>CM020181.1:28367965-28399721 GCA_009805545.1 Oryza longistaminata
TTCGTCAGCAGCATCAAAAAATTTTTTTCAACAGCTTTTGGAGATCTGCGCAGATTACAATATTTTTTGGGGAAAGCAGTTGAGGGTTTACAGTTCATTATATCTAGGAAGAGTCAGCGAAAAAAAAAACGACGCGTGATGTGTTATGTCATGAGAAATGACTCCTGAGTTTGATCCGTTAAGGGTTATTCTGTGCTTCAGAAGAATGGTCTGATATCGCCAAATCGTGTCTAGGCACGGCGGCTAGCGGCGTGCGCCCTCTCCTGCGCGGCGCAACCACGTGGCGCGAGCGGAGGGAGGGGCGATGGGAGGGCGCGAGGGCAAGTGGCGCGTGGCCTTTTTTTTCATATATGTTTTTTAAGTCTCTCTAGTTGTTTATTTTGGTTTTTTCTTGCAGTTTTTTTTTCCCGGTTTCTCCCTTTTTTTCCCTAACTAGTAATCATGCACGTGCAATGCACGTTTTGGAAATATCAAATTTTGGCGCAAAGTATGAACTCTTCGATGATTCAAATAATTAGCTTCATTATTATACACAAATCTCATATGTGCATATTAGATGAAAATCTCAGACACACACACACTAAAACAACAACAATATATGAGCCCTCCACAATAGCGAGTTTATCAAACATATCCTATTTTACAAAAAAGAAATTGGGAAAAGTACACATAAATCAAACGAACAAGCTAGTTACCTAAAACCAACAAAGTTTCACATCAAATGACATGTACTGCTGAATCGGTAGGCCAATTTCTAACTGATTAGAGACTGCCATGAAGAAATATATTGTCCATCCTGCACTTAAGTTGTGCAGTATTTTATTGGTTACAACATCTGCCCCTGGTGTTTGTACAAAGGATATACTCAGTATTTCCATTCTGGTAAAAAAGAAAACTGTAAGTATCCAGCTGAATAAATGCTGATGCCATGATTTTTTTTTTCCTCACACTTTCCGACCTCCAATTAATGTTGCCCCTTGATGAGAGCAGTTAACATCGCTAAGAAAAGGATAGCCCAGTGTTCCAATGTTATATTGAAGCATTTCAACATCGAAACTATTGCAGCTGGATGGTGGGCTATTTATGAATGAATTGTATAAATTTCAAAGCACGAATTTAACTTGTGAAGCAATTGCAGGGTAGTGAATTGAGTGCTTTGCAAATAAGTTTGCTGCAAAAAGAAGAAAAGTTGCAAGTGAAAACCCATATCAAAAGAGGAAGGGGTTCGATCATATTACTATTATAGGAAACTTATGTGGAAAAAACATGCATTTTTACCCAAAAAAAATTCTTAGTATTGTCTTTTATGGGGCTTATTACTGCCTATACAAACTAAGTTGAAGTCATGAAGTGCGGTTTCTATCTGTCGAGAAAAAAAAACATCTTATTGAATGGACCCATTTCTTCGAAAGCTTGTTCACTGCAAGCCTGTCTTATGCTCCCCTTAGTGGGATGTGCGTGTCAGATCATGTTGTTGATTCTGAATTCAAATACAAAAGTTCATACCACAACACTGTGAGTTTATGACATGTATTTATATGCTAATTGTATTCAGGTAGAATTATAGATTGTTTTCAGCTCACCTCTAATAGAAGTAGAGGCAGACAAGTTTATTGCTCTAGAAATGCTTCCTTCTTGTGCTACATATACTCATAGTTCATTTGAACCAATTCTTCCCTTTGTCAGCAGTGAGGGAGAGATAATTCTCTCTAGCATACTTTATTATACTTAATTCAACTGAAATTAGCAATATCACCAAGAGGTTTTGTTTATCTACATGAATAAAGTGTGGCCATGAAAAATTATAAATGCCAAAAATAATTGTTGTTAAAGGGACATGACAGAAGTTCAGAACCTGTCCCAATCAGCGACGTAGGCAAATACACATTTAGGTAAGGACACATTTGATGGGCTTATATTTGCACTTTGGCATCCATCAAGTGAATCATGATGTAAAACCACAGTAAACACTGGCCATTAAGGTTCATATTCTTCTTGATCAAGGGTAAAAACCTTTCAGCTCCTGCACTTGAATCTTGAATCATGTACAAAGGTAAATCAAATTAACAGCTGCATTTATAATTCCTTATAGAATCTGTCAAGTTAATTCAGAGTGGAAGTAATCGACTTACCTCAGCTACTGTTAATATCTGCTCGCTTCATTTCCAAATGTTTGGACTGTACATGTCATACAATTGTACACCACGATGAGTGATGTTTTACTAATGTTATGACAAACAAACTGAGAATAAGAATGGCATAGAGAAAAAACATTGAGCTGCAAAAAGTAAAATGAGAAACACACCATCAGCAATATACAAGTTTGAGATCCAGTAGCATTATATGAATGCCATATGTAATGTATGTTCTCATTCGGTATTCTTTTTTACGATTCTGATGGGGAGCTTCTATGTTGTGTTGATGTCCATTGAAGTAGGCTGCCGAGCGGACATCAGTGAACTGAATTACATTCAGGACCATCATTCAAATCATTAGTGGAACAAACAATCCATGTAGATTACTGGCTCGATGAGGTGTCAAAATTTTGCAGGCAAGGAATTAGACTACATCAACCACAGCTTGAAAATAAATATGGAATCAATAAATAGTATAATAGTTGGAAAATTTTCTCAGAGCAAACCTCCCACTGTTAATGACAGCAGTTTTGGCGTGGCTGCCCGTTTCTCGAGACGCCAATCTGCCATGGGTCGCCACCTGATTCCCGCACAGCCACGCGAGATCCTGTACTCCAGGAGCTGCACAGGCATCGCCACGGAGCTGTACTCCCTGCGAGAAGCTGCTCTGCCCAGCGAATCCCTCCGAGAAGCTGCTCTAGCTACCACAGACCTCCATCACCTGGCCTTCCTTGCTGCTCCATCGGGCTAGCCACCGTCCTCCCTCGCTGGGTCGTCGATCCACCCTGAGCCCCAACCTCCTGAGACCGTGAGACCCTCGTCAATCAGGGGATTTTGGATCTGAGCGATTCCCTTTTTGGACACAGATCTGATTTGGTGAAGAAGGAAAAAAGAGGAGGAAGAAGAAGCCCTCCATTGCCATGCACTCCACTGCCTTGCAGCGCCAGCAGCGGAGGCCCCTGGCGTCAAGACGGTGGCGGTGACTTGGAAGCCCCTCACTGATTTCGCTTTGTTGCGGTATGGATATGGATGGCACCTGCAGGCCAACGACGGAGGGAGGGAACGATGGCCACTGCCGGTGGGGATGACCGGCGGCCGAGAATCCGAGATGCGCGGCGAGGATGATGATGACCAATGCAGCAATAATGATGGGCGGAGCATGCATGCGCTGCAGTAGGGGGCGTCATCCGGGGGTGGCGGTGTTAGTGCGGGGCATGGGGTGGCGGGGATTGCGCAGCCGATGGATTAGATGCGGTATGGGTGATTTAGCCGCTAGGATTAGAGAGGTACAACTCCTGCACTTTATATTAGTATAAATATAGATATAGATTTATACATATATCACAAACTTTGTATACGTATATATATAAACTTTATATATAAATACTATAAAGTTTTATATATGTACGTACTCTGTATACATGTATATTGTTTATACGTCGATTTATTTTGGTATACATAAATGTTATATATACACACACGTATTTATATACTTTGTATATCCACGTACAAACTTTGTATTGTATATTATTTATACGTCAATTTATTTTGGTATACATATATATATATATCGATAATACTTACGCTCGGACAATCGGCGTGGGGGAGCCGGATCGGGCGCTCCCCCCCCCCCCCCCCCCGTGCCCCTCCCCCCACGTGCTACCTGCTGGGGCCCACCACTTCTCCCTCCTTTTTTTCTACAAAAGATGTTTCACCTAGTGTATTTAGAATGTTTCACTTTTTATAGATTTAATGTTGCAGTGAATTAAAATATTTTTTTACAAAAAAAAAAAACCCACATATTTTAGAAACTCTCTATTAAGGGAATTTGGTTTATTACTTGTTCCACAAAAAATGTTTCACCTAGTGTACTCACAATGTTTCACTATGTCTAAATCTAATGTTGCAGTGAACGAGACATTCCATTGTAAAAAAAAAAACCCACATATTTTGGAAACCCCTATTAAGGGAATTTGGTTTATTTTTCGTTCTACCGAAAAATGTTTCACCTAGTGTACTCATAATGTTTCACTATGTATAGATCTAATGTTGCAGTGAACTAAAACATTCTTCTTTCGCTATTTGCTGAAACATTGTTTTTATATAAGGTGAAACAACACCCGATTTAAACAAGTGAAACATTTTTGATCTACTTAGTGAAACAATTCCGATATACCTGGTGGAACATCGTGCAACATTTAAAAATAATTCAAAATAAGCTATTTTTTCATCGGAATATATCAATGTGTGGTCTTGTTTTGAAGATTTAATTCAATGAATTTAATGGTGCAATCGGATAATGATTTGGATAAGTAATTTAGGAGAAAAATCAGTTTAAAGTAGTTTTCCACGTAAATCGGGTGCTGACATCAGCGCCCGATTTTGTTCCAATCGGATCGGTCGCCCGAGTCGTAGGCTCCTCCTCTCTCTCTCTATTTATATATATATATATATATATATATATATATAGTACAGTAGTTAATGTTAATACCTAAACATTTAAAAAAGTTTCATACTCATTCGAATTGGGTATATACTCAATTCAATTATGGTGCCCGGGCACCATGGAGAGAACAAACAAATTTAATAATATATGTATATAATATATTCATATTTTAAAATACTTTCATATGATGCTAATTTCATATTTGAGGGAGTACTTTGTATATATGTATATTGTGTATACGTCAATTTATTTTGGTATACATAAAAAATATATATATAAATACACACACGTATTTATATACTTTGTATATCTACGTCAACCATTGTAGAGTATTTGTATAACGTATGTACGCAACTACGCAAGGAGACTATAAAGAGAGGTGCGCACGCAACAGCCACCCCCGTCGACTTGTACTAGTTCGTTCCCCCTAACCCCACGCCCCGAATCCCCCACGCACCGGGCCCCCGCCGCCGGCGCTCTCCCCGCCGCCTGGACGCGCGCCAGCCTGCGCCGACGGTCGCGCCCTTCCGCCGCCGGCAGGTGGAGCCTCTCTCTCTCTTTCCGTCTCCGCGCCCCGCGCCGCCGCCAACTAGGTCTAGTAACCTAGTTTTTCCCTTTTTCTCCCCCAATTCTCAGCTAGCTAACTGAGAAGATGAACACTTGTTCGGTCGCCGCTGGTCCCGCCGCGGCTTGGGCTTGTAGCAGTGTCAATACTTGCGCCAGGAATTCCTACCCTGTTGAATTGGAGCCGGAGCCGGAGCCGGTTCGTATCTCTCTTGCCTTCTCGCGCTTAACACTGGGCAAAATAATGTGGTTATGCAGCACTAGATTATGCATCTCCTGGTTCTCTAGCACAGTTTTAAGAATCTACTAGTGTATTGGATTTGCACGCTTCAAAATTTTGCTCATTCTTTGGTTTCCTTCTATCTACCAAACTATATATATAACTACTGATCTTGTTTGATCCCTACGGATAGGTAAAAGAGAGAGAGAAAGGCTATGTCGACTTGTTGGTGGATGCATCTCTTCTGTTGGTCAGCAATGATTTCCCTCCTGAGGTCCAGCGTCATGGTGCTAGGATGCTTCAGGTCTATATGAATGTTCTCTTTTATTAATAATGCTTTGTATGTGTAAAATGTCTATGAAATTGAATTGCAGGAACTATATGAACATAAATATATAGTGGACATTAATATGTGGTATTTTTTTCTCCATTTGCAGCATCTTGTAAAATTCAGGCGTGAGGAATTGAGCAGTTTTGATTGCAGTAGTTTGATCCATCAAGATGACACTGATAGTACTAACATGTCAAATAAATTCGATGATATAATTCACCCAAGAATGCGGGTATTTTTTTTCTTTTTTAACATGCATTATAATAATGTGCTGTCAAGCATATTCTTTCTGTAAAGTCTTCTCATTGATGATGCAGTGCAACAATGGTGCAGTACCTTGCCATCAAGTTAAGGGCTGTCTACTTCTTGCAGAATATAATATTTTATGTGAAGCATTTGATGTTGTAACATCTTGTTTAAGGTATGACATCATTTGATATTTTGCTATATTTTGTTACTCTATTCATAAATACATGATTTTCTAAAAAAAAGTGTGGTCATATTTAGCAATCAACTATTGATACACGTATAATATATTAGGTTGCCTAAATGAGAATGATATTGTTCAATTCTTAATATTTTCCATTAACATGCTATTATAGAAGTCAGCGATCATTTTTTGTAAGGAAAATATGTCACTTATTTAGGAGTATTGGTAATGACTTTACTTTATATAACAAAAAGTGATTCCTTACCTTTAAGTTCCTTTTACAGGTCTGAACAGTATAAGGGGGTACTTCACTATCTTCTTAAGCCCCTCAACAAAATATGGGTCCAATCAGAGTGGAGAAGTACATTTCTGCACTCTGCATTTGGCCTAACCTGTCTATTCTCTGATCATTTCTTGGAGATGGTTTATAAAGTTGTGAAGTTCTGCGAAAATGATCTCCGACAAAGCACATTGGAGTCTATTGAGATGCAATTCTGCGATCTTCATTCTCTTTTAAGATTGATGCTTCCCTTTCTATTGCAGGTAAATGTTCAATTAACCTAATATTATTAATACATAGTTGAGTTGAATACGCATGAGTCTTCGTTTGGTTGATAGAATTGGGCCTCCAATTCAATTCCAGAGGGAATTGTATAATCCCATTTTTTGTGTTTGGCTGCCAATAAAATCTTCAACTTGGAAAGAGAATCCTTGGTGAACTCCATTTCATGCTCGTGTATATTTTTAACCAGAATTGCGTCGAGTGGAATTTTCTTCTCCTACCTAGAGTCTGAGCCTTCTTCTCTATTCTACCATCGACCTTGATGCCACCCTAGGAGAGGGAGATCACTTCCCCTGACTACCATGGAGTTCGACGCCTCAAATTCCCAATTCCCTATGGCAGCTTCCATGGAACTTGGTATCAGTTGCAGCCATGGTGGCACCGATGGCCATGGTATTTGCAATGGCCATCGTGGGGGAGATTGGATCATGTACCCTCACTTCAGATTGGAAATTAAGGATTTACCTTCCCATGCCAATGACGTGGGGTAACCATGGTCAATTACATGGGGGTCAGGAGGGTAAATCCTCAATTTCAGTCTAAGCGGAGGGTATATGATCAAATTTTACCCAGGGTGGTGGCGGCATAGTGTAGCTCAGCGTCAGTGGTCTTGGACACTATATCACTAAGTAAGCGGGCATGGTTCAGATTCAGTAGCCATGAAAACTGTGAAGTTCAGCATTGCTGGATCAGTCATGGCTCCAGTGAGGTCGCATCAGAGGGTTAGCTGGTTAGGGTGGATAAGGAGGTATCCTCCCAAACCAATGGGTGGGGATTTGAATCGTGGAGGTGTTGTTTTTGTTGTCCTCAAATCCAACTGGAATTGAGCTCCAAAATCTATTCCTGTTCCTATTCCATCCTAACTGCAATATTTACCTAAGTCCAATTCCAATTCCCTAGTTCATGTCTTAATTGCATAGACCAAACGGTGTTTAATATTGTGTGCCTTTGAGTCGTTCTTAACTATCATACTAACTGTGTTAATTGTCTGATTTACAGTTGCTCCAATGCATACATTCTCTTTGGAGAGGACAAATCTCTGGCAGTCTTCCTGATCAACTTGAAAGTGCTAAAAGCAAGATGAGTGATGAAGATGTCCAACAAAACAAGACAAGAAAATTGTTGGAGGAAATCCGACTGAGTGGGTGAGTTTGTTGCTTATAGCATTTCATATATGTTATTTTGATTGCCTTTTTCATCTATGTAACCTCTACTTTTATTGACTTAATTATTGGTAGTTTATTGTATTTTTTTGTTAGATTCAATGATTGTAGTTGGTCATACTTTGTGCATTATTTTTCATGTCCACATACTTGTCTTCAACTAGTAACTATTGTACTAGGAGAATGGTATTTGGGGTCCATGTTACACTATTAGACCAATGGCTCTGATGTATGATGATTAGTTGGAACTTGACAGATTTGTACTATTTGGTTTTGTACTTGTGAATTTGAAACATGATTCTAGATGTTCCTATTCTTGAAGTGTCATGGTCCTGATGGGACAGTAGAAGCGATCTGTGGATCACAATATCTCTTAAATAGAGATTGGCACTAACAACTTGAACCTGAAAGAAAATAGAAAATGAACTAAAACGAAACTTGGTATCCTACAAATTCGAAATTTAGGTGATAATGCATCTTTTGTGGGATGCTTCCCATAAGCATGGTCTAACATGGATGGCTTATTTATTTGTCCATGTTGTCTTGCATCATGCAGTATGTGATTATTTTCATTCTGTATTTCAACTATTTGTAATATTGTGACTTACTCATTCTTGAGAACATCTAATGTGATACATGAGGATGTAATTTTAGAATACATGTATTTTAGTCGAACTTATTTATGCATATATTATTATAAATTGGCTCTGTGGAGTTGTTTTCTTATCAAACTTATATTTGGATATGCTATGCCATGTCACAGGTACAACATCATTGGTCTATCTTTATCTATTCAAGGGGCATTTTCTGATCTATTGGATATTTCATCTTTCAGTGATGCTATCTTTGAAGATTTAGGGTCAATGGAGTTTAGGCATTTAAGCAAACTTATCAATCTTGTTTTCGTTCCTTTGGTAACATATTGTCCTTCCAAATTCTGGAAGAAGTGGATGTTGAACCTACTACGACCCTTACTTGATCACTGTGAGGATTTACTTTACTATGCGTGGTTCAGCCTTATGCACCATGGCCGAGCTAAAGTTCCTTATTACTTCGGGAAACTCTCTGGGCCAACAGAAAACATTGAAAAGTTTGAAGATACTCAACTTCTTGAGTTCACCCGTGAAGTGTCTCATTTGCTGGGAGTTTTATCGTCTCCAGAATCAAACAATGGGCTTTTACATTATCTTTTAACCCATGATTGTCTTGGGAGTTCAAGGATGAGCTTGTTTGGGTATTGGGTGGATGATGAAGCAACTACAAGTGCTATTTCCTTTTGCCTTGCTCTGGTCCAACTTGCAGGCAGTACCGACAATGAGAGGTGCAAGCTGTTTGTTGCAGATGAATTGCTTCCATCTATAATTCGGCGCTTAGATGATCAACTACCGTGTGCAATGAGAAACCTAATTTTCAAGTTCAACTCCAGTACAAATGATACTGTTGATAAGGATCTTATTGTTCTCTGTGAAGAAATATACATCTATATTTCCAGCAATTTGTACCCACAAAGCCAGGCAAGTGACAATCAGTTGAATTTTATTTTTTAAATTGATCACTATTCTGACTGTATGCTTAATCGTACTAGGACCTGATGGGGGGAGAGAAAGGCAATGCTTATGTTGAAAATAACTTTACATGTTGGTTGGCAAAGCAAAAGGAAGATCTCCGTGCAAAGGCATTCTGTTCTGCTCCAATGGAGTTTAATGGGGAGTGGAACTGGGAGGTTGATTCTCTTAACTTCAATTTATTCTTTGACATCTCAATGTTGAACCGTCATCTGGGTTGGTATTGGTTTTGAATTCCAGTTTGAAGATGAATTCCAAAGGTATCTTCCAGTTTATTTTAACATGTTGCAAGAAGTTGATGCCATGGACGACAGTGCAGAGGTATTGTAACAGATTGAACTAACTTGGTTGCACAAGACCTTTATTTAGCAACACAAGTAGTTTATGAGTGCTAGAGGAATTAGTGGTTGTACCTTCCACATTCGTACTTGTTTGGGGGTGCTTCTGAAATTGATAGCAAGGTAGTAGATATAGTGCTGGGGATGGTGGATGAAAAACAATGAGGTTGAGTCAATGAGTTGGAACGGAAGCAAACTTGATTGGCTTCAACCAGAATCAACTGGGCCGACTTGAACCTTGTCAGCTGCCTAGAACCCTTTTAGTTATGCTCAGCTGCCTTGGTGGCTTGCTGTAAACTGCAGCCTTGCTGTATGGCCATACTGTTTTCGTGGGTACAATCTACAGTGTTTCAATGTCACAATTTTTATGAACGTAGTAACCAAGATAATATGGGGTGATTTTCCATTTCTTTTTTGTATAAAATGGAGTGGGTTTCCAGTGTTCATTAGTGTTTCTTGATTTGTTTATAAGATTGGTTTCTGGACGTAAGAAAGTACAATTTATATTTGTCTACATTTATAGGGTGATTGTTCGGGCATGAATGCTCTCCTTCAGAAATTGAATCCTCAATTCCGATCCAAGTATGCCATTTACAGCAGTGAGCACCCTTATTTGAGGGAGATCTCACGTATGCAGAAGGTATATAAGCTGCTACTTCAACTTCCAACTTATGTATTTGTCATATATGCATATTCTAATGATATTGTTATTTTTGTTAATGAAGCGGAAATTTTGTTCAATGAATCAAGTCAGACATTACAAAAAAATGTACGATCTTCTTGGCAAACTCATCACTCTCAAACCATATATCAAGGTATTTTCCTCACCTTTGTTATTGTCAACGAGTTCAAAAACAGCATGATCTATATCTAGTTTTCTTTACAGGGTTCTGACCATTCTTATAGTGTAATTAAACGTCTTGAAGAAAACTTGGAGATACAATCCACTTTTGATGCTTATGAAGTGGATCAGTCGGTTGGTGTGAGTGTTTGTCATCTTAATTTATTTACTTTTTTATAAGAGGCTTATTAATGTGGGCACCATGTTTTCTGTGAAGTACTTGCAACATTCTTGTTTGGAATCTTGCTGTTGCCTCTCCTCTCAAGTCTGAATATTTCTTCTCCTGCCAGGTCCTACTTTGTCATGTGCTGTATTTCTGGGAGCTTCGATTTCATCCTCTGATACGAGAAGTAACTTATGGGTCTTTTAGAGTACTATATCTTCATCCATCCATTTTATGATTGTTTTTAATGGCCTGCATAATGATCTGACTGTTTAGGAACACAAGGACTTGCTTTTGCAGATAGTTGGTCAATTAACCAATGCAAAAGAAAACAAGCAGTTTCAGGTATGCATATATACATATCATATGGGAATCTTCTTGGAACTTCATTGAAATCTGATTTTCACTTTTCTCTAGCCACTGACACCAGACCCTGGAGACTTTGCGCCACATTTGAAGCCTTATGCACGTTTCTACATTCAGACTAAGCTGAAGATGTCCATGGTATTGTATAAAGTATTCATGTCCTTTATTCCTTTGTCAACCATTTAATTGATTTTTTATATTTCTCTGCTCATGAGTAATATTTAATTAGTTTTAGTCGACCAAATAAATATACTTTTCCTAGTTCATTTTTCATATGCTAACCATTCTTTTAAACTTTGGAGATACTATTTCTTGGTGGAATAAAATCGAGTCAGAATGAAAACCAAAAGCGATATATCATGCCACTGTCACAATTTCTTTCTGATGAAGGTTATCTCCTTTGAAAGCTACTGTGCCTGGATGAACAACTATGCCCATGAATGTCTAAGAATATAAATTAAACAATTTTATGATGAAATTATGTTTTGCAATTTGATGTGGTGAACTCCTTTACGGGAATACTTATTCCAACAGGTCTACTATGGCAACATCAGCCACTCCACCTGGCACTATGAGGCCTGCACCGGGTGCATGAATTAGTTATGTTTGTTTGGGATCGTTTTCTTAGTGATATGGGTTTGCGTATATTAGAGTTATGTTAGTTGATTGGTTCAATAAGTTAGATGGGTTAGCCTGTCATGAAGTTAAACCTTCTCTTTGATTAAGTTAATCGTGAAATAAAAGAACTCACCCATCAATTTGGCAACGGTCAGAGCCCCTTGTCACAAATAGGAACAAATCCCACCATGACATGTGATCCTCGCCTCCACACGTGCACATATTTGTTATCCTTTCTTCCACCCATGCCACACCATTTAGCTGATAATAAACAGTATCTGTGATGCCAATGGACTGAATGTGCTTGCCTTACTTTTTTCTTGTGCTTATCATGTTTGCATCCTGGCAGATTTGAAGTCTGTCAAATGTGGTCCATGGGAGCACTCCTCTTTTTTTTTTTTTTGCTTCACTGGCTCAAACACTGGACTGACAAAATTTCTCAGCTTACAAGACAACACAGTATAACTTTTTGTTGTTCACAAAAATATATTAGAAAATTCGTTTAAGGCTTAGTATCTACTTCAGATTTGCAAGTCTTTCTTTTTTTCATCTTAGAACATTTGGTTCTGATCCAACTGTAACTGAAGTATACTAAACTAACATAAGTCCAAGCAGGTCTGCATGTGTAGCAGCTGCATAACTAGGAAATCATATAATGGGTGCCAATTTCTGTAGTTTTTTTTCTAGATTGTTGTGAAAGTTGCTGTCACAAATACCACTCACCATGTTCATATACTGTTCTTTTTTTCTCGCGCATATTTTGTACTACAAATGCTAGTCAGGTGGTGCTTGTTGTAATGCTGTTCTTTTTTATCAAGTATACTTCGTGCTACCATGATGAGTTTATAACACTTTTTTCTTGTCAGTAACAGCATTTTGGTGAACTTTTTGGTAATTATTCAGTCAGTTTGGGGCTTAGCACTGCCTAGAGCCCTCCACACAATTAATTGTATCAACTTTGGCATACGTATAAGCGTTATTTACCTACCAACATGGCTAACTATTCTTAGTGGAAGTGAGAATGATACTGTAAGAAGTAACTTGGGTTAGAAATGGATGCACCTTTGATTTTCTTCTCCTTTCCTTCTTTTTTTATCTTTCTTTCTCTTTATCCTTCCTCTCTGTTCCCCCCTGTATAATCTCTTGCCAGCCACTGGCTTTGTCACTTTTATGACCACCATTAATACAATGGAAACAAGGTAGAGTCTCTCTACCTTTTGCGTCAAAAAAAAAAAATCAACTTCATGAAACCTTTTGCCCCTGGTGAAAGTAGACTTCATGTTGGAAGGCTTGTAATATTGTCCATTTCTCTCTCTCATCAAACATGTAACCGTCAAACTTCCACTGTTGCATGGCTTATTGTGTGTGCTTTGATGATATTTCCATAGTTGTTATCACACATATATTACTAATAATTAAATATTGAGTAAGACATTTGTATTTCCATAGTCTATTAGATGGAACGACTTTTTGGTGTTTCTTGTTCTGTGGCCAGTTGGCCACTTCCATTTTTGTATAAAAACTATATCTATTTCTTCAGTATGCTAGGGCTGCAATGCAAATCCATTTGCACGAGGATTATGACAACTATCTAGCTTCTGGTCAACTGGATAGCTATATCTACTCGCATGTCTCAGAGGTATAAACAACAATTTTTCTAATAAATGCTGATAATAAATTACTTCAGAGTTTCATAAATACATGTTAATTATGCTGTAAATTGCCTGCAGGATTTTTCTGATGAAGATGTTGAAAATAATGCAGTGCCACAGAAATTCTCAGTTTTGGACCATGATCTTATCCATTTATCTCTCAAGGTGCTAAGCAATTTTTACAGAATTTCCTAGAAGATCTGTTTTGATGAATTTTTTTTCCTTGAAAAACATCTGTGTTTTGCAGCGAAGAGCTCAGATTGTGGATATGCATAATCAAGTTTGCACATACTCGAAGTGTCTAAGAGACCTCCTTGAAAATGAGTAGGTATGAAATGCAAAACACTACTGCAATAATACTTTACGAGAATTCCAATTTTGTTCCTTCAACTTAATTCTTGTGTTTAGTTGTCACCCTGAACTACAATAACATTTAGTTTCCATCTTCTGATAAAACTAATTTTGCAAATTCAGAACTGAGGATGTTTTGGGGTGTGTTCGAGTGATCTGGTTAATTGGTTTCCATATGTCATCTCTTGTAGGTGCCACTTTGTAGTTTTTTTTTTAATTGGTAACAGTAAGCCAGTAAGCAGAACCATACTAAAGAAAGGTTATAAACAATCCCGTAGAAAAAAAGAATTTATTAATGCAATTCCAACTCAGTCCGTTTTCGGAGGAAATCTTCAGCCATTCCAAGTTATAAAGCAAAAACCTTTTACATCTGTTTTGTTTGAGTCAAAATGCTCCAAGAGCGCATATTTTGAAAATGGAGTTCTTAGGATGTACATCTTCTTTACAAGATATCAGCATATAAAAAATGCGAAGTGCTGTATACCGTTTTATTTGGGACATATTAAGCTTCGTCTGCTTTGCTGAATTGAAATTTGGAAAACAGGCATCCCCCGCTTTCCCCTTTCTTGCGCAGAGCAAAATCTGCTCAACTTAGAAACTGTGAACCATTTAGATGTCATAGTTATTTTGCTTTCTCTAACACATCATTGGATATTCAGATCACAGATCACTCCGTTGTCTATTAAGTGGCCAAATATCTTCATGACACTGGGTTTGTCAAAAAAAGAAACAAATCTGGTCATATTGAATGCAAGATTACTTAATGTTGGGCAACTTTTTCGCATCTTGGAAACCTTTTTCCCTAGAATATGTGAAATCCTCACTTTTTCCTGTTCTTTTGAATGCTCAGATCCTGAAAGCTATGATTAAATCACGTCTTATTTTCCTTTCCTGAAAATTTATTTGCACTTTAGGAAGTATATTGTATTGACTGTTTATTGGCTTGGTAAAAACTTTAGTACCACTGACTGATTTATTTGCTTGATAGAAACTTCATATATATTGTTTAGACTCCTAGGGACTTGTTTAAATCTTGTATATGATGCACAACTGCATTGTGATTGTTTGATCTCTGAACGCTTGACATCAGCAACTAGATAATAGGTCTTAATTTAAATGTTGATAGCACAAAGCATGTTAATGAAAAAGGGTGCATGTGAATTTCCTAATCTAACAAGCTGGATCAGTAAACAAGAAAACTGACAAATATTTATTTATTTGCCATTTTATAAATACCAGCCAAAATACAGGGATGTATTATATTCGTTAAGCTAGTAAACATTTGATAAGTATTAATTAGAAATGCACGTTTTACATTGCCTTTTTTGTTGGGTTGACTAAGTTCTGAATTGATGTGAACAAATCCAGCTTAAAGATCGTCTGATAAGTTTGATGAGTGAGCTCAATGCTGAAGGTTTTTTTGACATCGACAGTAACTCTGTCAATTGGGTATGTTTGTTTAGTAAATGAATAAGTTTTTTATGTTCAAGGCTTACACAGTATTAATTTTATTGATTGGTTATGTAGGACAATGAGTGTTTCTCAAAGCTTGTAGAGAAATTCAAGAATGAAGTTTTCACAGGACATTCCCTTCCCAGGCGTTACACTATTCAAGGAATTATTGTAAGTCTTTTTTCGTGAACATTAATCTCTTTTGTTTCAATTAATAATTAATAATGCTAGTTTCAAATTGATTTTGATGTCAGGATTATTGGGCAATCTTACAAGAGAAGGATAACACTTGGCAAACCTTTGAAAAGGTTGAACATTAAATCTTGTTCACATTAGTTTTATTCCAGGTGTTGCATCATAAGCAATGTAGATTACACCTTGCAATTAACTGAAGAGCTTTATGTTAACTTTTTTTAGGTTGTTACTGGAACTTCCACTAAATTGATTGCATATCTTCCACAGGTACATAAATTATTATTTTTCCACAGATTTTATTTTGTACAGGTACAGACTTCTTTTCGTGGGGCTGTGTCATTACTTAATTATATATGTATACTTTTATAGTTTTGGAGGGATACACGATATTATAAACATGAGTACTATGACATCGTCAGGGAACCCTTAAAAAAGGTATGTCTTAGTCACTACAAAACTTTTTAATATATTGCGTTTATTATTTTGTATTTACTGTCATGTTTATGGATGAAACATTGAAACTACGAGCCTCAAGAAATCAACACAATTTTGAGGTGACTGTAGCATTTCCTTGATCAACATAGAAAACATGTCCAGCAAAATGTAGGTCTTATATTTACTAACAATCAAACTAGAATAAATAGAAAACAAACATGACCTGGTGTAATAATAGCGTTTACCATGTTGTTTTTTGTATAAAAAATGATTTTCAGCTGTCCTATTTATGCAAATTTCTTGACATGATGACCTATATAATCCAAATACAAATCTCAAATATCGTGAGAATGAGTTTATGGTCCTCATTTCTAATATATGAATTGTACTCAAAACTATTTCCCTAAAATTGTTATTTGGGATCACAGGACTGCTGTTTCATTGGCACGGGTTGGAAAACAGAATATCATAAAGCAATGTGATCGATCATCTATAGTTATCTGAAAAGCGTTCATTTGTTGTGTTTTTTGTGGTAGTCTATGACTCTGTGGATTAGATGTGACGTACATGGCCACCCTTTTTACTGTGGCTTATTTTTGTTCTGATTTTTTTTGACAGAATTTTTTAAGTCCGAATTATTTACTGGTGACATTAATTAATTTGTTTATCTAAAAATATTAATTAATTTGCTGATGAGTGCTTTCCATTTTGTCAGTCACTGATAAATGAATACTTTGCAGATCTTTGTGTAGGGACGGGTCAGGGGAATCTGTGCCGAGAGGGTGCCACTATTGTTGATGGGGTTAGCATACTGTGTTTTTCTATTGGCAGATATCATGTTTCTAATCAAAGTTCTCCTAATCTGGTGCCATCATCTTTACTGATCTCCTGGATGAGCCTGCTTAGATGCCACTTACTGTAGAACTAACCTGACCAGAAAGACGCTGTGCTAGTGCAGCACATTGCAACGAATGTTTTATCATGTACAGCGCACCATCGCCATTTTTCGCCGTCAGCTACTGAACTGGAGATATAAGTTGGACTGTAATTTTATACTCTATCTATTCTAAAATATAGCAATATATACATATGTCTAGATTTATTATATTGGCACTATGGGTGAGCACAAGTTTCTTACAACTGATTTTCTCGTTTTCTGAATTCACCTTCTGTTCTTGTGGCGATAAAGAAACCAAGCATACTGTATAAGGCTGCATCCGAACCTCCTCTTCAACACACACAAGTTAAAATCAACTCAAGTTGTCACGTGACCTTTTATGAACGTTCCTAAGCCATCACTCGATAATCTAATAAATTAGAGAAAAACCTAACAGTTCTTAAGAAAGAAATATATCTTGTCATCAATTTTAACCCATTATTTTGTACCATCAGATTTATTTTTTACAAAAAGAGATTAAAAAATTTAAAAGGTTCATGTCGCACCCTTCTGATCTGTAATACTCAGTCCATCAAACTTTCTACGAATCCTCTCAAGCTGCCATATGATCATGTATAAATGCTTCTAGGACATGTACAAGTGGGCTCTCTTTATTACCATACAAATAAATTTGGTGACGTGAAAGAAAGAGATGGGAGGTGGGCTCTTTATTACTGTGCAAGTAAATTTGGTGACGTGAAAAAAAGAGAGGAGAGGAAAAAGAAACATGGTTGTTATGCATGACTCTTAGCGTTTATTAGAAAATATATTTGTTGCATGAGGTTGAAAGAAAGGAAGGGAGAAAGAAAAAAATATTTTGGCACATTAATGGTTAGAGACTATATTGCCTCAATTGTTGTAAGATAAGTCTTTAGGTGGCATAGAGCTCCTGACTGACTCTACCTATATACATGTCCTAAGTTATCACGTAGTGTTTTAATAAACTAGAGAAAATCCTAATAATTCTTAAAGAAAGAAATCATCAATTTTTGACCCATTATCTTTTACCATTGAATTTATCTTAACAAAAAGATTAAAAATTGAAAGGCCCACGTCCCACTCCCACCCCTTCCAATATGTACGTGTACGTACGCACGCCATGCTATCCTCTCCTGTCCAACCGCATGTAGTACGTATCAGTAAATAGCAACCTGTTCGAATCCACCAGAAGGAGTGGATAAACTTTTGGATTTTCGTGGCACGCTTTTCAAAATGCTAAATGGTGTGTTTCGTGCGAAAATTTTCTATATAAAAAATGTTCTAAAATATCATATTACTCTATTTTTCAAGTTTGTAATAATTAAAACTTAATTAATCACACGTTATTACTACCTCGTTTTACATGAAAGATTTAATCTTCATCTTTATCTTCATCTTCATGAGATTCAAACATCACCAGCTGTGATTCAAACACCACCTATTGAATGACTCTCATTCAATTGGAAAAAATAGCAAGGGTAGTATATGCCTGACGTCTTTCATCTATTTAAGAACCCAAGTAAATAGAAGCTTCAATCTAATAGGGCGTAAGGTGAGGCCACATCGCTTGCTCCCATTAACTGAGGATTTGATCGCCTCAGGCGATGAAACAATTTCAACACGCCGTGTTTTACGGAACACTCGCTATATAGGAATCAGATGCAGAAGTGGTTCCAATACTTGAAATGGTATTGGATGTTCAATACTTGAAATGGTATTGGATGTTCAATACTTGAAATGGTATTGGATGTTCAATACTTGAAATGGTATTGGATGTTCAATACTTGAAATGGTATTGGATGTTCAATACTTGAAATGGTATTGGATGTTCAATACTTGAAATGGTATTGGATGTTCAATACTTGAAATGGTATTGGATGTTCAATACTTGAAATGGTATTGGATGTTGAATATGGACCTGGACATGGGTACTGTTGTAGTTGTAAATACACAGTCTTTTTTAGATCCATTGTAATCTAGAAATTCTATAAAAATGGAAACAACAACTTTAGTCGCCATCTCCATATCTGGTTTACTCGTAAGCTTTACTGGGTATGCCTTATATACCGCATTTGGGCAACCCTCTCAACAATTAAGAGATCCATTCGAAGAACACGGGGACTAATTGAAGTAAGAAGTCTCCCAGATGGGGAGACTTCTTACTTCAATTAAATTATTTCACTTTTTTAGTCGGAACCTTAGGTGGTTCTCGGAAGAAGATAGCGAAAAAAATTATCCCTAAAGTCGAAACTAAAAGGAACGTATAAACCAATGCTTCCATAGATTCGATCGTGGTTTATTTACAATTATAACTTCCACACCTATTCATTTGTCATTTGGGATCATTTCCCGTATAAAAAAGGAAAAAGAGTCAAAGAAGGGATGGGAGATGTTTCCCATGTCAAATCAAAAAAGAGAGGTGAAAGATACCAAAGCAATGCGGCCTCAGACTGGCTGTCTCCTCGTAGTTGGATCTCCGACTTTTTGGAATGTTCCAAATTCCACTTGAGCATCCAAGTCTGGATCAATACCAGCAAAAACATCTCGGAACAAGGTTCTAGCCCCATGCCAAATGTGTCCGAAAAAGAAGAGCAAAGCAAAGGTAGCATGACCAAAAGTGAACCAACCCCTTGGACTGCTGCGAAAAACACCATCTGATTTCAAAGTAGCCCGATCTAATTCAAAAATTTCCCCTAATTGGGAACGCCTCGCATATTTTTTTACAGTAGCAGGATCAGAATAACTTACTCCATTAAGTTCGCCACCATAGAACTCCACCGTTACGCCTACTTGTTCAACACTATATTTGGATTCTGCTCTTCTAAAAGGGACGTCCGCTCTCACAATTCCCTCTTCATCTACCAAAACAACCGGAAATGTTTCAAAAAAAGTAGGCATACGGCGTACAAAAAGTTCGCGCCCTTCTTTATCTCTAAAGATAGGATGTCCTAACCATCCAACAGCTATTCCATCCCCATTGTCCATTGAGCCTGCTCTGAATAATCCCCCCTTTGCCGGATTATTACCAATATAATCATAAAAGGCTAATTTTTCGGGAATTTTAGACCAAGCTTCTGATAAACTGAGATTTTCGGCTAACCCATCACTAACTCTTCGATATATTTCTTGCTGAAAGTATCCCTGATCCCACTGATAACGAGTAGGCCCAAACAATTCAATTGGGGTAGTTGCTGACCCATACCACATAGTTCCGGCAACTACGAAAGCTGCAAAAAAAACAGCAGCGATACTACTGGAAAGTACAGTTTCAATATTGCCCATACGTAATCCTTTGTATAGACGTTGAGGTGGACGGACACTAAGATGGAATAGGCCCGCTAATATGCCCAATGTACCCGCAGCAATATGATGAGAAGCTATTCCCCCCGGAACAAAAGGATCAAAACCTTCTGCACCCCACGCCGGATTTACAGCTTGTACTTTTCCAGTTAGTCCATAAGGATCAGACACCCATATCCCAGGACCATACAAACCCGTTACATGAAATGCGCCAAAGCCAAAGCAAGCCACCCCTGCAAGAAATAAATGAATTCCAAAGATCTTGGGCAAATCCAAAGAAGGTTTTCCCGTCCGCTCATCACAGAATATTTCGAGGTCCCAATATACCCAATGCCAGATAGCTGCCAAGAAACACAAGCCAGAAAACACAATATGCGCCCCTGCCACGCCTTCATAACTCCAAATACCCGGATTCGTTACAGTTCCTCCTGAAATACTCCAACCACCCCACGAATTGGTTATTCCTAAACGAGTCATGAAAGGAATGACGAACATACCTTGTCTCCACATTGGATCCAGAACAGGATCAGAGGGATCAAAAACCGCTAATTCGTATAAAGCCATCGAGCCAGCCCAACCAGAAACTAGAGCTGTGTGCATTATATGCACCGAAAGCAATCGACCCGGATCATTCAATACGACAGTATGAACACGATACCAAGGCAAACCCATGGAAATACCCCTTTAGCAAAGAAAAATAGACACGATGTCACTTTATTTTATCGCATTGGCAAAGACTATCCATATCCTATGTACCTAACCCTTCTAGGGGATTCTGTGTCAGAAAGCGTGAATATTTATTTCATTCCATTAAAAATAAGAAGCCAATTCTGTTCGTAAGAAGAAAGAGAAGCAGATCTATTCTATACTCGATAAGTGCCAATATGCAATGGGCAGCTTGGCTTATTTGGAAAAAACGAAGAATAGATCCCTATCTCTTTTTGTTTAGTATTCGAATCACCCATTCTTTTTTCTTTATTCAATCTGTCTTATCCTACTTATATGTATAATCTTTCAATCTATGTATTATTTCAATCTACGTATTAATAGAATCTATAGTATTCATATAGAATAAGAAAAAAAGTGAAAACAATAAACTGCGGATTCTTTCTTTCTCTTCCATTCTTACGTTTCCATATTAAAGTGTAGTTTTCTTACTTAAATTTAATAATATTAATCTAATATGCCCATTGGTGTTCCAAAAGTACCTTACCGGATTCCCGGAGATGAAGAAGCGACTTGGGTTGACTTATACAATGTTATGTATCGAGAAAGGACACTTTTTTTAGGTCAAGAGATTCGTTGCGAGGTCACGAATCATATTACAGGTCTCATGGTATATCTCAGTATAGAAGATGGAATTAGCGATATTTTTTTGTTTATAAACTCCCCCGGCGGGTGGTTAATCTCAGGAATGGCGATTTTTGATACGATGCAAACGGTGACACCAGATATATATACAATATGCCTCGGAATAGCCGCGTCCATGGCGTCCTTCATTCTGCTTGGAGGAGAACCCACCAAGCGTATAGCATTCCCCCACGCGAGGATTATGCTTCACCAACCTGCTAGTGCTTATTATCGGGCAAGAACACCAGAATTTTTACTAGAAGTGGAAGAGTTACACAAAGTTCGCGAAATGATCACAAGGGTTTATGCACTAAGAACAGGCAAGCCTTTTTGGGTTGTATCCGAAGACATGGAAAGGGATGTTTTTATGTCAGCAGACGAAGCCAAAGCTTATGGACTTGTCGATATTGTAGGGGATGAAATGCTTGACGAGCACTGCGATACTGATCCAGTGTGGTTTCCAGAAATGTTTAAGGATTGGTAGTGGCCAGATTTCTTGTAAATTTATTTCAACCCTAAATTCGGGTTTTATGCAATTTAATGGAAATACTTCATAATGATCAATCATTCAGGTTAAGATCGATCTAAACCAATCCATTTTTTCTATATACATACGACATGCCAACGGTTAAACAACTTATTAGAAACGCAAGACAGCCAATACGAAATGCTAGAAAATCGGCCGCGCTTAAGGGATGTCCTCAGCGTCGAGGAACATGTGCTAGGGTGTATGTGCGACTCGTTCGGATCATGGGTTCAAACAAATAAGACAATTTTTGAAGTATCCATGATCGGTACCAATGAATAGGATAGAGCTTCTCTATCCTAGATTTCTACGGTATATGGAATTTCTGGTTTCCTGCAGGATGTGTTTCTATCCCTCTCGTGGACCCATTAGGTGGCCTATTCCTCACTTTCCACGCGTGCATCGTCGTCTCGCGTCTTCGCCTGGTCGCCGCATCGTTCCTCTTTGGCCTGAAGAAACCCTAGCCATAGAGATGGCGTCGGCGAATAGCGCGAGCAAGAAGCGAAGCATAGGTGCACCATCCCAGCAACAGGGTAGCGTGAGCTGTGCATTGGGCAAGGTATGCAATGTATATACTAGTTGGATTTGAGTGTGCGATTGGTTTTGATTTTGATTTTTTGAAATTGGGTTTGATTTGGTGAGTTGGGATCGAAAGAAATCTTTGGGGTCGCAGGAGGCAAGTCTGGATGCAGTGCCCTTATATTTGGAAGAAACAGAATGGCATGGTGAGGAGAAAGGAACTTGATTGCGCTGCAAGCATGGATTGTGTCCAGCACGGAGCCACGGAGGGTGGCTTGGGAAGGAGAAGACACAGGCAGGAGGTTCTTTTGCTCGTTCCCGCGTTTCCTCTCTTTTGCCGCCCAAGGCATAGGAGGAGTGGCGTGGACCGACGATTCAACCGGAGGAGGAGGAACGTGGGATTTCTGATGCGGCAACCGTCTTGAAAAGGTTCCTGAGACTGCAAGTGGCCACCCCTGTCAGGTCACGGTAGATTTAACGGGGAGAGCTAAAACCTGTAGTTTTGTGATTACGGGGTCCCTAAATCTGTAGTTTTATGTAACAATTTTTAAAATCTGTAGTTTTGTGATAGATTGTGTAAAGTACCTGTAGTTTTGTGAAATTTACTCTTAATATAATTGATGTTTCTTTACCTGTGGAAGATATGCAATCAAGTTACCACATGCCTTAACAACCACCTAGCATAAGTTAACTAATTAGTGACATATCTTCTCACTCAAAGAATCTATAATCCTTGTCCAAAAGGACTAGGATGATGACAGTTAAGACAACTCGTTAATACGATTTTTATTTCCAGAAGGACCAGATCTATTATAAATTTATAATACCTTATCAAATGTGTCTTCCTAATTGCTACCTTTCCATGATAAGATTGTCCAGTAGTCCTGATAATGGTCACAATTAAAACTTAGCAGCTTGAAATATGAGGGGATATCGGTCATCTGGATAAATTGCTTTGGACATTAATAATGTGGAAAATCATTCACATACCATAATGCCCCGAATAACATAGTGTCTGGGGAGGGAGTGCCCAGCAAAAACTTTAACATTGAATTTGTCTACTTATTCTGAAAAACATTTCTTGCCCTGTATAAAAAAGAAATTACAACAATGCAGGACAAGGTATTGTACTAAAAGAAAACATTCACTAAAAAAGATGTACCCAATCGATGTGCTTATCATTAACATCAAAGAAACCTTCTGCTTCTAACTCACCCATCAAACTTCTGAGATCGTCTTTCAACTGGAAATTGAAATGAGTCAAACTAAGAAATCAAGGCCAAAAATAGAGTTCTTGGCACAAATATTTATACGCATCTGTTTTGCTAAATTAATGTAGATATAAATACAATGATGAAAATATATTGCATAATGGCACAATAACTAAAGCACATATGCAATTACGCTTTTCCTAGCAAACTATGGCATATTATGTATAATTCTAGTGTCTTCTTTCGATTGTCTTGCTCAAGGAAAAAAAAATGGAACTTTTCAGCATATGAGACAAAAACCTGTAGCACAAGAAAGAATTGAAAACAGTACCTGAACAACATCAAAATTTGGAAACTTCACGAGATAATTTTATTAGGCCAAGAGAAGAGAGCATTGCTTAGTAAACTGATTATGCTAAAACAATAATATGGTACAGATATGATTACAAGGGAAGGAGGAACTAACTCAGTCACTGAACAGTGTCATATCAGCTTTTGGATTAAATGTAAGTCAACTAAACGTATATCAAAAAGAAATTTCAACAAATTTCAAGTTTTTTTAGTTGAATCACAAATTGCCGGTCAAATTTAGGACACCTACTAAGTATAGCGCTTCAAAAGCATAGACTTTCTAAGATAATATTAGTTCAGATCTACGCACCTAGAAATGGAGAAAATAAATGCTTAAAAGTAAAACACTTTGCTGGATTATGATATAAAATGGAACTGAATAGCAGAGAAGGTTTATGCACTTTTGCAACCTTAGTCTTCAATTCAATTTTTACAATGAAGTTCCTAAAGGACTGCTGAAGAACAGAAGCTCATTAAATAAGTGCAACGGAAGGTTTTGATTAAAAAAACCTATTCCCTCCAGTAAAAAAAATACTTGATGTTTGACTTTCTTCGCAGTCATTGAGGTTCGACTTTGAACACAATTTTGTATGAGAAAAAATTTGTAAAATCTAATAATTTTGTGACATTATGAAAGCAATAATCAATATAAATCTATAGATACTATTTCTACGTTTTCCTCGGTGTGAGAGGTGTTGTTTCTGTTTGCTCCCTTGTATATATTTTGCTCTCTTCTTAATGAAATGAAGTGCAGTTCTCCTGCGTTTTCGAGGAAAAAAAATTGTTTTCAAACCATTTTAGAAGTCGTTGATAGTCAAAGTTTCGAAAGTTTGACCAGATCTTGTCCAGAAAGTCAAGTATTTGTGACCGGATGTATGATGAATCTGCTCAACAGAACATAGCGCACTGTGTTTTAGACAAAAAAGCGTGTACAAGCAATGGTATCTCCTCTTTTTGAGAACAAAAGTTAGAAGGATACACACTTATAAAGGATTACTTCCTAACAAATTCGAAAATGTTGTTGGCACATCAAAGTTGTCTAATAATGATTTTTCCTTCAATCACAAACATAACATTTAACCTCCCAATCAGCTAAAGCATCAACAGAAAACTGTCGGAACAACTGGGATAATCTTTGTTCTCAAAAGCAACTACTTCAGTAAACAGGTTTAGTAATTTAGTGGTTTCCTTAAGACAAACAAAGCACTTCATCAGGAACATAGATTAGGTAAAAAGAAAAACAGTGGAAATAGTAATACAGCCAATTCCAAACAATGTGCGCATAGGAATGAAGCATTGTACGGTCCGTCGTCCGCGCCACCGCCGCCGGTGGCTAACGCGGCTACTGGCGATGGGCGGCTCGCGGCCCCGAGGGCGGCAGGCCACTGCGACGGTCCTCATGGAGCAGAACCAGCGGCTGCGGCGGGGAAGGAGGGAGGAGGCTGGGCGACGATGAATCCGGCGGCCGACGGCCAAGGGTCCGGTGCCTGGGGAGGAATTGCAGCGGATCTGCCGTCCGGAAGGAGAGCCGCGAAGCCACACACATGAGCCATAACGGGGGGAGCCAGAATGAGAGGCGCACGCGCGAGCCATAACGGGAACCATCGTAGGATCACGGATGAATGGTTGATATCGCGTGACTGCAGGGTAACGTCGAGAAGCCCGACGTCAGAGGATCTGATTCCCAGATTTCGCTTCACCAACAAAATACTGAGGACAATTTCTATGATTACTCATTTTCTTGCTATTGAAATCTGTGATAAGTATCTCCGTATGCCCATCAACCTACAAATATGCTAATATGATGCCAATTTTAGGTGAAGGCCGGAACAGCAAAACTACTAGAGCTAACAATTTAGGAGATAAATCCGTAATGTTAGGTCCTTTTTTTGGCATGGAACCTTACTCCATGCCCTGTACATAGTTTTCTCTTCTCTTTTAACACATACGAGGCAAACCTTTTGCCCTTCCTTCAAAAAAAAAAAAAGAAAAGAAAAAAAAGAGAAAAGTGTTGCGAAGAATTACTTACCAGAATTGGACATGTCGCAATCCTGCACTTGACCATCGTGAAACCGTGTTTCTGTTAGAACAATAATAACCGCTTGCAATGAGTAATCTTTTACAGGAAAAAGAAGATGGAAATTATTTAAGTAAGCGTCGATGGAGTTGAAACGAATGCACATACAGCAGGCTTGACTTAGGGCGGGGATTGGCCCGGCGAGGCTTTCACGGTGGGGACTGGGGAAAAGGTCGAGCACCGGTGACGAGAGGGCGCCCCCTGTCGAACCACTGGTACGAGAAGAAGAGACGACGCTGGTCGAGGTGGGCGAGCGGGCGGCGCGGCTGGTGCGGGCCGGCCGAGAGGTCCGCGCGTCGGGCGGGCCCTCGAAGTGGAAGCCGTACGGCGACGGAGGGAGCGAAATGGAGGGCCTCGGTGGTGGCCGCCGTCGGCGATGGCGGCGGCGGCTAGGGCTGGGCGGTTGGCGGAGTTTGTGAATTTGCGATTCGGGGCTTCGGCCGCTTGGCGAACGCAAACGGGCACGCGGATTCCTCCGAGAACCGGATTTTTTTTTACAATCTGGTCCTTTATGAACATTCTTTTTTCTAATAACCCCCTGTCCGGCGTGGCGTCTGCTAACCGCAATTTACCATTGGTGCCGAAACACGCCACCCGTGGCAGCGAGGCCTAGTCGCCGACATCCGGATGAACCCTCTTTCCTCCCCCTTCAAGGCGAGAGACTGTGTGGAGAGAAAATCGGATTTAACAAACGGGGCTTTTAACTATTTGCCACTTGTAGATTTGGCAAATAACTATTTGCCACCCCTATCTCAATGACATATGGGTCCATATGTGTCTATGACATGTGGGTCTAGTGGCAAAAAGTTAATTGCCACATCTAAATGTGGCAAATGGTTAAATATCTCTTAACGGGCGGGTGTAAGCCCCGTAGTACGATAGCTGGAGCACTAATCTTGGAAGAAATCAGATGGCCACAAAATCGGCTGACAAAAGGAAAAAAAAAACAGCAGAGGCAACTCGAATATCTTCCCCGTCCCTTGGCGTAAAAAAGAAAATCTCCCGTCCCGTCTCGCAGGCTCCTCGCGGCTGAACAGTGGAGGGGCGCTTGATCTCCATCTGGCGAGCGAAGCAGGGGAGGAGAGGGGATCCTGGTGAGCATCCCCATCCTCTTTCTGATTCATCTCTCTCCCGCCGGGAGTAATTTGCTTGCGTTAACCCTAGCTCTTCTATATCTGCCTCTTTCTGATTCATCTCTCTCCCGCCGGGAGTAATTTGCTTGCGTTAACCCTAGCTCTTCTATATCTGCCTCTTTCTGATTCATCTCTCTCCCGCCGGGAGTAATTTGCTTGCGTTAACCCTAGCTCTTCTATATCTGCCTCTTTCTGATTCATCTCTCTCCCGCCGGGAGTAATTTGCTTGCGTTAACCCTAGCTCTTCTATATCTGCCTCTTTCTGATTCATCTCTCTCCCGCCGGGAGTAATTTGCTTGCGTTAACCCTAGCTCTTCTATATCTGCCTCTTTCTGATTCATCTCTCTCCCGCCGGGAGTAATTTGCTTGCGTTAACCCTAGCTCTTCTATATCTGCCTCTTTCTGATTCATCTCTCTCCCGCCGGGAGTAATTTGCTTGCGTTAACCCTAGCTCTTCTATATCTGCCTCTTTCTGATTCATCTCTCTCCCGCCGGGAGTACTTTGCTTGCGTTAACCCTAGCTCTTCTATATCTGGAAGAAGATCTTCTCTTAATTTCAGAGCCTAAACCTTAATACAAGTAACAGTTTGTTTGTTCCCCAAAAGTTTGGGGGTCCCAAGTTGGATCCGCCCCTGCGCACAAGTGTTAAACTTATTTGCATTTACATGTTTATGATATATCTGTGTAATAAGACTATTATTTTCTTACTCAAATGTCAGTCTAATTACTTTTTGTTTCTTTCATAATTGTATATTTCGGATGAATCATATACAATTTACACCTACATGTGTAGTTCAACTTGCAATTTGATACATGTAGTGCTGTACTCTGTTTGGTACAAATTTCTTAATCTTTCTCTTGAATGAATCCACCGGTAGGAGAAAATGGTGATGATGAATTTTTAATGCTCGCCAGTTGCACAACCAAAAGAAATTCTCAAATGGACGTGGCTCCTGTTGAACAGGATCAGGTGTTATTTTTATCTTGTGTTCATTTCCATTCCATGTAACAAGTTATCTTTGCAGAAACTGACTTTTTACTCTCCCAATCCCATTTATTTTGTTTCTATGTTCATTAGGGTCTAATGAAAATCAACAGCAGTGACTGCTCTGGCGATGGTGCAAGCTGTGAGAATGAAACTAATTACACTGATCATGGCAAACAGTCAAATGAGCTTGGTCATGCAAGAATATCGGTAAGCACATTATTGTTCCATTTGCTCTCAGTAGTCTGCACTTTGTCTGATATTGGTCTGTATTAATACTTGAAGAAAATAAGTTCTCTCTAGCATGCTTTGAAATGCGGGGACATGCCCAATTCTAACACTTAGATTAGGACACTTAAATCAACTTTGAAATTTTCCAAATATTTTACTGAGATAGGATCCAAAATCATTGTGTAGCGATAAAAAAGAGGAGAAATTTGTTGTGAACAGTTATTTTCTCTCTTCCATTTTAAATATCAATCATACTTTTTACTCATTTCTTTTTGCACAAGAGTTGTTTTGAGCATGAATTTTCTACTCTTGCCGATGACTGTTAGGTGTACTAATGGCTGTCTCGTTAGTTTTTCTTTTGAGACAGTGAATTGTCTTCATGCAATAGTGACTCATCACTGCAAGGTAGAACAGCATAAACATTGATCTTCATACTACCTTTACAAGAAGCAATTGAATATGCATTTCCTCACCTAAAATAAGGGTCCCAATAAGCATTGTCAAGTGTGGATGCTGCTGATGAATCAGATAAAGTATCAAGAGTTTGCAGACGAGGAGCAAAGTGTGAATGAAATGTTTGAGAAGGCCCATGACTAGAAGAGGCCTCCAAGGAAAAACTACCGGAACCAATTTGCGGTCTCCAACTAGAATAACCAGAACTTGGTATTGAATTCTGGGAGTAGACAGGATGTCCTCGAACATTGGCATCAGAATGACTAAAACCGACACCATCTCCATGACGTCCTTGTCCATGCTGAGATGGATATTCATGAGGTGGCATTGGCAAACCCCTCCTCTTGCTGTAACTGGATGGAGTTTTTCCCAATGGGGATCCATGAATGCCTCCACTTGCAGGTGAACCAGAACCATGCATCCCAGTGGAATTAGATGGGATTTGCATTTGGTAGTTAGGTGGGGTAAATTGTGATGGACTGGCACCAAGAGACATAGGCCCCGTACTCCCAGGGCTCAAGCGAATCCCTCTATCATGTGAGAAACGGGGTCGCAATCTTACGTCTGGACTAGACTCAATTTGTTTAAAACCAGGACCTAATGGTGAGTAATACATGTTGACAGCATTGCCATCACCAAAGCTTCCATAGCTGCTGGCATGACCAGCATTACCAACATAGCTACCATGGCTACCAAAGCTTCCATAACTACTCCCATAAGAATAAGGTATTTTTGGAGGATAGGGATTATTGGGTGGTAGAGACCTATTAACACTTCCAACCTACAAAATTTTAGAATATAGGCATGTCCGTTAGAGTATGGATAAAAAAAATGCCATGAAAATAACTCAGTAGCAGCCCGAGAGAGTAGTTATCAGTTATCACCTGAGGAGATAGGCCTGCGGCTAGCCAGTGTCCTCCTCCAGGATTGTGTTCAACTGCGGCAGCACGACCAATTGGCTACACCACAAATTCAACACAGAATAGATTTAAGAAAAAAGAGCCACGTGAACACACAATTAATGCCCCAATTAATATAAGTATATAACAATTTTTCATCAGAGCCTAGAAAGCTTTCTTGTAAATCACACCAAGTAATGCACCACATCAAATGCATGCACGAAAGAAACTGTCATCATCTAAAATATTTATTGTAAAGACGAATCAGAAAGTGTAGCAACTGGTTAGGTTGATAGTCAGCACTCTATATCAGTTTATAACAGTAATGTCTGTGGCTCTTTATCCTAAACTAGGAATATGCCACAGAAAGCTAGTAGTAGCAATGCAAACTTATTTGATTATGATAACAAATATGCCAGTCATATGTTATTCCTAACTAAGATATAATTTAACTCCCACATAGAAGAATATCATCATTAAAGATATCAATATTTTAATATGCCACAGAAAGCAAGTAGTAGCAATGCAAACTTATTTGATTATGATAACAAATATGCCAGTCATATGTTATTCCTAACTAAGATATAATTTAACTCCCACATAGAAGAATATCATCATTAAAGATATCAATATTTTCGATCAAATATGAGACCTAAGCTTGAGATGAGACCATACTCACAATTTTGGGAGTCTCAGGTATGGGTTCATATGGACCAGTGAAAGGTTCGCCTGTTATAAATGGATGACATGAAGCCTGAAATAAGATTTAATAACAATCAAGTCCTTCCGCATGCATATGGATTCCTTGGAATGAAAAATATGCAAGAATACAGAATAAATTGTGTTCATAGGTGCAAGCTATCCAATTTTATTGGTACTGTTAGATAAAAGATTCACCAGCTTAACCTGAGCATAAAAATAGTTAAATATGAAAATGAAAAAATGCTCCTTATACTTTTACAGAAATGTGAATGCAATATAACCATACTACGTCGCACATACCTGCAATGGCGACCATCGCTCATTGGGATCAAATTTCAGAAGCCCCTTTAGGAAATCAACCAGTATCACCCGCTCTGCCTTTTCTGTCTCTGAATCAAAATGCAAGACCTGAGAACATATATCAAACTTCCAAGCTTTATTCTAACAGCTCTAATTTGCAGATTCAGGAGAGCCATACAATAATAACTAATGAGTATTTTATAAAACATTAAGCCCAATTTCATATTCCATATCGATCATTAAACCTGTGCAAAAAGGCATCCGGTTTAGCTCTGTTTGGAGTGCGTAGTTTTATTTCCTTGATTCCTGTAGGAACACATACTTTCCTTTCTTTTTCATTTCTAGGATAATACCTTACTGTAATAGTTATCCTTGATTGCACAACTCAAGACAACAGCACATCATTTTTCAGAGAGAAAAAAGTACACAGGAATATAATATGGTCTAATTGAAACAATGTAATTACAGGTGCAAGAATCAAAATAACAGAGTGCACATGATAGTGGTGCAAGTCAGAAAAATCAAAGAGAAATCACAAAAAACAAAGAAAACAAACCTGTCAGTTCTGAATTTTTCCAAGGGTAACTGCATATGAGTTGGTCAAGCCTGAGTTGTGGGAAGTACCATTTCACTACCTTTGGCTTTTCAGACTCCCTCTGTATTTGGCATAGATAGTAAGATAGTGCTTATGATGGAATTAAGAAAAATGATCGTGATTCTATAAATGAAATTACAAGCTTACCACTTCAATCTCCTCTTCAGTTAACAATCTGTAAGAACTGCCAAGACCATCATGCACTTCGTTACCACGATAAATACTTCCAACATGTTTAAAAAACTTTGCTGAGTTCTTAGCTTCCCTTAGCATGTAATCTGGTGGTTGACCCCTACAGAAATTGAATTAAGGATAATAAAATTACATTAGTAAAAGCATTATAATATGATGAATTCCAATATAACAGTATTTCTAGAAAGA
>CM020181.1:28399746-28456969 GCA_009805545.1 Oryza longistaminata
GGAAGCCCTATCGTACCCCTTTCACTCAACACCCTAACTATATTAGCTAGCATGGTATTATTGCCATATGTCCTTTTAAAGTGTGTTAGTGCCCAGATGCTGTATTTTCCCTTTCATTGCATGGAACCATGGACATGTAATTTGGGTAATGTATTATAATATTTATTTCGCAGCCCACAATTTTTTCATGTTTTTTGTATATAATCTTTTAATGCATAGAATACCAAGATTGGAAAGAATATAAAAGGGAACAAGAAGAGATCTATGAGTCCTCAGGTTAAGAGAGATAAGGGATCTGGACAGCTGAAGAGGAGATGTACTAGTTGATATTCTCCTTGAAATGAATGAGACTGGTTGAAGGTGGATACAGGTCACAAGTCTGGGTACCTTTTACACATTGAGAAGGAGCTTGCTAAGAGGCTACCTAATTCCAAGATCAAAGCTGACCCCACATACAGTCTAAAATTAAGGCACTTAAGAAGATGCTTTTTGCCATTATAGAGATTCAACAATTTGGAGTGGATTTGGCTGGGATGATGAGAACAAAATGGTGTTGGTGACAGAGATCAGTTCCTGGGCTGGGCAAAGGTGAATAATCTATCAAACCTCTTTTATATGTCTGTTGTTGCCTATTTACTTTTGTAATGATATCTAATGCCATGATTTCTTACGAATAGTAACTATGTTAGTTATTTTATCCTGCTGTCAATGCTAATTATGTTAGTTATTTTGTCCTTTTAAGTTAGATTATAATCAATAATTACTTGTTAGTACATAGTTTGCATTCTCTCTTTGATTTTCGTTTTGTACATGCAAATGTATATTTTGTATTCATATCATGAGACTAATGCAAAGACAAAAACATTTTTCCACATAGTCGAGCGCGTCTTTATATGAAGCCCTTCCAAATTTTGATAAACTCAGTGAGATTTATGCTAGTGACTTAGCTAATGGAGAAGGTGCTAAAGGTCCTGGAGACTACATTGAAATTTGTGAAGAAGCAACCAGTGGTTACAACCATAGCAGCGATGAATCTCAGGGACTATCTCATAGTGGCAACCATTCAAGTGGAACTAAACCAGGAGGTGGTCGTAAGAGGATGTTTGTAGAAGAAGATCATGTTGAGTCAGCGTTCGCAACTGTCTCAAAATCATTTCAAAGCCTTGCAGATGCTGAAAAGGAAGCACTTGACGTGAAAAGGAGGTTGAAACAATGAGGTCACAATTGTTTGATGTCCTGTGTGCCCTTCCTGGTTTCACTCATGCTGAAATAGTGAAGGCAGCACGTATTATTGGGACAAATGAATCCACGTTGAAGCTCTTCTTTGGCACTCCAGATAAGTTGAAAGGAGAGTTTGTTCATCAGGTGGTTAATAGCACAAACATAGTATGTGAATCTTACTCCTAGTCCATCACCCTTTTGCTGATACACAGAACCACGGGAAATTAATGGTTGCGAATGTTGTCTGTGCTTATGAAATTTGGCCATGCTTGATATTTTGGTGTATTTTTTTTGTATGTAAGTAATGGTGGGCTCTGTAAGATATCAATCCATCAATGTGTTGCATGTATGTATTATGTGATCGTTGACTGCATTTTGAATGTTATATACCACTTATTATAGGGAGGGGTATTTTGGTCATTTTTCTAGAAACTTCCATTTCCCATCCATCAAACCAAACAAGGGATATAACTTTCCTTCAAATAATCTCCCACCTCACACTACCAGTATATCATTTCCATTTCCCAATAAGCATCCCCATTAGCCCAACGGAGCCTGGGTTCTAACGGACACAAAATTTTTTGGGCAGCTTCTTCGTATAGTTAACTCGGTCCAAAGGCCCTGAGCTTGTACATTTTTTTCTTTCTGCCATCTTGTGTAGTTTACTCCTTTCTCTATTCAATAAAATTTGGCAGCTCAACGATTCCTTAAAAGAAAAGTCATCTAAGCGTCATATCAACGCCACAAATCAGAACAACACTGCCATGTAGACGCCACATCAGCAAAACCGTCAAGGGAGTAAAATTGTACCGGTTTTAATAGTTGATAGGTTGACATACTTGTATTGCGGTTCAAGGATATGAATCAAATTCGGTCACTGGTTAAGGGACTCAAAGTGGACTTATTCCAGAGTACTACGTGCGTGCCGACCGGAACGCGAGTGTCGCTACCTTTGGGCCGGCCCCGTTTTGCTACTTGTGCGTTGTTCATGGGCCGGAACGCGATTGTTCGGCTATTGGGCTTGGCGTTTGAGGCGGGGCGCGAGCGCGATCGCACGTGCCGGCCGGGGACGTTTACCGCATCGGCTGAACGAGTGAACGTGTGCGTGTTAGTTACCTGCTGGTGCCGCTGCTTTTCCCAACAACCTATACAAGTCACCCAGGTTTCCGTTTCTGACTTCCGGTTCGTACTCCCTCCGTCCCATAATATAACGGATTTTGAGATTTTGCGTGTAACGTTTACCACTCGTCTTATTCAAATTTTTTTGAAATTATTAATTATTTTATTTGTGACTTACTTTATTATCCATAATACTTTAAGCACAACTTTTCGTTTTTATATTTGCAACAAAAATTTGAATAAGACGAGTGGTCAAACGTTGCACGCAAAACTGAAAATCCTTATATTGTGGGACGGAGGGAGTAGCTTGCAATACCACAAAAGGATTACGTTGGGTAGACCTGGTGATTCAGCTTATGTGATGCAATCGTGATTTGACATGTCGCAGTATAATTAAGTTTATCCTTGGCTCATTATCCGCCTTTTTACACGAAAGAGACTGTGTAAGAAAACGCAACGGTAGGTGCTCACCTGCTGAAAATTAGTGCCAAAAACGTCAGCATCCCACAAGACCGTTGGTTATCTAGATCGTGCGTCCTGAATTTGGACGGTACCCACTCCATGCATATCCCTTCAGGGCTCAGGCCAATCTCTACTACTACAGTCTTGTAGATTTGGAGAATTGGAGCACAACACTTGGTATGTACATATGTACAGCTAGCGTACATGTACTTTGAAATGTTATTACTACTAAAGTACATATATATACTTCTTTCGTCCTAAAAAAACAAACTAGATGAAGATGGGACATCACCTAGTTTGTTTTTTTACAAGGAAGTCCTCCATCCGTTTCTAAATATTTAACGCTGTTAATTTTTTAAAATATGTTTGACCGTCGTCGTATTAAAAAAATTTAAGTAATTATTAATTATTTTCCTTATTTTGATTCATTGTTAAATGTACTTATATGTACATATAATTTTATATATTTTATAAAAGTTTTTAATAAGACGAACGGTCAAATATGTGTTTAAAAAATTAACAGTGTCAAATATTTAAAAATGGATGGAGTATATAACAGCTTCCTCACTGTACTGTACGGAAGCGAGGCGGCAGTGGACCCGGGCGGCACACATGCAGACGTCCTACCTCACGGAGACACGGAAGATATCCGGCGAAGAAAGGCATCATATAGGAGTACCAGCCATCATACCATCAATTAATGGTCCATGGTTATATATAGGACGCCGGCGAGATCACGTTGTTTTGCCGGGACATGTATAGGGTCCGGAACTCCAGATCTGTCCGAGCCGGGTCGCTGTCTCGTTATCGTCTTCCGTGTTCCGTCTCCGGCCTTATCGCGCATGACGCGGCACGGGATGGATGATTCCATGGGCTCCGCTCGGTGGCTAGCTAAGTCACGTGACAAGGCGCAACGAGAAACGGCCGTGTTTGCTTTTTTTTTTTTTTTTTTTGGACCATCTAAAGTAACTTGCGCAAGAAAATCGGTACCTAAATCTTATGAATTCTCAATGTTTGGACTAACGAACGAATTAAAGACCGGCCAATGTAGACTCACAGCTCATCCCCAATCGGGCAGTGCTGATGGGCGGCTGACCTCGTGCAGTTGCCAACCCTTAAATCCTTCCGTGTATACATAAGATCTTTTTTCCTAATTTCTTATCCAACGTTAGTTAGTAAATGTTCTCTTGCCTAACAACCAGTTGATAGACTCCCTCCCCCTTGCAATTTTTTGGACCATTTGTTCACTTTGAGATTCATAAAAGTATCATCATTATTCCCTTCTCTCCCTTTCTATCGCTCACTGCTCTACCCTACTCTCTCCGTCCCATAAAAAACCAACCTAACTATATGTGATACATTCTAATACTACTATGAATCTAGACATACCTCTGTCCAGATTCATTGTACTAGAATATGTCACATCTAGTTCTAGATTCATTTTTTCGGGTGGAGGGAGTATGCCATTGCTAACTCCAAGCATAGTTATTGAGACCGGACTGGTAATTGAACCGGTGATGCTCTTGGTTCGATGGTTCATTGGTTCAACCGTTCAACCCGGTTCAATAGATAGTAAATATATTACGTATTCCTTTCTAACACAACAATAACTGTTTTTTTTTGCTTCGGCCCCGCGTCGCCCCCGCGTCGGGCGACTCGGCGGCGGAACCCTAGCCGCCGCCGCCGCCCTTCCCCGCCCTTGCTCTGCCTTGCCGCCGCCTGAGCGAGCGGCCGCAAAGCCGGCGGCTCGCGAGGACGGCGGCGGCGGGCTCGCGGCGGCCATCTCCCGAGCTCCTGGCGCGGGTGACGCAAAGGCGTGGGCCGGCGCCGGCGTCAAGGCTCATGGCGGCGGATCCGACGTCGCCACCACCGGATCTGGCCGCTCGCAGCTGGATCCGGTCGCGGAGGCGCGGGCACGGCGTCGGCGAGGCTGGGCGCTGGCGGCGCGACAGGCGGTGGCAGGCAACGGCGGCGCAGGCACAGGCGGTCGGGCGGCGGTGTCAGGCGCGACGGCGGAGCAGGCACGGGCGGCCGCGGCAGGCTCGAGGCGGCTGCTGTGGCCGGCGGCTCGATGCTTGCGGCGACGACAACGGTGCCCCAGATCGCGCCTCTCCGGCCGGATCTGGAGGATGGGAGCAGTCGGCGAGGCGGCGGTGGCAGTTGGTGACGGCGGTCTCGGCCGATCTGGACGCCGGCGGCAGTTGGCGACGACGGCGACGGTGTGGTGACGGCGGTGGCGGCGGCACTGGGCCAGCGGCAGTTGGCGACAGCGGTGGCGGATGTGGTGGCTGCGTGTCATCTGGCAACGGCGGCGGAAGACATGGCGTCGGGTTGCTAGCTGTTCGGTGGTGGGAGGCGCCGACGGCGCAAGCGCATTCTGCACGACAGGCGGGTGCGTCTCGCGAACGCTAGGTGCTCTCCACGCCGGGGCGTTCTGCGCCAAGCCGGTGGCGCGGCTGACCGTGAGGTGCTGGACCGGAGGCACGAGTGCGCCATCGGCTTCAGGCGGTCGGGCCAGCCGGCCTCCATCGTCGCCGGCCCGGTGGCGACGTCGCGCGGCGGCGGAGAGTCCGGGGGCTGAGGCGGAGCCTGAAGGCCGGTCGGGGGCCAACGCGTGGTGCGTTGGGGACCGGGCCGGTGCAGCGGAGCCTGGCGGCTTCTGCGTTGACTGCCGAGAGGCGGTGCGTCGTCGGAGCGCACAGTGGCCGCGGACGATGGGGCGCTGGAGCGCGGCATCGTTCGGTGGAGGCGGTCGGAGATGGTGGCGACGAGCAAGTCGGCGCAGCCGGGCAGCTCAGGAGGCGGCTCGTTGCGAGTGAGCGCCGCAGGGCGGGCGAGATGGAGGGCTTGGCACGAGAGCACGCCGATGGGGGAGGCCGGATTGGCGCGAGAGGCTCGTCCGTGGAGGAGGCCGGCTTGGCGCAGAGAGGCGCGGCGGCGGTGAGGAGGCGACCTAGGTATGAGGAGGAGCTGCCGGTGGGTGTGGCGCGGTCTTCGGCGCACGAAGGCTGGCCGGGGGGACACCGGTGCAGGGTCCCACATGTCGGCAAAGCTTGTGCGGTGGTGGAGCATCGGTGCGCCAGCCGTGCCTTTGTTGGTCTAGTGCGGTCGGCCACGCTTAGCGGCGGCCGATCCGGTACTAGTCTTCTACTGGGCGTGTGTGTTGGCGATGTCGTCGTGTGGTGGTGGTATTTTTTTCTTTTCCTGGTTACGACTCTCCATGGTTGTAATCTTGTACTTTTTTCCTGCTCTATCAATAGAACTTCGAACCGTCTTGTGCGAGTCGTTCAAAAAAAAAAAAACAATGATGATAGCGCAGTGGTTGGTTAGCTTCCTCCCTCCCACGTGGTCCTGAGTTCGAATCCCACTAGAAGTGCATAACGCAGCGGAAACAAGAGGGGGGAGTTGGGAACCCCTGGAAATGAACGCAGCCTAAAGGTGCTAATGAGACTCATTAGACCGAACTGGTCCTCCCCCTACCATACTGCATTCGGTCCCTCTCATCCTTCCAAGCTGGCAGTGATAAGGTGTTCCATTCCACCATCTAGCTTGTCTTTGGCAGGACACCAACACTAACACAGACTCCTAATGGGTTGAATCTTCACACCCTGTTTGCTACACGGCCCATCATTCGCAGCCGATCTCATAGCCTCGACAACGTAGTAGCCGTTCCGTCATCTCCTAAGGGCATTTAAGCGTAGTGAACATCCTCCCACTCCCTGCCCTCACCCTATCTTCATCCCGATGTCTAAACCCAAACTCGTTAGATCACCGCTGACTGCCTAAGATCGTTGAAGCTTGCTGGAGCTAGATGAGGAGGCCAGGTATGAATTGCCGAGCAGATCCTAAGATTAAAATTTGCAAGATTTTGGTCACAATTTTCCGTCCAATGCGATTTAGCAAATTTCCTTTTTTTTCTTTTAACTGCGTGCCATTGTTGATGTGATACGAGAGGCGAGCTAGCGTACACGTCGGGGCAGCCGTTGATTGAACGATGTTTTCCACGCCACGCGTGAACCTGCCGGGTCTCGCAGCAACGGTGTACAGCAATCAGCACGTCCGCGACGGGGTTTGCACCTACGGGGCGTCGCGTGCACGCGAAGCGAGCCTACGCATACACACCGTGGGCGAAAGGCTGTGGAGTCATCTCAGCCCGTGGTTGGCGGCCGTTTCATCTGGTCTTGTGTTTAGACAGCCGCCGTCGTTGTCGCCAAAGCTTAATCATGGTGTGGTACTGCGAGTGTGAGTGTGCGTGCGATGCATGCATCGCATCATGTGAGGAGAAGCATGCTCCCGGTTAAATTATTGCCATCACTTCTCTGCAGCATCATTTGTTGTCCACTACTGCACACAGTACATTAGCCAGTGGAGTACTCCATTCATTTCTTATTATAGATCGTTTGATTTTTTTTATTTAAGTTTAACTAAGATTATAAAAAAATACACTAGTTTTAACACAAAACAAACATATTATTAAAATATATTAATGCTAGATTTTATGAAACTAGTTTGTCATTTTAGATGTTGCTAAATTTTTCTATAAATTTAATTAAACTTGATTAAGAAAAAATTACCATCGTAGCTAGCACCATCTAAAGTTACCATCGTAGCTAATACTCCGTACTATCGTAGTTGTATTAATAGCTAGCACCAACAACTTTCATTAAGTACCGTGCGGTAGCTGGTATGCCACCTCTCTGCTTGATTGCTCTGGTACGCACCTTAGATAGTCATGTCCCACCGAAGCTAATGCAGACATGCAGTGTTCTTTTCATACAATTGATGGACCAAACTGATCTTATTAAGGTTAAGGATGGATAAATATCCATCTATCCTGATATTAGTACGAATCCGAACAGTTGCATTCTGTGATATAAGAGTATTGTATATTATAATAAACCGAATAAATAGCTTATAATACATTTTAAAAAATTGTTGAAGAGAGAAAATAATCCGATAGATAATCTAAAAAGAAAAGAGCTTAACTTATAGGTTTTTTGAGAACTTAGGGCAATAGCAATGCTTAAGGTCTTAGTAGAAATAAGGTATGTCCCATCATACCCTATGTCTATGGCCACAATGTTGAAGACAAGAATATATGTTAAGATGGATACCACATTTATGTAAACAAATTCTACTTTAAGGTAGGTCCCACCATATAATAATCTATTCTCATCCTCTTTAGCGTGCATATGTGCTTTATCTTATTATTTTATTTCTTAAGGTTGAGCCATAAGCTTATAACTATTTTTAGTATTTAATATCTTATGGCTAGTGCCCACAATGTATATGGCTAATCATAAGGTCATGACTCATTCTTATGACACATTGTGGATGCTCTTGTAGTGTTTTCCATTGTGTCCTGCCTCAAGGTGTCAAAGGCTTGGGTATTTGATGACAAGAGAATATCGACAGATCCTGGAGGAGTACACATTGGGCAACCACAATGCGGTGCTGTTCAGTACAGCATGTGCAAGTTGAGCTGAGCTGAGCATGTACTTGCTCTGGGCCCTCGGATTGACCGGCGACACAAGACGATCTTCGGATCGTCAAAAAACGTATGGATTGGGAAGTTCATGCAAATCTCTTGCTAAAATACGGAAGCAAAAATGTTTCGAAGTTCGGTAAAGCATGAAGCCTGAAGTTAAATTACTAAGGATTACATGTATTAGGAGATATATATACTGCTTCCGATTTTAAAAATATGATGCTACTAACTGCCTTGTAAACGTGACATGATGTTTGGTCATTTTGTCTGCCGGGTCTCGCAGCAACGGTGTACAGCAATCAGCAGAAAAACTATAGTAGTATTATTTATTTTATTGTGACTTGTTTTGATCACTAAAGGTATTTTAATTATGATTTTATTTCTTATATTTGCACTAGACGAATTTTTAAATGTCATATCTAAAAGTAAATAGCATTATATATATATATATATATATATAAACAAAGGGAGTTATAGCCTATATCCTATATCCGCATCAAACATTTGGTATATTACGTTGGATCTAGAATATAGAGTTGTGCCAAACAACACCTAAATAAAGCAATACATCTGCTGCTGATGAAGCCTGCTCGTGGAGCACAAGATAGGAGAAACATTTGGTACTACAAAACATAAGGGGATTTTAATATTTTCTTTTTTAAGATGAGCATTTCATTGTGGACAAACGTGAGAGCACACGCAATAGCAACATAGCATGTCCTGAATAAAGTGACACTAAATTCAATAAATATGGTATACATCAATGCATTATCTTGGTCCTGGTATCCTTCAATCATGTTCCTTCACGAGATCCTCCTTTTGATCTGCTTTTGTCATTGTTGCTTGCATGCTCATAGATTTTTTTTTCTTAAGATAGTATAAGGATTAACTCGTCAATTAGTTTCCGCATATCATAGACATACGCAACCAAAGTCGAGTTTATAGGAAAATTCCAAAGCAAAGACAAACCTTCAATAAAATGCATAATAAAAGGACATGGCTGCATCAATCACTCGTCACTAACTTAATTTGTTCCTTGTACGTGATCCAAACTTTGTTCCATTAGCCAAGCGTACATTAACTCCAATACTTCTACTACTAACTACTACTGTCATGTGTGTCAGATTTATGCTCTTAAGAAAAGATTTCAGATTATTTTTTCTTCACCGGAACCCTTACGTACATAAGTGCATTGTATACGTATATGTATTGTCTGTATCAGTATCACTGCCCACGTCTTCTTTTCTACTAAAATGATAGTTGCCAAGTCTTCGAATGATCCTTTTAACAGATGGATCATTTTCAACGATCTAATCATACTATAAGAGGAGGGAGAAGATGTTACTCAAAGGACATCATTTCTTTTTTGTTTTTGTTTTAGGAAATACCAAGGACATCATCTTGTAAAAATTAAGTTGAAAAACAAAAGAAAAGAACACAATTAATCTTAATCCACGCGGTTTACAGATTGTTGAGAGAGTCTACATCAACAATTGCTCACGACTTAATTATGAACTACTCACAGTTTACACCTGCATCCTGTTGCTAGTTTCCTCTGGGCATGCATTTGCGTGAAAAGCACTCGTTTACGTTAAAAAGGATGCATGCCAATTTACTCTCTAGCTTCATTGCTTTCATGGCTGTGTTTAGTTCAGCGCAAAGTTTGGATTTTGGCTGAAATTGGAGATGATGTGACTGAAAAGTTGTGTGTGTATGACAGGTTGATGTGATGGAAAAGGACTGAAGTTTGGATCCAAACTTTGGATCTAAACACAGCCTAATTTGTAGCATCTCTTTGTTCTTAGATTTTATTTTTTTAGATAAAGCTTATTTTCTTAGATTTTAGCATTTCCTTGTTCCAAGCTTTTGAAGTGAGGGTGTCTTTAGTTCACGCCAAAATTAGAAGTTTATTTGAAATTAGAATGATGTGACGGAAAAATTGGAAATTTATATGTATAGGAAAGTTTTGATGTGATGAAAAAGTTGAGAACTAAACCAGGCCTGAATGAAGTTTGGGAATACATTGCGTCCCTGTTTCGCAGCCTGAAAACAGGTTTTGTCACGGAAGAGATTGAAAACAACTCCTCCTACTCCAGAACAGAACAAAAGTATGGAATCAACTGCATCTCGTGAAGCGAGCAAAAAGAAATCCAAGATGCAATGACTAACAAGCATAGAGATCCACCAGGAGTAATAAACGTCTCGATGGGATTGAGTTGAGCTAGCCGTTGGCTTTCTCGTGGGAAAAGCGTCGTTGAAACCGAAAAGAAAAAAAAAAGAAAAAAACCAGGCAATCTCACGTTCCAAGTACCTAACCCCCCAACCCCGGTGCCACCTCCAGAGCGTTCTCGGCCGTCGGATCGACTCGAACGTTGGGATTTATTGCTAATCTAATGCCAGGGTTGGTCTGCGACTGCGCTTTTTTCCTGCCCGGCTGCCGCGGCTGACTCATCATCCGTGTCCGTTTCTTCGTCTCATGATCAGTTCGTGTTCATGTTCTCCCTCGCTATAAAAATCACTGCGTCGATTGGACGGTTCACCCATCTCATCATCACCCCATACCTAGCCGTTTGGCCCTTTTCATCCTCCTCTTCTTCTTCCTCCTGCCATTTCTTGGCATATTGCGAGTTCTTGGCTGCCATTTTCTGGGCAGTGGATCGGAGGAGGAGATTGGGGATTGGGCAAGAATTATCCTGGGATTGTGGAGATAGGGTTTGCAGAGGAACAGTGGGTGGGTTTGTGCTTTCGTGGTGGTGGGTGAGTGAGGCGTCGCTTTCCGGCGAGGTTCGTACGTGTGGAGTCTCGCGGCCGCGCCCGTCGCCGTCGGTCCTCGCCACGCAACCGCGCCGTCGCTTCTAAACTCCGGTAAGTAATCGCCCCATCGGCAAGGCACCACCGCGCGCGCGCGACGGGTGGTTTTTATACTCTTCTCCCTCTCTTTCTTTGGTGGTAGATGTAGCTAGGTCTCCTCGATTGGCCACCATTGCCGGCCTCGTGTTCGTCCTTTCCCTCGCGCTCTGTCTCTGCATCGTCCTCCTCCTCCCATGGAGATCAAGAAGCTGCAGCAGAGAGTGAGTTTTTTGCGTCATTTGTGTGCTTGATTGATTGACGGCATGGCACGGTTTTTCACAGTTTCACATTTGCTCTGGTCGTCGTCGTCGTCTTCCTCGAGTAAACTGTAGTAAACTCTTGTAGAGGGGGAGGGGTTCACGTGAGTTCGGTAACTCACGCGCAGCTTTTTTTGCTCTTCCTCTCGCTTTCTTGTCTCTCATGCCGTTGTTTTCGCCGTGGCGGAAGCCAACAATTCCGCCGCACTGTCGAGAGGAGGAAGAAGATGATATTTTTCGGCTCGGAGGGAGGATTGGACCGCATTGTGGCGGCCTTCATGAGGCCATGCCTCTCCATGGCCCTTGCTGCTCCAACCACTCCTTGATCTTATCTCATTTCCATGGCTTTATATAAAGAAGCCATCTTCGGGAGAAGGGAGTAGAAGAGAGCAGGAAGCACGCCTCTTCTTCTTCTTCTTCTTCTCCGTCTTCTCACCCACCATAGCTTCTTGCTCCCTGCAACTCGCCTTTCTGGTAAGACCAAGAGACCATCCTTCCATCCATGGCGGTTTCTTTCTCCCTAATAGTAGTAATTAGTAAATAAACTACACGCGGTGAACAACTGCACTGCTTGGCGTTTACTGCGTGTCAGGGCTCGCCGTCTATCTAGCCATTGCTCATGCATACAGTGAGCTTTTGGAAGGCAAAAATGGTGGCTTTGGGGTTTGGGTTGTGGGGGCGAGAGATTCCAGTCGGTTGCAACAAACGCATTGAATTTGCTTCCTTTTTCTCTCATGGGAATTGTGCTTTAGTGCAAGAACCGAGAAATGCAGCTGTGCTGAACTGCTTGCTGATATAAGCTTGGCTCCTTCCTTTTCTTGCAAAGGCTCCACATTTTGCCGCAGTGCAAAGTCTGCAACTGCAAGAGGAGTACACTGCTTCTGCTTCTGGTGATCTGTTTGCCTTCATGGATGGCATAGCTTATTTCTGTTTTGCTTGGTTATTCATACTTAACTTCAGTTTTTGTGTTAGTGTGCAAAGTAAAATTTTAGTTATTGTTGCTGTTTGAGAATTGAGACACCTTGCCAAATGTTTTTGGTACTGTTTTTTTCAAGTACAAAAGCACAGTAACTGCACGGATGTGCCTACAGTAGAGTGGCCAGTTAATCTCTTTGTTAGGAGTAAATCATGCTGTTAAAATGTCAATTAGAGAATAATAAACTATTGTTAACATCTACTTGAGATCTGCAATGACAGTGGAAAAACAGTGTCTTTTTCTTTCACAATTGCGAATAAATTAAAAACAGCTCTGAAGATTTTGACCCAGTAGTTTGTTAGGACGTCATGGTTTCCTCTTGCCGTGTCTGTATCAGTATCACTGCCCACGTCTTCTTTTCTACTAAAATGATAGTTGCCAAGTCTTCGAATGATCCTTTTAACAGATGGATCATTTTCAAAGATCTAATCATACTATAAGAGGAGGGAGAAGATGTTACTCCAAGGACATCATTTCTTTTTTGTTTTTGTTTTAGGAAATATCAAGGACATCATCTTGTATAAATTAAGTTGAAAAACATAAGAAAAGAACACAATTAATCTTAATCCACGCGGTTTACAGATTGTTGAGAGAGTTTACATCAACAATTGCTCACGACTTAATTATGAACTACTCACAGTTTGCACCTGCATCCTGTTGCTAGTTTCCTCTGGGCATGCATTTGCGTGAAAAGCACTCGTTTACGTTAAAAAGGATGCATGCCAATTCACTCTCTAGCTTCATTGCTTTTAATTTGTAGCATCTCTTTGTTCTTAGATTTTATTTTTTTTGGATAAAGCTTATTTTCTTAGATTTTAGCATCTCTTTGTTCCAAGCTTTTGAAGTGAGGGTGTGTTTAGTTCACGTTAAAATTAGAAGTTTGATTGAAATTGGAATGATGTGATGGAAAAATTGAAAATTTGTGTGTGTACAAAAGTTTTGATGGATGAAAAAGTTGAAAGTTTGAAAAAAAAGGTTAATAATTAAACCAGGCCTGAATGACAAGTTTGGGAATACATTCGTCCCGGTTTCGCAGCCTGAAAACAGGTTTTGTCACGGAAGAGATTGAAAAGTAAACTACTCCTCCTACTCCAGAACAGAACAAAAGTATGGAATCAACTGCATCTCGTGAAGCGAGCAAAAAGAAATCCAGATGCAATGACCAACAAGCATAGAGATCTGCATCACCAGGAGTAAACGTCTCGATGGGATTGAGTTGAGCTAGCCGTTGGCTTTCTCGTGGGAAAAAGCGTCGTTGAAACCGAAAAGAAAAAAGAAAAAAACCAGGCAATCTCACGTTCTAAGTACCTAACCCCCCAACCCCGGTGCCACCTCCAGAGCATTCTCGGCCGTCGGATCGACTCGAACGTTGGGATTTATTGCTAATCTAATGCCAGGGTTGGTCTGCGACTGCGCTTTTTTCCTGCCCGGCTGCCGCGGCTGACTCATCATCCGTGTCCGTTTCTTCGTCTCATGATCAGTTCGTGTTCGTGCTTCTGCCGCGCTATAAAAATCACTGCGTCGATTGGGCGGTTCACCCATCTCATCATCAGCCCATACCTAGCCGTTTGGCCCGTTTCATCCTCCTCTTCTTCTTCCTCCTGCCATTTCTTGGCATATTGCGAGTTCTTGGCTGCCATTTTCTGGGCAGTGGATCGGAGGAGGAGATTGGGGATTGGGCAAGAATTATCCTGGGATTGTGGAGATAGGGTTTGCAGAGGAACAGTGGGTGGGTTTGTGCTTTCGTGGTGGTGGGTGAGTGAGGCGTCGCTTTCCGGCGAGGTTCGTACGTGTGGAGTCTCGCGGCCGCGCCCGTCGCCGTCGGTCCTCGCCACGCAACCGCGCCGTCGCTTCTAAACTCCGGTAAGTAATCGCCCCATCGGCAAGGCACCACCGCGCGCGCGCGACGGGTGGTTTTTATACTCTTCTCCCTCTCTTTCTTTGGTGGTAGATGTAGCTAGGTCTCCTCTCGGCCGCCATTGCCGGCCTCGTGTTCGTCCGTTCCCTCTCCCTCTGTCTCTGCGTCGTTCTCCTCCTCCCATGGAGATCAAGAAGCTGCAGCAGAGAGTGAGTTTTTTTTTGCGTCATTCACAGTTTCACATTTGCTTTGGTCATCGTCGTCGTCTTCCTCGAGTAAACTGTAGTAAACTCTTGTAGAGGGGGAGGGGTTCACGTGAGTTCGGTAACTCACGCGCAGCTTTTTTTGCTCTTCCTCTCGCTTTCTGTCTCTCATGCCGTTGTTTTCGCCGTGGCGGAAGCCAACAATTCCGCCGCACTGTCGAGAGAAGGAAGAAGATGATATTTTTTCGGCGGGAGGATTGGACCGCATTGTGGCGGCCTTCATGAGGCCATGCCTCTCCATGGCCCTTGCTGCTCCAACCACTCCTTGATCTTATCTCATTTCCATGGCTTTATATAAAGAAGCCATCTTCGGGAGAAGGGAGTAGAAGAGAGCAGGAAGCACGCCTCTTCTTCTTCTTCTTCTTCTCCGTCTTCTCACCCACCATAGCTTCTTGCTCCCTGCAACTCGCCTTTCTGGTAAGACCAAGAGACCATCCTTCCATCCATGGCGGTTTCTTTCTCCCTAATAGTAGTAATTAGTAAATAAACTACACGCGGTGAACAACTGCACTGCTTGGCGTTTACTGCGTGTCAGGGCTCGCCGTCTATCTAGCCATTGCTCATGCATACAGTGAGCTTTTGGAAGGCAAAAATGGTGGCTTTGGGGTTTGGGTTGTGGGGGCGAGAGATTCCAGTCGGTTGCAACAAACGCATTGAATTTGCTTCCTTTTTCTCTCATGGGAATTGTGCTTTAGTGCAAGAACCGAGAAATGCAGCTGTGCTGAACTGCTTGCTGATATAAGCTTGGCTCCTTCCTTTTCTTGCAAAGGCTCCACATTTTGCCGCAGTGCAAAGTCTGCAACTGCAAGAGGAGTACACTGCTTCTGCTTCTGGTGATCTGTTTGCCTTCATGGATGGCATAGCTTATTTCTGTTTTGCTTGGTTATTCATACTTAACTTCAGTTTTTGTGTTAGTGTGCAAAGTAAAATTTTAGTTATTGTTGCTGTTTGAGAATTGAGACACCTTGCCAAATGTTTTTGGTACTGTTTTTTTCAAGTACAAAAGCACAGTAACTGCACGGATGTGCCTACAGTAGAGTGGCCAGTTAATCTCTTTGTTAGGAGTAAATCATGCTGTTAAAATGTCAATTAGAGAATAATAAACTATTGTTAACATCTACTTGAGATCTGCAATGACAGTGGAAAAACAGTGTCTTTTTCTTTCACAATTGCGAATAAATTAAAAACAGCTCTGAAGATTTTGACCCAGTAGTTTGTTAGGACGTCATGGTTTCCTCTTGCCGTGTTTCCTCTCTGCATTCTTGGCTCCTCTCGCCGTTGACCGCCGACGACTTCACGGCCATCCTCCGCAATGGCCGGCGGCGGTGGCGGCCGGAGAAACTGCTCCGGCGTGCTCGAGTCGCTGGAGGATTGCTTCACGGGGGTTCTCATCGTGCTCCTGGAATGGCACGCGCAGGTCCGGAGGCGGCTGCTCCCGCTCCTTCGCAGGCAGAGGATGGCGCTGCTCGCGGCGCCGGTGGTCGCCGCCGTGCTGCTGCACCCAGCCTAGGACCTACTAGCTAGCTTAGCTGTAGTGATTAGGAGATATAGGAAAGATGAAAATTTCACCAAATGGGAATTCGTACTCCCTGCCATTGTTTCCCTTGATACTATTTTTCTCTGTTTTGGTGTATGCTCGATCCTCATTGGCGAGCATAATGAGGATCAATTCAATTATGAGAAATTCCATTTACACCAAAAATGGCTTCGTCTCGAATGCACTATAAATTGCGTTTAAAAATGCAAATGTCCAAACCTTTCTAAAGTAATGGAGTTATTAATAAGCATAATGCAGACATATAGGGAGAGAGTACCGACCTGGCCCGTTGATCTTCTATCACCGTATCAAGGAGGAGAGGCAGCATGGGCTTTCTCGGACAAAGGCGAGGGGGTGCGAATTCGTGCCTGGCCTTTCTCGGACATGTACAGGCCGTCCAAGTCTCTACGATCGTCTGCCATGCCGAAGCCAACCCAGCATCCCGAATTAATGTATTGCTCCTCAAGTCCAAATTGAATCCACACAGAAATGACAAGAGTACCACATTGTGCAACCAAAAAAGTTTTTTTTTCTGAGGTAAATTTTGAGGGTTCATCTATTTTTCATGAACGGTAATTTGGCAGACCTTGCCGACGAACAGCCTCCTAAACAACCCATTTTTAACAGAATCACTGGGCACCAGCCAAAGTCGTCACATTACGCGTGCGAGCATCAAGTAGAGTAGCAAAAGAGCACGGCCCGGTGAGAACGCCAAACTTTCTTGTCACTCTTAGTACAGTGTGCTTGCTGTTTTAGATTCAAGCGTATTTGATTTCAAGATGATTAATTGTAATGTTACTTGTAGATCATGGTGCCGAACAACTACCAGTCGTTCATCAGCATCCTGACCAGCCATGTCAACAACGGCATTATTCCGATGAGCAGAATCGACGACGCGGTGACCAGGATCCTGCGCGTCAAGTTCACCATGGGACTCTTCGAGAACCCCATGCCCGATTCGAGCATGGCTGATCAGCTGGGGAAGAAGGTAACTAGTGACACACTCTGATGCAATCAAATCATAATGTTGCTTCAATGTATTTTAGGAGATAATTGACGGTGAATTGTGAATTTGTGATCCAGGAACACAGAGATTTGGCCGGGCGCAAGTGATATTTACAAATATACAGTAACACCCTTCGGGATATTCTTGAGCTTTGCCAGATTCTTACCATTTGCTGGTGCCCATCCCCGTCCAAAATAAATATGTTCCGGGGTCGGGTTCTTGCGCGAGCGGCTGCCGATCCAAAATCTTGTCCTGCACTCTTTCGGAGTGACTACCTCTTTGCATAAGACAGATAAGGTTCTTGAGCGATGGTTAGAACGTCTGGTCTTTCTGCTTGGTTGTATGTTAAGCAGCGACGAATCAGTTCCTGCGAGTTTTCAGGTGATGCAGGGTCAAACTTTTGCCAAACTATGTGCAATGTTATTTAAACTAGTATGTTGAGGGACAAAAGTTTAAACCAAACGGACAGCCTCAGAGGCACAACATGGAAAATATAGTAAAAGGGGTCAATCTAACTGATGACTCTGAAATCAGAGATAGTAACAGTAAACATACCTTTGCCTCATTTGATACAGCTGGCTTTGAAGGGAATTCCACTCTGCGTGCGTTGATGATTGTATCTTCCCGAAGTATTCTCTCCTGGGTCTGGTCATGGCCAAAAGGACGCCTTCCGAAGAGCATTTGGTAAAACATTACACCCGCTGACCAAACATCCACCTGCAGGAATGCAAACATCAATTTTACCACCAATCGGAACAAAGATGAAGTTGCCCATTTGCCACAAGTGGTTTAAATTGATTACTCAGGGGGTTCACAAATGACTCTAATTGAAATGAGGGTTAAGAAGGAATCGCGTCTCTAACGTTTTGAGTAAAAATTGCATATCCACATGGCCATTGCCTGCATACCACTAAGCCCAACCAGTATTCCCCATCCCCATCAACAGCAGATCAATCCACCACCTGTGACCTGCACCTTCCTGCTCTTGCACCTCCTTCTGAAAACTAACCATCTGCACTGCCATTTCCCCTGGATCGGTCCAATGGGAACTATTATCAGACTGATCCCTATTTGGCACATAATTGTCTCGATATTGACACAAACGCCCGGATTCAATCCAGGCCGGGAATGACAAGTATAGTAAGAAATTTATTATTGATACAATGAGAGACCGGGATTTATTCCGGGCCGGGAACTAATTTACTCATGATAGGGACAATAAGAGACCGGGAATCAATCCACTAGTCAAGAGGTGTGGAACTAATCTGGATGTTTTGTTGTACCTAATATGAGTAAATTGGTTCCCGGCTCGGAATAAATCCCGGTCTCTCATTGTATCTATCATAAATTTCTTACTATACTTGTCATTCCCGGCCCGGATTGAATCCGGGCGTAACCAAACAAGGCCTTAAGCTGTGCATGTGAATTTCTTGATGGTTTTCCCTGATTTTCCTCATTCGCCACCTCTCTCCTGTTCTGTATTAACACTCTCATGATGTTGATCTTCCTATTTTCCATAGTGCAAGAACTGGACTGGACGGTGGTAAAACTAGAAATGATCTGAACCAGTGAATGGTCTGGTTTGGCTTAGAAGAATGTCGGTCCATGTATACGAACTACGATAAAACCATATCCAGTCCTACCAGCTCACAGCCTAAATGCAAAAAAATAAAAATAAAAAATGTTATGTATGCTGGGAATTGAACCCCGCAACTGGGACAGGCCTTGCAAAGTACTCCCACGATGCACCTAAGTACCTAACCAACTGGATAATGGTGATTTCCTCGCTTTAATAAAGACAAACGAGTATATTCAGCTTGTTATTTTACTTACCAAACTGGCAAAAGTATTATTTTCTCAAAAATCAGCATTTGGACCGGTGAACTGCAGTCCAACTGGCGAAAAGAAGAACCAAGGAGCTCACTAACTCAATCAATGGTCCAGGTTTTTGTACTATATTCTTTATGGGGTTCTCAAGTATGTATAGAAAGCTCATCTTCTCTACTTATCTCCACGTAGTGTCATAGCGTTCTCAATGCCCGTCAAAATACATCTTATAATTTGTACCAGAGGGAGTAATGCTAATATCATATCAACATACTAGGGATTACTACTTAATGAATGCTGAAAATTTGGCAAGTGAGCATGATTTGCGCATGACTGCGGTCTCTGTTTATGACAAACAAACGCCACAAGAATCCCTAACATCCTTATAGAAGGATCTTATTGATGCATGTTTTTATCAAATTGCTTTAACACACTAAGATATGAAAGATTTATTAACATTAAAAGGAAAACATGTTGCCAAATATACCTTCGATGAGATAAATGGCGTTTTGCTAAGATCAAAGCATTCCGGTGGCAGGTACCTGGAAGAAAAAGAACGACATTAGGAAACAAATGATTGACATGCCAAAAGAACAATGGTTCTAAATGGGAAACAGCAACACTAACATAAATAAAACTAAATTTATGGCATCATTTGTTCTATCCCACCTGTTTACATAACTATTGGTAGTTAGTAGTATGAAAATGGCTGTACTTCATGCAATAACTATTAATTCCCTTGGGTTCTAGAATGATGCATCAAAGGTGTGCAACTCTACCACACAGTGCAGGCATTGTTGCACCATGTATACCAATTTAATGCCAGCAGATAAAAGATTCCATAAGAGGTAGTCAAATAGAGTATTTTATCAATTTAGTACACAGAAATCAACCGGAAAAGTGAGCATGCTCACCAATAGGTTCCAGCTCCCTGAGAAGTCAGTTCCATTCCCTGAGACCCAACATCATCCTCCACTATCTTGCTGAGGCCAAAGTCTGTAACTTTTGCAACACCAACCTCATCGAAGAGAACATTGCCTGGTTTGAGATCATAGTGAATGATCTTTTGAGTTCTCTTGTTAAGATAAACTAGGCCTTGAAATATTTGGACAATTATGATTCTCGCTTCCTTTTCTGGAAGAATCGGTGTTGCTTTAAGGACTGCATCAAGATCCTTGCCTGCATAAAAGGTAGCAATTGATGTAGCATTATTACATGCCAAGGCCTCGTGAACAATTAAAGATACTACAGCATTCCACTTAAAAACAACCTCAAAGGGCCTATTCAGGTGTATGCCTATTCGAAGATAGCACCAAAAAAGTAAGAAACCTCTATCATTAACCAATTAGAGCCAATTAAGCTTCATTAATTTTATGTTCACCGCCTTAAATAATTACCTCATTATCCATCAGATATCAGTATTTATGCACCATCCTGGCTATGTGCGTGCTTCTTACGTAAGTGATTGAACATGGTGGGTTTGCTTATGTGTCCCACATGATAATGTGCCATGAATGCACAAATTGATCCTATGGTAAATGATTCTAAAAGACAACTAAATGAGTGTGGAAGTTATAAATGTAACAAACAGCTACTGAATCTACAGAACTATTATAAATGCTCTTTGATGTCAACATTCAGGCAAAATTTATCTACTCTCTTCACCAAGAACAACCTAATTAAGATTCCTACTAAAAGAACAGAAGAGTTCCGCGAAGAGATTGAATGTTTGACACAGAAGAGTGCCTGGAGAACATCAATATATATCTGGCATAAAAACAACACCCATGCAGCCTTATCTATACAATGAAGCCCTATGTCAATGAGAGAGATTTAAAAAAGAGGCCGCAGCCGCACGATCTACATTGTCATGTCAAAGAAATTTGGAAGGTCGTTGCGAAAATAAATTTGTTGTACCACTGCAATATTCTAGGACAGTGCAGAATGTGTTGTGATCAATCTCAAATATGTCCCATAGCCTGACAATGTTTGGATGCACCAAAGTCTTATGGATGTTATATTCACGAATGGCGTGGCGTATGTAGCTTTGCTTTTTCTCCTCACTCCACTGAGCATTCAAACCATGAAGCTTACATGCCACATACTTGTACTCCACCAAATCAAATGCCTGCAGAAAGAAACTGTCTCACGTAAATGCTGGTGCTACCAAAATTGAATCCTCTATGAAACAGATCTTTACTATATCAATAAACATTGAGGTAACTTCACCAAATGAAGCTCAAAACACTAGTTAAATGCTTAACATGAATATGTAAGTATCAAAGCTATTATCGCAAACTTTACAAATCTTGACAGAGGAAGTGTACGGGTCAAGGCACATTTGACGAGAAAACTGTAATACTACATGTGTTATTATCAGTTGTTCTACTCAATGTTTAATTCCAAACACCAAGTTTCAGATATTTGTTTTAATATATCTAACTTCCTCCACTTTGTTTCATTTTTTTTATGACTTCTTCCTACATTTCTACCTTTTAGGCCATTTCAGGTGGGACCCACTCACCCACCGATAGGGGCTTACCTTCTTTATGTTACATTAATAATTGTGTGTATCAAAGTCATAAACAAATAATCATAAAGTTCGATGTTTCTTCTTTATAAGCAAAGAAGCAGTTGGTATTTAAAGAGGTCATGGTTGACCCATAGTTGAATAGTTTTTGAAAAGTAAAGCTGAAGCAAGGGCATACCTTATAAACCTCACTAAACCCTCCCTTTCCAAGAAGATTTAACAGAGCGTAGCGATTGTGAAGAATCTGAAAATTATTAAAGCGTGAACCATCTTCGTCTCTGAGACGCTTCATTTCGCGTATAAGCCTACCCTTTTCCAATTCATACCGATCTCTTTCTCTCAAGTACTGTTCTTCCTCCTAAAATACAGTTCAGGGGAATTAGATTAAGGAAGGAGGATGCTTAATAGCCAAAAACAATAATCAGCAAAGCATTTTACCCGCTTTATACTTGTTAACCGTGATTTACATATCTCATCCTGCAACAGGACATCTTCCTCAGACATGCTAGTTTCAGCATCACTGCCATCACCCTTATCTACAATACAAAAGTGGCTAGCAAAAATAAGTGCCAGCAAGAATCCTAACTTGCATGCTTAAGCTGCCTATGCGTTGCTAGTTTCTGCTTGTGTAAATGCAGGGAGTTTTCCTTTGCACTAAGAAGAATGAAATGGAGTAGCATATGCGCAAAACTACATAGATTGTAATGGCATTTATAATCTTCCTTTTCATGGAATAAAAGGTCATGCACTGGAGTTTTCGCCTAACCAATGGAAGCTAATTCAAGTGGTACCTTGTAAAGCAATTAAGCCGGGAGATGACAACACTTTTAAAAAAGAAGAAACTTTACCGGATTGTCTTTTCTTTAGTGATTTTCTATGTCTCTCGATAGTTTCTTTAGTCTCCAGCAGAGATTTCTACATAAAAGTCCACCATACATGAGGGATTCAGCAAAAGGTCCACAATACATCAAGAATAAAGGTTAAAGGCACATAAAATATATGAATAGCAATAACACTATAACAGCTCACAAGAGAAAAAAAAAAAACTGTGCCTGATAAACAAATGCACAACTATAGTAAATCTAAAATCAGTTGCATTAATAGCAAGCATGTGTCTTCATGGATACATGGCTTCTAAAGTTGCAAAACAGGAACTGTGCCTTAATGGATGAAGTTTTATAGAAAGTGGTACTGCTTGTCAACGACTCCACGTTACATCAGTAGACTCAGCCTGATCCAGACTTGTAATATTTTTCATGCCAGCTTGGTGCTTAACTGCTTAATTGAATAGATAGATATATCTTATAATCTCTTTGGACTTTATTGACTGCTAGTAATGCGTGGCTGTGCTCAAAATTGTACAAAAAGCTTATGGAACAAAGATGTGTCCATTAGTAGTATCTGGTAGTTTCAAAACTAAATTGCCTTATAGGGGGGAAAAGACCTAGACAGGTTATCCAGATCAAAGTATATGTGATCCAATTTTACGGTGGAACACAGTTAAGGCATATACACAGATCTGCAGAACTTACAAGGTGAGAATTAAGATCCTTTATTGCCTGGCCATCCTCCCATGTTTCAGATATGACAGTTCCAGCTCTGAGTTATGACAGGGAGCAGTCAAAAAAAAAGGTAGCAATAGATAGTCAATAACCAGAACATAAAACTGAAAGTGACTAGTTCTGTCCTGCAATCAAGATTTTAGTAGTCGATACTAGAAGGTACACTGCGTAATACATAAACTGAAGGCTCAAGCTACCACAGCTGTTTCTGGAAGAAAATTGGGTATAAACTAGGGCGAGAGTGGCATATTCAGTTGCAGGCTTGTAGTAGCTACTGTGGTATTCTCCATAACATCATGGCCTTCTTATTGTTTTCAAAACAAAACATCGTCTGCTCTTGTATGAAATCAACATCCTGTACAACTGTAGCTTACTCTGCATATTATTGTCATCTGATGTGCACTAGTTTACGTAAATTAGTATCCCTGTTTCTATGTGCAGTATTGTTTGGATCGCATGCCTTGTCTTCTGGTATTTCTGGTGTTAAACTCTGAAATGCATAGTTCAAATCAAGTTATTTTTCTGTAACAAATTTCTCGTGTATTGCCAGGGGAAGTTCAGAGGGACAGGGCATTTGAGCTCCTAAATGTGCGTCCCTGTGGATTCAAGCCTCAGCATTCAAACAAGCTAGGAAATGAATTCCGCTTGTTCACAAACTATGATCCCGAAGATAGGCTTGGCGGTTGGGAGCAAAATGATGGCGCTACCGTTTAGCTGTTTCAAATATTCAAGTCTTGATGCCTAGGGATGGATTCATGCTTTCACAGTTCCTGCATTTTTGTTTGTAGGTCACTGAAGCAATAGCATCGGTAAAAATTTCTGCAATGTTTTACTGAACCCCTGAATCTGTCCGTTGTGATGTGTTTGTTGGATTAAACTTTACACAATGTACCCCTTTTAGTTTCATGATTGTGCTTAAAAGGATTTGTGGTTTCTTGCAATGTTCGGCCTTCGAAAGCAGTGATTTAGGGGCATGTAAGCTATGTTTATGGCCACGTTTGCATCACAGTACCAGAACATTTTGAGGGCATCTTTTGTGAATGAGTGCTTTTTTTTAACGAACCACACCAGACGGTGTGAGATTCCATATTGAGAATGAGTGCTTTCGCACTGAACAAGAAGGGAACATTGCGGTTCTATATATATCCACAAGTACTACTCATGTATTTGTTTCAGTTTGCACATTACATCTACACAGGAGCTCAGAAGCTTCAATGGCAGTTCCATGTATTTGTTTCAGGTTTTGCACATTGCATCTACATAAGAACTGCCTCAGAAGCTTAACATATCCTTTTATTTTCAACACAAGTAATAACAGAAGGCAACCACTGCCCATGAGTAATCAGTAGCGAAAGAGAACCAAGTCTTCACTTCACAGGACATCCATCAGGCAGCAAAGGAGCAGCAGATCGAGTTCACTTGTCGTGCGCCTTGGTGGGCTTCACGACCAGCACCGGGCAGCACGCGTGATGGACGAGGTAGTCGCTGACGCTGCCCAAGAACGCCCTGCACAACGAAGAAAGAAAAAAATGTCACAGCCGTTCGTTCGATTTCGCGGCGTGGGCGTGTGTACATGTGGATTGATTTGAGCGCAGTTTTTACCTCTTGATCTTGCCTAGGCCGCGGCTTCCCAGGACGAGCATGTCGGCGTGCATCTCCTCCACGGCCTGGCAGATGGCCTCCTTGGCGTCGCCCTCCACGATGGCGCCCGTCGCGCTCACCTGCATGCATCGCTATCGGTTTAGAATTTTCAGATCGCTATACGTGAACACTAGCAGTAGCTATAGGTGTGCTTGCCTCTCTCTGCTTGCAGACGTCGAGCGCGCGCGACACGACCTTCCTGGAGATCTCCTCCTGCGCCTTCCTCATGGACTCGATCGCGGAGGCGGGGGCGTAGGCTATGGCTGCTTCCGTGACACACGCACATGTACACGCCGTGTCAGTCTCGTGAAATGCGAAGGTAAAAGTTAACACTAGTTTGTATATGGTCTAGCCGGTGTGCTGACTTCCGATACCGTGCGCGGCGACGGGGTAGACGAAGTGGTCGGGGCCGTGCTGCGCGTGGACGACGACGACCGACACGGCGCCGGCGCCTGCGCCTGCGCGGCGGCCGATGACGTTGTCCAGCGCCCACGACAGCGCGTTCAGGCTCTCCTCGCTCGCGTCCACGGCCACCACCACCTTCATCCCCGCCGCCGCTCCCGCCTCCCCGCTCGTCGCCGCCGACGCCGCTGGAGACTCGCCCTTCTCCTCCATCTCGCAGTCGCTCGCTCACTAGTTTACCTGTCGCGCCGTGTGTTCACGGTTCACCACCACCAGATGATCACTCTCCCGTGTCCCGTGCTCTATATATATATGCACAGCGCCACAGCCACGGAAGACACCGGGGTTGCGTCGTCCCCTGTTTTGTCGCGTGGACGGCGCGGGATAGAGATGACCGGCCGGAACCCACCCACCGCCACGCGCGGGGGCGGCCGTTTTTGTTCGCTACTTGGGGCGACACGTTTCTCGCTTTCTCCCCTTCTCCTGCGCGCGTTTGCACCGTTGCGTTCGTCTCCTCTGGCTTCCCCCCGCATTGTAAGCATTCATCCCTATCCCGGGATATCCCTCCCAGGATGTGCGATCCGGACAGCTGCCCCCGGTTTTGCTGCACCGGCGCCATGCGTGCCGCATGCGTGCCAGGGCGTACAAACACATATACATCTTGCCAGTTGCCACTGCACCGGCAGCATCTCTGCATCAGTTGTGGCGTTAAGGCTGTGTTTAGTTGGATCCAAAGTTTGGATTTTGGTTGAAATTGGAGATGATGTGACGTAAGCTGGTAACGGACGAGGGCTGTGGTTATATCACACCAAAATTAAAAGTTTGGTTGAAATTGGAATGATGTAACGAAAAAGTTGAAAATTTATATGTGTAGAAAAGTTTTGATGTGATGGAAAAGTTGGAAGTTTGAAAAAAATATTTTGGAACTAAACACAGCGAAGGCTACCTGCAACCTGCTGATTAGTTTTCTGGATGTGTTTTTCATTGTTCAGATCACCATGGCACAGATTGAGTTCTTGGCACCCAATCTGCATACATGATGCGTGCTTGTAGCTGTATCCAATGAGGAGATGTGCTGAAGAAAGGATTTACAAAGCAGTGAATGAGAGATTTCACTCCCACACAAGTCAACTGAGAACATCGTCGATTGTTCCAATCCGAATTTCACCCCAGTGAGAAAATATAGTTTACGTCAAAATTGGAAGTTTGGTTGAAATTAGAACAATGAGAAGGAAAAGTTGGAAGTTTATGTATGTAGGAAAGTTTCGATGTGATAGAAAAGTTGGAAGTTTGAAGAAAAATTTAGGAACTAAACTCGGCCCAACTGTGCCGGATTTCACACCAAGGAATTGGAGGTTGAACTTATTACAGTTCACACAAGGTATTTGACAAGAATAGTTTGGTGCTAAAATTGGTTGGTAGATATGGCGTACAAGATATCATCACCATGCCAAACGCTAAATCAGGCCCAAGGCTGTCCATAGTATATTCTCAGTATGTTTATCCAGAAACGGCATACTGAGCATCTCAAGCAAAGGATAGGAAAATGCTTGAGAATTGTACCAAATACAGGGAAGAACACACCTCATCATTCTACTATAAAGCTTTTCTACTCTGATCATACGCGTACCGCACTAACCATCTTCCAAATGTGCCAAACTGAACCACGCTAAGCATTACGGCAAAGACCAGTTTCCTGCCTTGAACTCTCTGTAAAAGGTGGATTTTCTTGAAACAACAAAGAACACTGCAAGCAAAGAGATGGGGGTCATTAAATACACCGGATTTATATGTAATTATGTGAAATCATTAGTGAGGAAAAAGACCAGGAATTGCAGGGATGATGAAGTCTTTATGCTGCAGCACTTCTTGAAGAGTTTTTCCCTCTTTTACATTGATCCACTTCACAGAACCCTTATCTACAAATTAAAGAAAAATACTATAGTTATGAATGCCATTTACTGTAATACATGTGATCCGTACAAAAGACTGGAGAGCACCGAAGCAGCTTCCTAAAAGTTGAACAGTAACAGTATTTATTTGAGAAGGGTACGTGAGATGCCTAGCTGTACAAGAAGTCTCGTAGTATCATAATAACATGTTGATTTCTTCGACTTGCTAAATAACCGCACATTTTCTACCAATAAAAATGGATCATACCTATTCAAAACTTTTTATTTTGCATTGAATACCACCCTTTGCATTTTTGTTACAGCGCACTTGGCATTGTTGATACTTATTTTGCATTGAATACCACCCTTTGCATTTTTGTTACAGTGCACTTGGCATTGTTGATATAGTTTTAATTGGAAATTAGCATGTACACATATATCTGACAATTTGGCTGTCTTACACCTTTCGAATCTAAATTTATATTTTAGAAGAACAAATAATAAGAAGACAATTAACAAAAATGTAATGTAGATGGGGTGGGTGTGCAGGTGGAAGATATATCACCACCACATTGCCTTCTTTTAGTATGACAAGCTAAAGAATATGTTCATCCACAAACCTGACGATGTAATTGTGCTGCTCTTGCCAGCGTCATTTTCTCCATCCTCCTCATCAAGCAGGCTTTCAGAAAGTGACTTTGAGTCCACAGTGCCTTCCAAAAGAATTTTCAATATTTCACTTTTGGACAGAACTGTGCCAACGCCAGCCTAATGTAACAAAGTAAAGAATCAGTTACACAACAACAAACAGAAGATGGACGATCGATATAGGAAGTTCATACATCCTAAAGATAATCTGCCAAACAACTGTGTATGGCAAGCTGTAAAAACAAAGCAATCCACAACAATACTGAACTTCACAAACTGAACCAGATGATGACAACGATGATTAACTTGCTAGCATCAAAATATGTGTTGTCCATGCCTCCCTTTCTCATCAGACGTTGTTATCTCCAAATTTGGAAAAATAATGTGAGGCTAAGATTTTCAAAATATTGACAATAACTCTACCTTACATATAAAAACAGGGATCAAACCATCTGAGTGTGTAATCCACAATCATGCACCATGTGTTAAACTGTATTGACTGAATATGGAGACAATTTGCACGTGCAGCTTTTACATGTTAACTAGAATGTCCTATATGCTGACAAACAGACGTACTTGTTTACCTGAATTCACAGGGAACTGTTGGTAGCCAAAAATACAAATTAACACATTAATAGTTGTTTAATCACACCATTGTGCCATTAATGTATTGTTACAATGCTCTATGAACAATGAAGTGTCTAGCCCAAGTTATTTAGACATATTTTCCAACTTTTAACAATTAGAAAACAGGCAGGTACTTGGTTTCAAGGAAATTCAATTCATACACACGAACCTGATAATATAACTCAACAGCATCCCGTGTGTAAGCGTGTTTATCATCCCATGGTAATGGTGGAGAACTTTCTGAGAACATGTTTGTTTTTGTTCGCTACTTGGGGCGACACGTTTCTCGCTTTCTCCCCCTTCTCCTGCGCGCGTTTGCACCGTTGCGTTCGTCTCCTCTGGCTTCCCCCCGCATTGTAAGCGTTCATCCCTATCCCTCCCTCCCAGGATGTGCGATCCGGACAGCTGCCCCCGGTTTTGCTGCACCGGCGCCATGCGTGCCAGGGCGTACAAACACATATACATCTTGCTAGTTGCCACCGCACCGGCTGCATCCCTGCATCAGTTGTTGCGTTGAGCTGGTAACAGACAAGGCTACCTGCTGATCTAGTTTTCTGGATGTGTGTTGCGTTGTTCAGATCACCGTGGCACAGGTTGAGTTCTTGGCACTCCAATCTGCATGCATGATGCGTGCTTGTAGCTGTATCCAAGGAGGAGATGTGCTGAAGAAAGGATTTACAAAGCATGAGGGTGTGTTTAGTTCACACTAAAATTGAAAGTTTGGTTGAAATTGGAACGATGTGACGGAAAAGTTAAAAGTTTATGTGTGTAGGAAAGTCTTGATGTGATGAAAAAGTTGGAAGTTTGAAGAAAAATTTTGAAACTAAACTCGGCCTGAGTGAGAGATTTCACTCTCACACAAGTCAACTGAGAACATCGTCGATGGTTCCATTCCGAATATCACCCCAGTGAGAAAATACATAAACGTTGCAGGATTTCACACCAAGGAATTGGAGGTTGAATCTTACAGTTCACACAAGGTATTTGACAAGAAAAGTTTGGTGCTAAAATTGGTTGGTAGATATGGCGTACAAGATATCATCACTGTGCCAAGCGCTAAATCAGGCCCAAAGCTGTCCATACATAAGTACATTCTCAGTGTGTTTCTCCAGAAACGGCATACTGAGCATCTCAAGCAAAGGATAGGAAAATACTTGAGAATTGTACCAAATACAGGAAAGAACACACCTCATCATTCTATAAAGCAACATATAAAACCATACAAGAATGACTAGGTGGCCAGCTTTTCTTATCTGATCATACGCGTACCGCACTAACCATCTTCCAAATGTGCCAAACTGAACCGCGCTAAGCATTACGGCAAAGACCACTTTCCTGCCTTGAACTCTCTATAAAAGGTGGATTTTCTTGAAACAACAAAGAACACTGCAAGCAAAGAGATGGGGTCATTAAATACTCCCAATTTATATGTAATTATGTCAAATCGTTCAAGGAGTGAGGAAACAGACCAGGAATTGCAGGGATGATGAAGTCTTTATGCTTCAGCACTTCTTGAAGAGTTTTCCCCTCTTTTACATTGATCCACTTCACAGAACCCTTATCTACACATTTAAGAAAAATACTAGAGTTATGAATATCATTTACTGTAATACATGTGATTCGTGCAAAAGAAAGATACTGGAGAGCACCGAAGCAGTTTCCTAAAAGTTGAACAATATCCAATAAAAAAAAAAGTTAAACAATAACAATATTTATTTGAGAAGGGTACAGGAGATGCCTAGCTGTACAAGGAGGCTGGTAGTATCATAATAACATGTTGTTTTCTTAAACTTGCTAAATAGCCACACATTTGCTACCAATAAAAATGAATCATATCTGTTCAAAACTTTTTATTTTGCATTGAACACCACCCTTTGCATTTTTGTTACAGCACACTTGGCATTGTTGATACAGTTTTAATTGGAAATTAGCAGGTACTTCCTCCGTTTCGCAATGTAAGACTTTCTAGCATTGCTCACATTCATATAGATGTTAATGAATCTAGACATCTATACGAATATGGATTCATTAGCATCTATATGAATGTGGACAATGCTATAAAGTCTTATACTGTAAAACGGAGGGAGTACATATATCTGATAATTTGGCTGTCTTGCACCTTTCGAATCTAAATTTGTATTTTAGAAGAACAAATAATAAGAAGATAATTAACAAAAATGTAATGTAGATGAGGTGGGTGTGCAGTTGGCAGATATATGACCACCACATTGCCTTCTTTTAGTATGACAAGCTAAAGAATATGTTCATCCACATACCTGACGATGTAATTGTGCTGCTCTTGCCAGCTTCATTTTCTCCTTCTTCCTCATCAAGCAGGCTTTCAGGAAGTGACTTTGAGTCCACAGTGCCTTCCAGAAGAATTTTCAATATTTCACTTTTGGACAGAACTGTGCCAACGCCAGCCTAATGTAACAAAGTAAAGAATTAGTTACTCAACAACAAACAGAAGATGGACCATGGATATAGGAAGTTCATACATCCTAAAGATAACCTGCCAAACAACTGTGTATGCAAGCTGTAAAAACAAGCAATCCACAACAATATTGCACTTCACAAACTGAACCAGATGATGACAATGATGATTAACTTTCTAGCATCAAAATATGTGTTGTCCATGTCTCCCTTTCTCATCAGACATTGTTATCTCCAAATTTGGAAAAATAATGTGAGGCTAAGATTTTCAAAATATTGACAATAACTCTACCTTACATATAAAAACAGGGATCAAACCATCTCGGTGTGTAATCCACAATCACGCACCATGTGTTAAACTGTATTGGCTAAATATGGAGACAACTTACATGTGCAGCTTTTACAAGTTAACTATAATGTCCTATATGCTGACAAACAGACGTACTTGTTTACCTGAATTCACAGGGAACTGTTGGTAGCCAAAAATACAAATTAACACATTAATAGTTGTTTAATCACACCATTGTTCCATTAATGTATTGTTACAATGCTATATGAACAATGAAGTGTCTAGCCCAAGTTATTTAGACATATTTTCCAACTTTTAACAATTAGAAAGCAGGCAGGTAATTGGTTTCAAGGAAATTTAATTCATACACACGAACCTGATAATATAACTCAACAGCATCCCGTGTGTAAGCGTGTTTATCATCCCATGGTAATGGTGGAGAACTTTCTGAGAACATGTTTGGCAGTAGTTAAGGGTTCGAGACAAATTCAGTGATTTCATCACATAGCCTATACTTATTATGCACTTACTCTTAAGATATAACATTATATAGTTTAGAAAGGATATGACATCGAGGTGGGGCACGAAAGTATCTGTCTCCGGAAAATCCTCAATGAAATCACTCGACATGACCTCCGGGTAGAGCAGAAGAACTGGCCAGTGAAGCACACCCTGCTCATCCAACTTCGGCTTCTTTACCCCGGTAAGCTCTTGATATGCTGCCTTCCCAAGCTTCAACCCCCTCTTCTCTATAGCGGCAACAATATCCTGCATACATATAACACTGGTTAATTCCACACATCGGAAACCAATTACAGCAAAGTCGAAATCCCAAATTTGGAGCAGGAGAGACCTTCGCAGCGGACACGGCCTGCGCAACCTTGGCCCTATGACGATCTTGCTCACTCTGTTGGGTGTCCACTTGTGCGAGCAATTTCTTGAGCTCCTCATTGGCAGGGTCCTGCTCGATCCCCCGCCGGCAGAAGGACGCCGCCTCCGGTAGCAAGCTGAGAGCAATCGCCGCTTTCGCCGCCCGGTAGTACGCCTAGCTACAAGAATCTCACACATCACGCGAAGGCGAAGGTTTCTTCGCCGAATCCAACAAAGAACATGGAAGTCAAACAAGCAGGGCACCTTGACGTTGGAGGGGGAGAGCTGAACGGCACGGGCGGCGTCGTCGAGGGCGCGGCGGTGGTTGCCGAGGAGGAGGTTGACGTGGGCGCGGTTGGCGAAGAGGACGGAGGCGTCGGGGGATGGCACCGGCGGCGGCGGCAGCGGCTCCATCTGGGCGATGGCCTTGGTGTAGCAGTCGACGGCGTCGGCGTAGTGGCTCCGGCCCATCTTGACGAACCGGTTGCCCTTCTCCTTGTACTCCGCCGCCGCCGACTCCTTGATGGCGGCGATGGCGTCCAGGTCGGCCTTCTCGCTCTCCGTCAGGGGCCCCCCCGCCCCGGGATCCATCAGCAGCGCCATGGCCGTCGGCGTCGAGCCGCTCGCTCCCCCCGCTGTGCGCCGCCTCCTTCCTCGCCGCTCTGCTCTTCTCCCCGCCTAGCGCCGCGCCGCTTCCGAAGCTTCCACGGGCTTGTGGGGTTCTCGCTTTCGCTATCCCAAAGCGGGCTGGGCCGTAGTGGAAAGTGCTCGCTTCGGCGCCCAAAATGGGCTGGGCCTTGGTGGATATCTCATATCTGTAGATTAAATGTGGAGTAAATTGCATCGACGATAACTTACCAGGTAGATGCAATCTACTCCGTAGTGCATAAAATGCATAAATTTATAAAACACCTATTTTGATATATGAACCAAAGCCAAAATGGCATGACAAGGCTGATTTTTCAAAGTTGAACATTATAAATTATTACATGACATGCGTGGTGCACATATAGTAGAAAGGTTATATGTATAAATTTGGTTTCTACTTTATCTTCATTTGTTTCTATTCCTTGCATCATTACTCAATTTTTTATCTTTTTCTTCATGCAATCAATATGCCTTATTATGTGTTTTGCTAAATTGATCTTTATCTACGTGATATTTGTTTACATAGCATTAAAATCAATAACAAAATCAGCAAGATTAACATTGTTGTACGATTTTGGTCTTGTACGCACACACCAAACAAGCTCATGCACCAAAACGAGTATTTTACAAGTTCATACACTATATTGCACTCATCTAGCCAGTTTGTGTACCGTTGATGCATTTTACTCTTAAATCTGGTTAATTTGATCTTGAAAGATTGCGGGTGTGTTTGGAATGATCATTGAAGCTGATTTTTTGCCGTATCAAAAGTTTGAAAACTTTAATGATAGTATCAAATAGATGTTTGGTTTGCTATTATTTTTTTCTCACACTAGTTCAAATTCTAATTAATTAGCTAGTGGCCTAGTGCTAAAACTTGGCAAGGTTTTGGTACTCTAAACCAACGAATCATGCTTGATTATCATTATTAATATTTAGGAATGATAAGCAAGCATGATAATCATAAATGACCACATGTTTATCTGTCCAATAAAAGGAAGAGATATATAAGTTTTCTTTGCCGAATGAAAGAAAGAGAAAAATAAGGTTTCTTTGCCCACTAAGATCAAGGAATAGATATTAAGTTATAAGAAAGCAAAATAAAAAACCATAACTCATAATCTTGAACATATGTCTATAAACCATTTGATCATTGTGGCTCTAATTTCTGTTGATGAGTAGGATACCTTGTTTTATTATATGTCACAATTCCAAGCTATGTTTGCATATTGTTCATCATATGTTTCCAATATGGGATGAAATGTTCCTGGCTATGGGTAGGGGAAACTGGTGGTGCGGTTAAGGCAATGCTCGGCCCTTGTCAATTACCTTTATTTTTATAGTTTTAAGTTGTATGCGCACCAGAATGCACATACTTAAAGATCAAGATAACAGCCCATGCTTGTGGCATCACTACAATCCCAAGCTATGAATGTTTTATTTTGTTACAAATAATTGAGATAGTATTGTAGTGTCGTAGAACAACTGGATGCAAGCCTTATGCAGTACCACATGTGCAGTAATGCTCATCAACATGTGGCGGATCCTAGGTCCACGTGTCAACGAGTAGTATTGCGTGTATCGAGAATCGCTTGTTTAGAAATACTGGGCACTAATTTCTAAGTTGACTGGATATCAATACTACTTTAACTTGGGTGCAATTTTTATCATCACCCATGATGTATAAATTTTATAGCCATCTTAACTATAACCGAGGCTAGCTTATCAGCCAAACATATTACTTACCGACGAGGCTCAGATTTTGCATGCGGATGGTTAGCATGGGGCGATTGAACTCCATGCGACCAAACTCCAATATAACCAGCCCCATCATTTGGTCACAACTGATAGGCCGTAAAATGGCTTGTAAAAAGATAGCAAAACTTTTATAGTGAACTTAGTGATTTAAAAGTAATGGTGGAAATAAACTATGATGAAAAGCTTTAGAATTAAATTATAAAATTAAAATATCGGCAATGACTTATAAGCAAAAGGCAGATGATGGAAGGTAATGCAGCTTCAAAACTAACACTTGGCATTTTTACTTGTTATGATTCTAGTTTGACCACTCGTGTTTTGTTAATAAACTTATAAGCACTAAAAATATACCATATAATCTAGTAAGTACATTAGCACAGTGAAATATAAATATATCAATCCCTTTAAAGATACCAGTAGTGAAACAACAACCATTACTAATTAAAATGGGAAAATATATTGAAACAGAGGGAGTAAACATGAAATTCAATCTAAGAGCTAATTTATGAAACAGGGAGGGTAACAAAAACTAGATGACTGAATAGTGAATTGATCTGTGAAAATTGTTCGAGACTAAAAATGTATGATTCCCATACTGTGGAGTTTAAAATGATTTTAAAACAACTCTGTAAGAAAATTCTTATATAGAATCTTTTTTAAAAAACCACAGCATAAGGAGTTAGCGAAGCGTGCCGTTAATCTATTGCTCCATGCATTTGAAAAGAACATGCATGCTCACCTTGATATGTCTCGTAGATTTTTTCAGCTTTTTTTTTTTTTGGTTATGCGTGGTATTTCTTGTTCGTGTAAAAAAAAAATCCATGTCTGTCTGGAAATTTCAGCTGCAACAGTACTGGCTGAAATTCAACTGCTGTTCTTACGCTGTTTTTGTGTGAAATTTGAAACTCGAGACAAGTCTTTCACGAATATCCAACTGTCACGATACTTCAATTTGGTGACCTGGAAAGGGGTCCCACTCACCAGCCGCAAATTGCTTCGCTTTTGGGTGCCCGCCTGCGCGGATTGAACCCCAAATTCGAAATCGAGCAGCGTCTCTCCGTCTCCGCTCCCCATTCATCCCCCCCTCTCTCGTCTCCCATCCACCTCCACCTCCACTCCACCTCCACCGCCCGCCGCCGCGCCGCGCCGCCGCGGCCGCCTCCACCGGGATCGGTCGCCGCGATGCCATCCGACTGCGGCGACGACGACCCACGGCGGCGGCTCCGCCCGCGGGTTCGAGCTCCAGGAGGATCCCTCTTCTGGAAGACAACAACGTGCAGGTTAGGGTTGGCTCGCCTCCCTCTCTCGCCTCGTCGCAAGCTTCTCCTTCGAGTAGTGCCTCTGCGATCTAGGTAGCTCAGGCCCAAGCCGCCCGCGATGTGCCCCTCGGAGCATTTCGCCGAGCACCTAGTTAGCCTTGTTCGGGGCTCCACTAATTGTTCTGTGGGTGCAACTACAGGTAGTGATCCGTGTCCGGCCGCTGAGCAGCGGCGAGATATCGGTGCAGGGACAGAAGAGATGCGTTAGGCAGGATAGCTGCCAGAGCATCACCTGGACGGGCCACCCGGAGTCGCGGTTCAAGTTCGATCTCGTTGCGGACGAGTATGTCACGCAGGTACACTCTTCACGCCCTTGTTTCTCCGTGTCATTTCGATCTGTTTATCTACTTGTCTTGCGAGATGTGTGAATGATGTTCATCTGGATGTATAGGAGAATCTGTTCAAGGTTGCTGGGGTGCCCATGGTGGACAACTGCATGGCTGGCTATAACAGCTGTATGTTTGCTTATGGTCAGGTAAGCTACTGATTCTACTTGACATTTCAAGATACTTAGGTTTCCAGGGATAGCAGTCTGCATACTGTTGTAAATTTGCATTTCAATGTCTGTGCTTAGTGCTTACAAGGGTGTCCAATTTTGGTAGACCGGCAGTGGCAAGACACACACAATGCTTGGTGATATAGAAAATGGCACACGAAGAAACAATGTGAATTGTGGTATGACGCCTCGGGTGTTTGAACATCTGTTTCTAAGAATCCAGAAGGCAAGTTTTGATTATTTGTTGATTCTTGTGCGGTACAGTGGTGTACTCTTCTCAGCCAAAATATTTTAACATTGCTGTTCCAGGAAAAGGAAATAAGGAAAGAAGAAAAACTCAGGTTTACTTGCAAATGCTCTTTTTTGGAGATATACAATGAGCAGATCCTTGATTTGCTAAATCCGAATTCAGTAAATTTGCAGGTAGAGTACTAAAAAGCATGGCTTATTTGTGTGTCCTCGGATGTTTGCTAGTTGTGTTTTAAGAAGCTGTTAGGAGATGTTCACAGTTTTGACATCTCAATGTTTCAAAAAGTGATATTATTAGCTATATTTGCAGATAAGAGAGGATGCTAAAAAGGGTGTCCATGTTGAGAACCTGACAGAACATGAGGTTTCCAATGCTCGAGAAGCAATGCAACAACTTGTTGAGGTTTGTGCTTTAAGACTGGCTTAAGAGGACTGCTATTTTTCTGAATAAAATGACTAGGACTGTTCCATTGCAAAAAGAATAAGAAAACATGTTTAGCCAGGCAATAACTGGTTACAAGATCAGTTATTTGATGCACTGTGTCCCTGTGATAAAGAAAACCTGTTGTGGTGATGCTCTGCTGCTATTGTTCATTGCAAATTTGTAACACTGTATATATATGAAAAGAGAATTATTCCATACTTTCCAAGAATGCGTAGATAAGTAGTCCAATACTCCAATATACAATGGCCATTTATTAGGTATGTAACAATATAATTATGTTGACTGAATCTCCAATCTTTGACTTTAGGTACTTCTGTTTTGCCCTTCTAGCAACTATTTTGATGACTGCGAAGTTCACAAGGCAATATAGATAAAACACGGTACTCGATAGTGTTCACATGCTATCTAAAAATATATACAGTCTGAAATTTTTTATAGGAAAATGGTTAAAACTTAAAAGGCAGTTTTATATAGAAATATAGGACAAGGTGGTTCACCAAACGAATACCATTTACTGAGGGCCTGTTTGGCACAGCTCCAGCTCTAGCTCCTGGAGCTGGAGCTCAGCCAAATAGTTTCAACTCCACCAAAACTGGAAGTGGAACTGGGTGGAGCTCTCTCACAAAATGAACTAGAGTTGTGGAGCTGGGTTTAGGCAGCTCCACAACTCCACTCCAGACCCAACTCTTGGAGTTAAATTTAGGAGTTGGAGCGGTACCAAACAGACCCTGATTCTTATAACCTTGAGTAATGCTAAATCGATCAAATTCAGCATTTTAGCTTTAAACAGTAAAACCAAACTTTGCCTTTACTTGCGATTGTTGCCACATTGTACTTTTTTAGTTGCCCATTATGCTTGGAAAAGTTGATTTATTAAATGATCTCTCACATATAAAATGCTAGTTTCACTAGCTAGATCTCTTTAGCCAAACACTACATGTTTCTTTTCAGGGGGCAGCAAACAGAAAGGTGGCGGCTACCAATATGAATAGAGCAAGCAGTCGCTCTCATAGTGTTTTCACTTGCCTTATCGAGAGTAAGGTATATGAACTGAACTGCTTCAACTTGTTTATGTATTTTTGTGTAATAAGAGTGATATTACCTGTCATTAGTTTCAAGGATGGTGATGTTGATGGATATACTGGTTTATATTTGTGGCTAACCTAATGCTTGCATATGTATACACATGCTATTATAAATAATTTTTTTGACCATACAGTGGGAATCTCAAGGAATCAACCATCACCGGTTTTCTCGGCTTAACCTAGTTGACCTTGCGGGCTCAGAGAGGTAGTTTGTCTCCTTGCTTTTCATACAGTTTCGAGTCTCCTATTCAGCATGAATGATATATATGCCTTGCAGGCAAAAGAGCTCAGGTGCTGAAGGGGAACGCTTGAAGGAAGCTACCAATATCAATAAGTCACTCTCCACCTTGGGGTTTGTTGATTAACTTGTATTATTTATTTCATAACGTAAAACCATCCAAGGTTTGGTTTGAATTCAGTTTCATATTTTCAATTACTTCTCCGATTCATTCTTGCAGACTTGTTATTACAAATCTTATTGCTGTATCAAACAAAAAGTCACATCACGTGCCTTACCGAGATTCAAAATTGACATTTCTCCTTCAGGTACCGTATTATGCAGTATGCACAACTTGAGTAAAACTTTTTCATATTTTATGTTATCTCTTACAGAGACATAGGAGTTGGCATTTGACGAATTGCATTTCTATGACATGCTACCTTTAACTCAACTTAAAATAACACAAAACAGAATAATTTTAGTAACGTCTTATCTCCTCTTCCCAGGATTCACTCGGAGGGAATTCAAAGACAACTATAATTGCGAACATAAGCCCATCAAGCTGGTAGGCATCTAATGATATTTTTCTTTTTGAAAAGACCATTTCCACATTTCATATTCTTGACATTTTTGCTTGTTTTTGTTATCAGCTGCGCGGCTGAGACATTGAGCACATTGAAATTCGCACAACGGGCAAAATACATAAGAAATAATGTATGCAATTAACATGTGCTAATTGTTACTCGTAATTATTGTTGACATGCAAACATGAACTGACTGTTGTTCATTGTAGGCTATTATAAATGAAGATGCCTCTGGTGATGTTTTGAGCATGCGCTTACAGATCCAACATCTTAAGGTACAGAGAATGTGTTCATTTTTGCCCTTATAATATTTTCAGTGCATTAAAGACAGGAAGGTCCAGGATAAAATGTATTTGAAATTTTATCTATTCTACTTCTTTGATGGCTCATACTGATTACGACCAGTTTGCAACAGCACAGTTCTAATAAATGATTTATGTCTTATGTTCTCTGTTATCACAGAAAGAGGTCAGTCGCCTGCAAGGGTTAGTCAATTCTGACAAAGCAGAATGTACTAGTTCCAGTGGGTTTATATGTGAGTCTCCTAGCACACTTAAGTGGAATCAAGGTCAAGGCTCGTTCAGTCCACTTATGTTTGATAAAAGGGCTATGCAGGTATTCATATATACTCTTCTTTTCTTGAACATGGTGGGCTGGTGGCCATCTACTTATGTTTTATCTTTCTCATGTGTTATGTTCAGCGGAAAGATTATGATGCTGCGCTTGTCGCTGCTTTTAGGAGGGAGCAAGAAACTGAAGCAAAATTGAAGGCAATGATTGCTGCAAAGCTTGTTGCTGAACAGCTGGTCTGCATCTGTGTTCTTAATTGTGATTTTGCGTTGACTTTCTGTGAAATTGACAAAACTAAAGTGAACATACATATGCATTTATTAAGTTTAATTATCTGTGGCACCACAGGCAACTCAAAGAGCGGAAGAGGTCAGAAGCTTCAAGATGAGGCTTCGTTTTCGTGAAGATCGAATAAAAAGACTGGAGCAAGTTACATCAGGGAAGTTATCTGCTGAAGCACATCTGTTGCAAGAAAAGGAAGACCTTGTGAAGGAAGTAGATGCTCTTCGTGGCCTACTGGACCGCAATCCAGAAGTCACAAGGTTTGCTATGGAAAACTTACAATTGAAGGAAGATATTCGAAGGTAAGCATTCCTATCCATCCACTTCTTTCTCTAAACTCCAAATGCTACTTATGTGTTCTTTTGGTTTATCTATTTGCCTTTGCTAATATAGTTGGAAGTTTGACGCCCTGCTACCATTAAAACTTACAGGTTACAAACATTTGTTGATGAAGGAGAACGGGAAATGATGCATGAGCAGATAATTGTTTTACAAGATAAGGTATCCACTTCAAGCTATGGTGACCTCCTGAGTACAGGAACTCTTTTCAGTGTACCTTGCTCCTTTACTATTTCCTTGATGTCTTGACTCACTTAACTTGCATAACCTGCAGTTACTGGAAGCACTCGATTGGAAACTTATGCATGAGAAGGATCCTATTAACAAGGTTGTTTATGCAGTCTTTTAAAGGAAACATACAAATTGTGAAATTTAAAGACATCCTTAATTTACTGAAAGCTGAATGTTTATTTACAATAAAATGTTTGCTTCAGGGCTTATTGTGCGCGTACCTAGCATCTGACTTATGTTCATAATGACCTTTTGCAGGACCTCTCATTTTTGGGGGAGTCAGCTGATGAGGAAATGGAGTTTCTTCGTTTGCAGGTCAGTATTACAAACCTATCCTGACATATGTAATGTCTTTTTATACCCCTGTTGATGGTACTGCTTCCTAATTCCTAACATTGGTTTGTAATATTGTGTTACAGGCTATTCAAAATGAGAGAGAAATTGAGTCTCTGCGTAAAAATCTGAGCTTCTGCCTTGAATCAAAAGAGAAACTTGAGAGGTATATAAAAAATTTCCTACAAAAGAAAAAAAGAAGTATATCACCCTTTGCTATTTTAAGACTTCTAGTATATTGTATTTTCTGTGTACTCCATTTTCTGCCCCGTATGCTACAAACTCTCACATAGATGATTCCTTTGTTAACCCAACAAAAGGCTTACAATTGTGATGTCTAGAAGAACAGTTTCTCCAAGGTGATTTTATTCACTATAAATGTAAGAAAGCACATAAATATTCACTGCTATGTTTGTTAATGTCAAATCATGTTGATCTAAATGGGCAGACATACAAGCATTTCATTGAAGATAGCTTGCAATTGTTTAAGGGTAATATTTTTTAGAGTAAGATTTGTACTGCGCTGCTATGTAATCCAGCTGACTATGGGCCTGTTTGGGGGGAGCTTTTAGCTGCTGCAGCTTATCCCGGAATCAGAAGCTCCCCAAACAGCCTAACTTTTGGTCTAGATTCTGAGAAGCTGTAGATATAGAATTCAGAAAATGAACTAGAAGCCAAAAGCTGGAAAATTCAGCTTTTTCAGATTCTCAGAAGCTGGCTACCAACCAGTTGCTTCTCAGAATTTTAAGCTCCCCTAAACAGGCCCTATATATTGAGCCCAATTGTGGTCCATCTGCCCATGCAAGTGTGGGCATGAGTAGAATAGTTAGTACCACCTTGCTAGTTGATCAAGAGTTGGACCAATATATAAACCCATATGCTCCAACCATAGCACCTCCAGGTTGACCCTTTTACACGAAGCGAAGATTAAAGTATAAGTGAGGTGTTATGCGTACACAGTCTGCTTAGAAAGTGTGGTAATGTGGATTTTGGAAGCTGGGGTGTGACAATAACTGCCAGTGCACTCTGAATAGACGATTTATAGATTCTGTAATACCTGCTGTTTTCGATGGTTATCTGGGGTAGATCAACCCTGACGATATACTATCAACTGTAGCAATGTCCTTGGCCAATGCTATTTAAGTTACCTAAGACACTGCCTGTGCGTTGCTGCTTATCTCAAATAAATATTACAATATAAACTTAAGGATTTAAAATCTAAAGTATTGCATACACAAGGCTACATGCATAAACCCATAAGTAGACGATACAATCTCTTACATTTGATTTTTAAATCATTTGATTTGTCATTTGTGTTTTCTCTAGTTTGTGTTTGGTAACTTTTATCCACCAAATTCCACTGTGTTAAAAGTTTTTGAGATTAAGGTGTTATTTATGTGCACTTTATCCAGAGCTTATTATGCATTATGAACTTCTGTTCAAATACCATTACCTGATAATTTGTACATTCTGCAGGCGTGTTGATGAGTTGACATTAGAGTTGGAGGCAGCAAAGAAATATCATGAAGAATCTGAGGCTGTGGAACTCCAGGTGCAGACCGAGGTAGATTTGCATGATCTGCCTGATGCTCAGACAGAACTGAAGACTTTGGTTGATGCCATAGCTACAGCAAGTCAAAGAGAAGCAGAAGCTCATGAAACTGCAATTGGGTTGGCCAAAGCGAATGAGGAACTAAGAACAAGGCTTACAGTTCTGATTGAGGATAATAAGAGATTAGTTGAGCTCTATGAACATGCTATCGCCAATGGTGAGGTGAATCAAGATGGGGGCCATCCTGCCATTCCTCAAATTGAAGGTGTGAATGAGCAGCAAAGCAGCCATTCTTATGGAGGGGCTGCTGCGAATGGGGTGCTGCCAGATGACAAGCCAGAGAGCGCAACAATTTTGCCAGCAGACAACTCATCCAGTGAGGTATCGGACTCCAAGATAATGGATGGACAGTGCAATCACAAGGATAATTTTTCAAGAAGTGAATTGACAGATTTGCAACTTCAACTGGATGAGATGCATGAAGAAAATGATAAACTTATGGGTCTGTATGAGAAAGCTATGCAGGAAAGAGATGAATTCAAAAGGAAATTTTTTGAGGGTAGCAATTCTGTAACTACAGTAGATACTCAATATGAAGATGTTGAAATGCGTGATGCAACAGATGATGATCTAGAAGTAAAACATGTACATGACTCTGCAATATCAACGTTTAAAGAAATCCTGCGGCTTGTTCGTGTCAAACTGGAGAATGTCCACGACAAGCTTGTAACTACCCAGGATGCAGTAGAGTATTTTAAACTGCTTGAAATGGCTAGTACTAAGGCAGAAGAACTTTCAGCAAGCATTCAGCACCATTGCCTAGAACTGAAGCACGACCAGGAAGACATGAATGCCCTTAAGGCTGAACTGTCACAATCACAGGAGAGTAAAGAAGCTTTGGAAAGCAAGTATTTCTCGCCTGTGGCATCATGCTGGAACTTGGACTTGAAAACCAAAGCCCTTGTTGGGTCCAAGTTTGATGTCAGCTTGGAATTATTGAATCAAAAGAAGGAACAACTGAGTCACCTCCAAACTCTCAAAAAAGAATTTTCTGTTGCATCTACAAAAGCACGTGAATCTGAAACCGCGTTGAGAAGCAAAATCGACAGTCTTAAAGTAAAACTCCGCTCTTTCGAAGCTCAGAGAAAGGAGGCAGAAAGGGTCCTTTTTGCTATTGATAATATCGACACTTCCACTCCTACATTGTCGAAGCCTGTGAATTTTGGCAAGGCATCTGAGTTGCTGAGATCTGAGGAGGAGCGAACAAAGCTTTTATCTGAACTTAAGAAGTCCCGTGAACAGCTTATCATGGTGCAGAAAGAAATTAAAAGCATGAATAGACACGATGATATCGATTGTAAGATTGCATCTCTTGAATCAGAAGTAGAAAATTGCTGCCTGACCCTGCTGGAAGCTGACGTCGAGAAGTTTGTACGTGATAATACCTTGAGAGAGATTTGGAAGGAAGGGCAGAAAGACATGGATTGCCTGCTGGTTGATTATCAAGAGTGCGTTTTTGAAGTCAACTTGAAGGAGGAGGAGATCAGGGCATGTGAGGAGTCCTTGCAGCATCAAACAAGGTCCTTGGATGACATGAACTCGAAGCTAAATCAAACGATGCGGGATCTGGGTGAGCTTCTGCGAGACAGAACCCCTTGCGATTTGGATGCATCCATGTTGCATGTTTCTGACAAGGTTAAGGGGGATCTTGATGCAATGGCGCTTCATGTTGCAGAAGCTGTGCAGCTCTTGCTTGTCCAGGGTGAGAACCAAACAAATCTGTGAGCCTGCTCAACTAGAACCAGCTTTCCTTCACTGATGCAATAACTGACAGGCTAGTCTGTCCAAGCTTCATCTGTGCACATCCTTGTTTTCACCACAACACAAGGGATCAGGCGTCTCTTTCTGTCAATTCGCTTCTACATGATGGAAGAAGTCCTGAATCAGGATGCGCTCAAAACTGTTTTGTGCGACCACCTATCTCTGGTGGTTGTGCCAAGTCATCAACAGCAACAGGCCCTTATGTAAGCTATGTATTTCTTTTGCTTTGCACTTGAAGGTGCAATTCATCTACTGATTCAACAAGGTTTTGAATTCAAGGAGGTGATTTAACCGTGCCTTTGTTATTCTCTTGATTTGTACTGTATGAAACATAGGTGCCTGCATTAGGGAAGGATGCTGCACTCTAGTAGTTGTAAGCAGAAAATTGGAGCCTGAACCTCTTTATGTATTTTAGCGTGTCGGGTGAACTGTACAGTTCTCCAGTAGCAGTAAAACTTTCTGAAAGGTGGAGTATGCGCCAGTTTGTGAATGAGTTAGATAGGACTCAGGCTGACTGCTTCCAGAAGCTTATTCTGCTCTTGTCTCTTGTATTTGTTGCTTGCTCCACTGCTTGCTATCTGATCAAAGATTCAAATAATAATGTCCAGTTGGCATTTCTTAACAACACTAACCAAATGACACACGCTTAATACTGCTTATTGTCACCAACCCATCGCCATCACTTGACCATATCAATTACGCAACATTTTTTAATTAAAATAGACAGCTTGAATTACGTCATTATTATGTCAAACACTATGCTCAATCAGCACGATAAGCCGACATCACTGGCTGGCGCACATAGAGGAGCAAGAAAGTTCCCAAGAAAGAGAGAGGGAACAACGGAGAGAAACCGTGGATGCTTAGCCAGCGAAGCGCTGCGCCGTCGAATCGGGAAACTCACCAAGACCCGCCGTGCGGCGCTGGGTCTTCGCTCTCGCTCCATCGAGCTCGGGGTGCCGAGTGCTGAATCGGACTCTCACCGACGCATCCGCGGACGCGACGCGTCTCCGCTCCGCCCGTCTCTATCTTCTATTGCGTCACATATTGGCTGCTTCCTGGCGTGGCGTGGCGCGGCGACCGTCGTTCGTAAACTAACCTGGCATTCTGGCGTGTGCCTCAGGAAAAAGAGAGATAAAGATAAGAATTTTGGGGTCTGCGTTTTTTTTGGCACCAGATTAACGCTGCAGTTCAGATTTCATCTCGTTTCCATATATTTTTTTTTACTGGTTTTTATCTACATCGGTATTTGGAATGCGTTATTCTGAAACAAATATTTATTCTTTTGTGTGTCGAGATTTTGTTCGGACGATATTCTTTCGAAACGGCGACTGACCTAATGTATTTGTCTTGAGTTTGTGCTGGGTAAGAGTTATTTTTCACAGGTGTCTTATAAATTCGTTTCTCACGGTTTCAAAATTAAGAGTTTATACTCACTACTTCAGCTTTCTTTTCTCTCTTTCTTGGCGCCTTGCTCTTCTTTGGTCTCATTTTTTTTTCGTTTTTTTTCTTCTCTTGTTTGTTTTTCTTTTTCTTTTTTTTCTGTTTTCTTGTTGTTCTTTTTCTTTTGGCTTTTCTCTTGTTTGCTTGTTGGTTTTTTTTGTTTTTATTTTTTTTGCTTTTTTTGCTTATCTTTTATTGTCTTTTTTCTTTCTTTTGTTTTATCCTTCTTTTATCTTTTTTCTTAATTTGTTTAGGCCAAAATGAGTCGATGATGTAGTACGGAGCGCCAGATCTGATCGGAGGAGTATCTTTACCTCCTTACATTCAGATTGTTATGTCATATATCATATTAGATCAATTTTTTTTATGAAGGGAAGTACAATTTACGGAAATATTAATATTGTCAATTTAATCAAACTCTTCTTAAATTAAATAAATTAAATGTACTTAGTTAGTAACAGAAAATTGCCGTGTTTGATCTTTTCCTCCGTTTTCCGTTGCGCAGGCTGCAAAAGCAACCAACGCCACGGCCCTCTCGCCGCTCTAACCATCTATCTCCTCCCTCTTTCTCTCTCCTCCACAAGCCACAACCGCCGTAAGACCGTCGTCCTCTCCCTCTCTCCTCTCGCGTCGCGTCTCGCTAAATACCACTGCACCACGGGTGGGTTCCGTGGACTCTCTCGTCGATCGGCGAGGAGGTGAGAGGATCGGAGCCCATGCGGGAGCGCGAGCGCCGCGCGAGGAGAGAGGGGTGAGAGTGGAGGAGGATGAGGCGCGGCCGCAGCCGGGTGCGGGGGAGGGAGGCGGCGGGCAGGCGGCGGCGAACTGCGCGGCGGTGTGCTGCTGCTGCCCGCCTGGCGCTGCTCGAGATCCTGCTGCTCGTCACCGCAGGCTCCCCGCGGGCGTCATGCGGCGGGTGATGAGGCGGCGGCGGCGGCGGCGGCAGCGGCGTCGCAAGAGCCGGAAGCGGAGGAGAGGAGGCGGTGGTGGTGGTGAAGGAGAGCGTCGTCGCGTCGCGGGAGCGCCAAGGCGATGATCGCGGCCGCATCGGCGTTCGATATGATGGACGACGAGGCGGCGGCGGCTTCATCGCGCGCGCGCGAAACCGGACGCGGACGCGGAGCTGGAGCTCGAGACCATGCGCTCCCGGTTCTACAGCGGCGGCTTTTCTGGCGCAGCCCCTCCTCCGGCTCCAGCTCCTGCGCTCCTCCCTTCGCCGGGTAGCATGCCACCACCAGCCGCCGACTCCCCGCAGCGCCGCCTCGCCCGCACGTGCTGATCACCCAAGGTGATCTGCCGCACGCACGTGTGCAAGTGCAACGCAGGATTAGTTTTGTCATGTGAGCTCGATGCGATTTTGGCATCAAAATTTAGCTTAGGATTGGATTGCAAGCGGAAGCGGGAGAAATTTTGTGCAGTGCTCCGCTCGATTGCTTGGTCGATTGACCATTGCGCGCGTGCGTGCGATTTGGGGGGTGGACCACTTCTGAGCCTTCGTCCAGATTGCCCCCCAGGTTTCGCCTCTGTCGACTGTCTTTTTCTGTAACAGCAGCAAACGCTGCTGAAACTCGTGGCAATGCTTTGGATTCAACATATTGGCCAAACAATATACAGGCAATTCAGTACAGTTGTTGACTACGATTTCTGCACTTGTTGTTCTAGAACGGCTTCTGCAGGGATAGCAATTGACGAATTGTCCGTCAACCTCCGTACTACTGGCAAACGTGGGGTCAAATATTGTGTTCACTGCTCAAGTTTCGGGATGAACAGGGGGAGGAATTTTTTTGTCAGTTTTTTTTTTCAACAACTAGTCCAGTTTTGTTTTTGTAGTCTTGCTTCTAGATATTTTTTCCCAAACACAGCGCAAACATACACGCTATATTCTTTTGAACACCCTCAAAACTGGATCAATATATTTTGAGATTTCACAAAATCACTTTAAGTGTATCAGGTATTATTATTTTTCTTCAACAACCAGTCCAATTCTAAAGAGTGTGTCTTACTGTTGACGTGCACATCGTCTGTCATTGAAAGAATAATTAGCCACAAATATGAGTACCGTGTATAGGATTTAGAATCAGAATGGAAAGGTTCCATCACCAGGAACCTAACTACTCCATCTGTCCAAAAAAAAAAAACAAACCCTGGGTTTTTGTGCCAACGTTTAACTATCCGTCTTATATGAAATTTTTTTATAATTAGTATTTTCATTGTTGTTAGATGATAAAATATGATTAATACTTTATGCGTGACTTATCTTTTTATTTTTTTTCATAATTTTTTCAAATAAGATGGACGGTCAAACGTTGGACACGGAAACTAGGGTTTGTTTTTTTTTGGGACGGAGGGAGTAGCTGAGCTACAGCCTATAATCACTTCGTAGCTTGCTTCTAGATTTGAGCCAATTAGGAAGCCTAAAAGTGTGATTTTAGTACTACTATAATACTATTTAGGCGGAGATATCAGCTAATTTGTGGTACATAGAGATCAGAGATGGGTATGGACCGACCCATGACTCTCTGTGTAATATTTGTCCTACTTTAGTTTAATTAATAAAACAGAGTAAGTTTTTTTAAAATATAAAGTAAAATTTAGTTAATTTAACTCTACTATATTGGATTAAGTACTAGGAGTACTTGTTTTTTTTTTTTGGGATTTTTTTTTTTCTGCGTGCGGGCTCAACTAAAGCAGACGTTGGATTCGTTTTGGGCGCCCCAGATCGCTTCTATGTCACACCGTGACTTGCCATAGCAATGTCACCGAAGCTGAATCCACTATAGAGGAGCAAAGAAAAGTTCCCCAAGAAAGAGAGGGAGAGGGAACAACGGAGAGAAACCGTGGATGCTTAGCAGCGAAGCGCTGCGCCGTCGGATCGGGAAACTCACCAAGACCCGCGTGCGGCGCTGGGTCTCGCTCTCGCTCCATCGAGCTCGGGCTGCCGAGTGCTGAATCGGACTCCACGACGCATCCGCGGACGCGACGCGCTCCGCTCCGCCGTCTCTATCTCTATGCGTCACATATTGGCTGCTTCCTGGCGTGGCGTGGCGCGGCGACCGTCGTTCGTAAACTAACCTGGCATTCTGGCGTGTGCCTCAGGAAAAAAGAGAGATAAAGATAGAGAATTTTTGGGGTTGCGTTTTTTTTGGCAACCAGATGCTAGCTGGCAGTTAGTATTTCATCCGTTTCCATATGATTTTTTACTGTACTTTTATCTAATGGGTATTTGGCATGCGGTTATTCTGAAACAAATATTTATCTTTTTGTTGTGCTTGAGATTTTTTCGGACGATATTTTTGAAACGTGGACGATAATTTTTTTTGGGTGTGCTGGTAAATATTTTCCACAGTTTTATAAATTCGTTTCTCATGTTTCAAAAATAAATTAATTCACTTACTCTCACTATTCCAAAAATATAGTACGGGATGTGACATATCGTAATACTATGATTTGATTCATAAACGTAACTATTTACTCCTTACATTCAGATTGTTATGTCATAGTATATCATACTAGATCAATTCTTTTTTGAATGAAGGAAGTACAAACTTACGGAAATATTAATATTGTCAATTTAATCAAACTCCCTTAAATTAAATAAATTAAATGTACTAGTAGTAACAGAAAATTGCGGTTTGATCTTTTCCTCCGTTCCGTGGCGCAGGCTGCAAAAGCAACCAACGCCACGCCATCTCGCCGCCTCTAACCATCTATCTCCTCCCTCTTTCTCTCTCCTCCACAAGCCACCAACCGCCGTAAGACCGTCGTCCTCTCTCTCTCTCCTCTCGCGTCGCGTCTCGCTAAATACCACTGCACCCACGGGTGGGTTCCCGTGGACTCTCTCTCGTCCGATCGGCGAGGAGGCGGAGAGGATCGGAGCACATGCGGGAGCGCGGCGAGGAGGGGGAGGTGGAGGTGGAGGTGGAGGAGGATGAGGCGCGGCCGCAGCCGGGGTGCGGGGGAGGGGAGGGCGGCGGGGCAGGCGGCGGCGAACTGCGCGGCGGTGTGCTGCTGCTGCCCGCTGGCGCTGCTCGAGATCCTGCTGCTCGTCACCGTCAGGCTCCCGCGGGCGTCATGCGGCGGGTGATGAGGCGGCGGCGGCGGCGGCGGCAGCGGCGTCGCAAGAGCCGAGCGGAGGAGGAGGAGGCGTGTGATGGTGGAGGAGCGTCGTCGCCGTCGGGAGCGCCAAGGCGATGATCGCGCCGCGTCGGCTGTCCGATATGATGGACGACGAGGCGGCGGCGGCTTCATCCGCGCGCGGCGAAACGGACGCGGACGCGGAGCTGGAGCTCGAGACCATGCGCTCCCGGTTCTACAGCGGCGGCTTCTGGCGCAGCCCTTCCTCCGGCTCCAGCTCCTGCGCCTCCTCCCTTCGCCGGTAGCATCGCCACCACCGCCACCGACTCCCCGCAGCGCCGCCTCGCCCGCACGTGCTGATCACCCAAGGTGATCTGCCGCACGCACGTGTGCAAGTGCAACGCAGGATTAGTTTTGTCATGTGAGCTCGATGCGATTTTGGCATCAAAATTTAGCTTAGGATTGGATTGCAAGCGGAAGCGGGAAAATTTTGTGCAGTGCTCCGCTCGATTGCTTGGTCGATTGACCATTGCGCGCGTGCGTGCGATTTGGGGGGTGGACCACTTCTGAGCTTCGTCCAGATTGCCCCCCAGGTTTCGGCTGTGTCTTTTTCTGTCGTACTAGCAGCAAACGCTGAAACTCGTGGCAATGCTTTGGATTCAACATATTGGCCAAACAATATACAGGCAATTCAGTACAGTTGTTGACTACGATTTCTACACTTGTTGTTCTAGAACGGCTTCTGCAGGGATAGCCATTGACGAATTGTCCGTCAACCTCCGTACTACTGGCAAACGTGGGGTCAAATATTGTGTTCACTGCTCAAGTTTCGGGATGAACAGGGGGAGGGATTAATTGTCAGTTTTTTTTTCAACAATTAGTCCAGTTTGTTTTGTTTCTTGTAGAGTCTTGCTTCTAGATATTTTTTCCCAAACACAGTGCAAACACATACGCCCTATTCTTTTGAACACCTTCAGAAACTAGATCAATGTATTGTTCGATTTCACAAAATCACCATAAGCATATCAGGTATTATTATTTTTTCAACAAACCAGTCCAATTTTTAAAGAGTTTGCTGCTCTCGGGTCTTTTTTTTCCTTCAACAACCAGTCCAATTTCTAAAAAGTGTGTCTTGCTGTCGATATCCACGTCGCCTACCATTGAAAGAATAATTAGCCACAAATATAAGTATTGTGCCAAGTATAGGATTTAGAATCAGAATGGAAAGGTTCCATCACCAGGAACCAAACTAGTTGAGCTACAGCCTATAATCACTTCGCAGGAGCCAATTAGGAAGCCTAAAAGTGTGATTTTACTACTACTATAATACTATTTAGGTGGAGATATCCGCTAATTTGTGGTACACAGAGATCCTATAATCACTTCGTAGGAGCCAATTAGGAAGCTAAAAGTGTGATTTTAGTACTACTATAATACTCCCTCCGTTTTATAACGCAAGACTTTTTAGCATTGCTTATATTTATATAGATGTTAATGAGTCTAAACACACATATATGTCTATTCATTAATATCTATATGAATATGGACAATGCTAAAAAGACTTACATTATAAAACGGATGGAATACTATTTAGGTGGAGATATCTGCTAATTTGAGCAGATATGGGTATGGACCGACCCATGACTCTATGTGTAATATTTGTCCTACTTTAGTTTAATTAATAAAACAGAGTAAGTTTTATTTTTAAATATAAAGTAAAATTTAGTTAATTTAACTCTACTAGATTGGATTAAGTACTAGGAGTACTTGTTTTTTTTTTTTTTACCAACGAGGACTACCCTTGTTGGATCATGCCCGCTCCTTAATTGCTACTCTCTGTTCCACGCTAAGACGCTTTAGGTTTTGAATAGATTCATGAATGTATTTATGTATGTGATTCATATATATGTTCAAATTTATAAGTACGCTAGTGAATCTATACTAGAGATGAAAAGTGTTTTATAATGTGGAAGGGAACTCGTACTGCTATAGTGCTATAGCACCTTTTGAGTGCGGAGTTGCTATCTCCGGAGCACAAGATCACGTGGCGAATCCTTCTTTAGCTAATAGATCACGTTCTGATGGTGAGCGCGATTGATCACGAATTTTCAATTGTGTGAAGCTGTGAATAGCAAATCCAACTCAATTAAAAATGTCCGCAAGCCACATGTACTACTGTAACTCTATAAGACGGAAGCAATTCTACGTACGTTGCTTTAAGACCAAAATTTTATAAATTTATTCAGATTGTTCATCGTCCGGGACAGCAGCGTGCAAAGGTGCAACAGACATCCACGGGTTCCTTATTTTCACCTATTATTTCATCCTGGCAAAAATGGCAGTTAAGGCGATGAATTGGCCAGCATCCTATAAGCACGGAGAACTGGTACTTGGTAAGTAGGTAGGGAAGAACTTCTTCAGGCTGTGTTTAGTTGAGGGGGAAGTTTGGATTTTGGTTGAAATTGAAGATGATGTGACTGAAAAGTTGTGTGTGTATGACAGGTTGATGTGATGGAAAAGGACTGAAGTTTGGATCCAAATTTTAGATCTAAACACAGCCTCAGCGGTTCAGCCTGAGATTGCGACTCAGCAACCTGACATACAGGTTGTGCCTGCAGTTGGATTTGCTGCCCAGAATTCACCCTTGTCGTTGGTCTAGAAACCGTGGCAGGGACGGCGAAAAGCCGAAAAGATCCACTTGCCGCCTTTGTGATATTTAACAATTTGCCACTTTCACATGTGACGATTTGTCATCATAGACCCATATGTCATAGGCACATGAGGATCTATATGTCATAGACATATGAGTGGTAAATTGTTAAACGTTAAATCTAAAGATAATAAATAGTTAAATGCCCCGCTGCATTCTCCCCTTTCTGCTAGTATCTGCTCAACCTGTCTCAACAAAGATGTACTCACTATCAGTGTCTGACATGAAGCAGAAGCCAAGTGAAGAATTGTTGAACCAAACTGGGACTAGATGATTGATCAGCATATGGACCTGCCGCGATTTCCATTGAGAAGACGAAGACTGAGCCATCTTTGCTCAAGGACACGCCATTGGGGAACTGAAGGTTGCGGTGGAGAACTGCTGTTCCCTTTGTGTGTGCAGTGTGCATCCTATTTCAAGAGCCTCCCAGTCTCTCCCAGATGGATCCGCGGAGAATGAATGACAACTGCATAAAATGCCTGCAAATGAACAAAACAGCCACACCTGATCGATGATTGGTTCCAACACTGAATCTCTGTTAACGATAGAACCTTCATAACATAGATATTTGAAATTATCGCTAGCCTCCATTTCTTTGAGCATGTGAAAGGAGCACACTTGCGATGGGCAGTGTACGTGTGTGTAGCGATGTGTGTGCGTGCATGTGTTACATGAAGAGGTGGAGCTGAGGAAGCAGAGGATCTTATATGTGATTCTGGATCCCCTGCCGTCACAATTGTACTCTTGACCGTCTATTCAAAATTTCCAATGGGGCTGCGTATATCCCGCGGGATGTAGAGACCGGGTATTAATCTATTATCTAAAAAAATTCAAAATTTCCAATGATGTACTGTCCAAATTTACATCTATAACACTCTAGGTACAGTAGCATGAATAGTGTTCCATGCCACTACAATTGCTACTTTATCCTGAACACTTTTTTTCTCTTTTTCGAGAGATCCATATTGCTGGTTTTGTACTACCTCCGTCCCATATTACTTGTCATTTTGAGTTTTTGTTTGTCATTGTTTGATCATTCGTCTTATTCAAAGAATTTTGAAATTATTATTTATTTTGTTTGTCAATTGCTTTATTATCAAAAGTACTTTACATATGACTTATCTTTTTTTATATTTGCACTAATTTTTCAAATAAAACGAATGGTCAAACGTTGCAAATAAAAAGTCGAAAACGTCACCTATTATGGGACGGAGGGAGTATTGATAAAAGTAGAGAGAAACTGTACATGCCCCATCAGAGGTTAGAGTAAGATGAAAAACAAGAAGGGCATCAGAGACAAGTGGCTTGTACCGGCCCAATAGGATCCAACAGTGAACAGACTGCACCGGATCAGAGAATCCGGCAATTTCACAAATTATTATCGAGCGCAATAAGAAGGCACCAAACGAACATGGAGTCATGGACTGTGAAAATGAACTAAAAATGTAAGCAAGCTACATCTGCTTCGAAAAAACTGAAACATGAAACAACTTAGGTTGTTACTTGAAAGCGGCATTTATGAAATGTCACCCGGGATAGTGGTAAGTGGTGTGCAAACGTCATTCTGGGATTCCACATTTTAACCCTTGTATCCAGGCATAAAGTTTGCTAAGATGCATTGGCGTAATCGAAGACGGCAATGAAGGGCATCAGAACGGATCCTATCCAGAGCTTCCCATCCTTCTCCTCCACTTCACTAACGGCTCTTACCACCTGCCCTGTGGTATCCTCCAAGATGTCAAGCACCTCGCCGTCGGGGCTGTACTTGATGATCAGTGCGTGGAGCTTGCCGCCGATCTGCATCAGGTAGTGGTACTTGGCAGGGATTGGGAGGCTGAGCAAGAACTTCCTCAGCCTGACATTGCGACTGACCATTCGGGCGTATATGCTGCGCCTGCAATGGATTGCTACCCAGAATTCACCCTTGTCGTTGGTCCTCACATTGTCTGGAAACCCAGGCAGGATGGCGAAAAGATCCACAGTTCCAGCCTTCTCCCCTTTCAGCCAGTATCGGCTCAATCTATCTCAACAAGGATGTATCAATGAATGTGTGATATGAAGTTGAAATAGGAGAACACTGAACGAAATGGAGAAGTACAGACCTGCCACGGGATCCTTCGCAGAAGACGAAGAACGAGCCATCCTTGCTCATGGACACCCCATTCGGAAACTGAATGTTGCGGTGGAGAACTGTTGCTTTCTTTGTGTTCGGGTCGTATTTCAGAAGCCTCCCTGAGGGATCTCCGGAGAAAACCAATTGCATGAAATGCCTGCATACCAGCAGTCACAAATCAGGATTACTTGACACACTATGGATAATGATAGCACATCCAACTGATCAGGATGTACTAACTAGACATTTCTTTGCACAAAATTGATCGTGAAGAAAAGAAAAGGTAAAGCTCCTATACTTTCCCAATCAGAAAATAAAAGCCCCAAGATCAGCTGAAGTTACTGAAGGTCATAAAACGACATTTTCTGACTGTGAACAAGCTACTTTATTGTTTTGAAATCAGCATATTGTCTTTCAGTGGGAAGCATATGGTGGTGTACTAAGAGAGAGCGTAATTGGTTACCGGGTACTTGGATTTATGCAATTGATGTACTAAGAGAGAGCGTAATACAGTCATGTCTCTGCATTTCTTCTTCAGTCGTACTCATTGGCTTAAAGAACATTATAATATCTAGAAGACTTTACTTGTGCAATTGAGGTCCAAAAGTCTTGGTATGATGGTGACTACGACGACAATTAAAGTTCAGACAAGGAACCATTCCAACCTAACCTTACCATTCAAGGATCCTAAGTTTTTTATTGACAATTCCGCAGTAATTAAGCAACTAAGCACGAGTGTTTGGGGAGTAAAGCACACTAAACTAATGACAGGTGTGGCAATGGATACAGTGCAGCAGAGAAAGCAGCAGGGGATTGGGAGGAGGAATTGCACGACCGACCGTCTCTGGTAGTGGATGCTGCTGTCGGTGAAGTAGACGTTGCCGTCGTCGTCGAGGTCGAGGTCGTTGGTGAAGTTGAAGCGCACGCCCTCGGCCTCGGTGGCGAGCGGGGTGGCGAGGCCGCCGTCGGGGCCGACCTTGAGGAGGCCGAAGTAGGCGTCGGCGATGTAGAGGTCCCCCGTCCTCCGGTCGAATCGGAGGCCGAGCGCGCGGCCGCAGATGTGCTCGTCCTTGAGGTAGTCGAGCGGCGACGCCTTGTGGCCGCAGAGCTCGGCGGTCCAGTTCGGGGAGGAGTGCGCGAAGTAGACCCAGCGGGCGCCGTCCCAGCGCACGACGCGGCCGTCGGCGACGCCGGTGTAGGGTCCCCGGCCGAGCGCGGGTGTCCGCGTGGGGCGGCATCTCCGACGCGTCGGGGAGCTCGACGACGTGGGGGACGAAGCCCGGGAAGTCCACCATGCTCCCCGTCCGCAGCGGGTCCGTCCCGCAGAACGCCGCCACCGCCGCCGCCGCCACCGCGAACGCCACCACCGCCGGCGACGCCATCTTCCTCCTCCTCCTCCTCTCCCTCGTTCTCTCCGCCCTCGCGTCGCGCGCGCTCTCACGCCAATGGCATTGGCCCTCGTCGCGGGCTTTGTAGGTGTCGCCGCGGGGGCGCGGGCGAGGGCGAGGCGGCGTGGGGTTGTGAATCTGATGGATACGATACGATACGGCGACGCGAGGCGCAGCTCGCGAACACAGGCGTCAACTACTTCGCATCGGCCTCCCTGCACTATGCACGTGCCAATCACCGCACACGCATTACTGCTCGGTTCCGATCTCACACCGCGCAACTACCTTCCACTTACTCCATTCAGTCCATTGCCTCCATAAGAGAGCGTGTACAATAGCAGACTATACATCAGCTATAAACATATTTTAAATAGATAAAAGAAAAGAGAGAAAAGAAGCGCGCTACAAATCTATGGTAAGCTGCAGCACGGACTCTAAAGCATAATATGTGTATGACAAGTATGACCAGATATTAATAATATAGTAAGCAACTATTATATGAATTGGCTATTACATTGGTTATAGAAGATTTGAAGCAAGTAGCTGGCTATACTATTAAACTTGCTCTAAATAAAGTACTACTCCCTCTGTTTATATTTAACCTCTTATTTATCACAAAATAAATTTATCTTTATGAACAATTATTACATCAAAATATTATAAAAGTACGATTAAATGTATTAGTGCTAGATAAAGTGGGGTAATTGCATTGGTATTTGAAATAGTAAAAGGTATGCGTAGGGTGAGTGAAAAATGAACGCGAAGGGATAATAATTTGCCACCGTTAACATATACAACTAGAATTTTTTTTGATATTCATCCTTAAAATTTGATTTTCTTTTTCAAGGACGAAAAAAGTACTTCCTCCGTCCCATAAAAAATAAATATAAGATAGGATGTGACACATCTTTATACTATAAATATGTCACATATGGTAATATGTTGTTTTTTTTATGAGACGGAGGGAGTACGCTGTAGCTGATTTTTTTTCTATACAGTGGTAGACTTCGTACCATCTTTGTTGTGCAACTTTATCAACAAATATCTAACATACTTATAATGTTATAAAATTCCTTTTTCAAAAATATTATTGCAAAAGTTCTTATAAATAGAAAAAAGTATCTATGTTTTCAAACCCAATATTTTGAGAGCTACGGATGGTTATGTTTTAAAATTTTTACTGGATAAAAATTAGCAGTATCATGTACTAAAATATGGGGGGGAGTAATATAATTACTCAGCTAAGGTGTACTACTGGAGTAGTATATAGTGGAAATAATTCCCAATGTTCTAGAAGCAATCCAGGCACAAATAAGGGAAATCAGTGGGGTAACATGCGCACAGTTAGCAAGTTGCCTTGAGCTTACAAAACAACCTGCATAGTTATTAGTAAAATACCGTGAGCTTACAAAACTTACCAGTGCAGTTAGTAAATTATTTTTGACTTTAGAAAATTACCAGTGCATAGTTAGTAAATTATTGTGAGCTTATAATGCATACAAGTGCAGCCAATAAATTACCGCGAGCATTAAAAAACTTACTCGTGCATAATTGGAAGTTGCGTTGAGCTTACAAAACTTTAAAGTACAAGTTGGTAAAATACTACTCCATGAGCTTAGAAAACCTACAAGCTTTTCTTTAAAAAAACATAAAAGCTTTTATTTATTCAAAAATAACCTACAAGCTTTTTTTTTTCTGTGACCACGTGTATTTGATTCTAACTGCACCTTTCTTACGTGTATTTGTTAGCATTGGTATTTGGTGGTAACCCATATCATATGGCTTTCTTGAAATCTCCTCGTCAG
>CM020181.1:28457104-28489421 GCA_009805545.1 Oryza longistaminata
TATTAATCATGTTTTATCATCTAACAACAATAAAAATATGAATTATAAAAAAATTTCATATAAGACGGACAATCAAAGTTGGATACGCAAACCCAGGGTTTGCCTTTTTTTTGGGACGGAGGGAGCACGTCAGAAAGTGTAGTTAGAATCAAATACACGTGGTCAAGCAAACGTTTGATTTTATTGAGGCGTCTATCTTTCTTTATTTTTTAAAAAAATCGAACTTAGTCGCCTAAAATCAAGAATCGTATTGTGGAGACAAAATCTTCAATTAATTAACAAACTAATCGTAATATTCTGGCTACCAGGTGGCTAGAATCAAATACATAGTCAAGCAAGCTTTTGATTTGATTGTGGCGTCTAGCTACTTTGTTTTATTTGAAAACATCTAAGGCCGGGAAAGGATTCATGTAGAAATTTTATAGGATTTAAATAGAAATTTTTCCTATTTAGCAATTTAATTCAAAAGATTGAAGCTTTTAAAATTATATGAAATTCTTATGGAATAACTCATTGCATGTGATTTTGGAGGAGACTTAGCAAGAGTTTTAACCTCTTAGAAAATTTTTTTAGTCTATCTCTCTCATCCTATTCCTACGTTTATTTGCGGATCAATCAAATGATCATTCTTGTGTGTGTCTTCTGCGTTTTGCAATTCTCTGTTTTATACTTACATTCATATCAGAAACTTACGTTTTTTCTAATCCTCTCGATCATGCGATTCAAATAGACCCTAAAACATGAACCGAATCGTGAAGACACAATCTTCAATTAACGAAATAATCAGGTGGAAAGCATGTATACAAACGAGGGCCCTATATACAGCATTCTCTTTGATCGGAAAGCATATATGATATATCAGCAAGGGAAAAGAAAACGGAAAACAACTATTTTTTTTAAGTCGGGGTGATAGCAGATCCCAGGATTTGGTCTCCAGCCTTTGTTTTCTGTGTTAAATACTTAAATCTATACCATTATACCACAATCTAACAACCTAAATATTTCTTTGTTCCTGATTAATGCGATAATGCTTGTCCCCGGGCGACCGGCGCGGGGGGAGCCGGATCGGGCGCTCCCCCCTCCCCCACGTGTGCTACCTGTTGGGCCCACCCACTTCTCCATCCCTTTTTCCACAAAAGATGTTTCACTTAGTATACTTACGATGTTTCAATATTTATAGATCTAATGTTGCAATGAATTAAAATACTCTCTATTAAGAAAAATTGGTTTATTTTTTTGTTCCATCAAAAATGTTTCACTATGTATAGTTGTAATGTTGTAGTGAACTTAAACATTCTTTCACTATTTGCTAAAACATTGTTTTTATATAAGGTGAAAGGAATGAAACATTTTCGATCTACTTAGTGAAACAATTCCGATATACCTAGTGGAACATCGTGTAATATTTAAAAATAATTCAATAATAAGCTAATTTTTTTTCGTCGGAATATATCCATATGTGGTCTTGTTTTGAAGATTTAATTACAACGAATTTAATGGTACAATCGAATCATGATTTAGATAAGTAATTTAAGAGAAAAAACTGTTTAAAGTAGTTTTACACGTAACGTCAGCGCCCGATTTCCCCAGCTCCGGATCGGGCGACCGATCCGTAGGCGCATCCTGATTAATGTGGTAGTTTCCGGCCTTCAAAACGAACGCGGTAATAGATAGATGGATGGTGCTGATGAATGCTCCTAAATAATCAATTTATTTATGAGAAAGTATTAAATATTATAATTATAAACATAACCAATAAAAAAATGCATCCCAAATCTGTTTAGAACGGGACCTAATACAAGTTTTACTTCTTTCAAGAACAACATATAACCCTTTTGTCTTTCAAAAACAACTTATAACCTTTATTCTTTCAAAAACAACTCACAAGCGTTTTCTGGTGAAAGGACTTCCAAGAGTGCCAGGTCGGAGAGAAATCCATCTGATTTCGGTGACCACCAAATGCAATGCTTGGTCTGGTTTTTCACTGAAAGTCTGGAATGAAGATTTGATTTGGATGTGCCAGCAGCTGAAATTTGTACTTTGTTGTGCATTAGCAACTGGAGTAGCAAGCAAACAGAAATCACAGACACGATTGTGATTGACAGATTCTCTCATTTATCTACCAACGACAGTGATTTGTGACTAATTCATGAGGGTGAACATGAATCTGTCCAAAAGCTAGAGCACAGCACGCGCATCTTTGACGGCACAATTACACAAGTATATGACTATGGAGTACTCTTGAGGACAAGAAGTACTCTCATGAGCTTGTAAATGCTTCACCAAATCCTTTGTTTAAAAATCGCTGCAATAATATATTATATAGAAGAAACATCGTATAGTTGTTGCCATGCGTCAACTTGCATCTGATTAGTTTAGACAGAATGAGAGGGAATGGGCAATGAACTAGAAAAATAAAGCATGGTGGATCATTCAATATTTCAATTCAAATCCCATGTGGTTATGTCCATTGTAATACAAAATCACCTGTCTGATCAGTGACTGGTAGTTTTTGTCAGCCGTGGCTGCATGCGTCTAAAAAACCTAGGCAGAACCGAGAGTTCTGTCAGCTGACCTTATGTTTCTGTCGGGAATGCCAAGTTGCAAGTTCGCAATTTTTAAAGTAATTTTTACAAAACTACATGATCATATTATCACAAAACTAAGGATTTAATGTGATATATCACAAAATTACATATTTAGTAATAATTTTTATCATAAAACCACATGTTTAAAGTTACGTATCACAAAACTATAGATTACACAATAAAATTATCCCAAAAGTATAGGTTTAACGTCAATCTAATCACAAAACTTGGATGTTGATAACTCAAATATAACATTAATGCTAAGTACTGAATCCCAAAATCTGTAGTTTTATGATAATTTTATTATTAAATCTATAGTTTTGAGATACTTAACTTTAAGCCTGTAATTTTTGGATAAATTTATTGTTCAACCTACGGGTGTCCGCGTGGGGCGGCATCTCCGACGCGTCGGGGAGCTCGACGACGTGGGGGACGAAGCCCGGGAAGTCCACCATGCTCCCCGTCCGCAGCGGGTCCGTCCCGCAGAACGCCGCCAGCGCCGCCACCGCCACCGCGAACGCCACCACCGCCGGCGACGCCATCAACCTCCTCCTCCTCCTCTACTCTCCCTCGCTCTCTCCGCCCTCGCGTCGCGTCGCGCTCCCCGCCTTGTCACGCCAATGGCATTGGTCCTCGTCGCGGGCTTTGTAGGTGTCGCCGCGGTGGGCGAGGGCGAGGCGGCGTGGGGTTGTGAATCTGAATATCTGATGGATACGATACGGCGACGCGAGGCGCACCTCGCGAACACAGGCGTCAACTACCTCGCATCGGCTTTCCCTGCGCCATGCACGTGCCAATCACCGCACACGCATTACTGCTCGGTTCCGATCTCACACCGCGCAACTACCTTCTACTTACTCCATTCAGTCCATTGCCTTCGTAGCGGAGACTATAAACCAGCTATAAACATATATTTTAAATAGATAAAGGAAGAAACAGAAAAGAAGCGGATTACATATCTATAGTCAGCTGCAGCACGGACTCCAAAACATAATGTGTGTATGACAAGTAGGACCAGATATTAATAGTATAGTAAGAAACTATTATATAAATTGACTATTACATTGGCTATAGATAATTTGGAGCAAGTAGCTGCCTATACTATTAAACTTGCTCTAAATAAAGTACTACTCCCTCTGTTTATATTTAACCTCTTATTTATCACAAAATAAATTTATCTTTGTGAACAATTATTACATCAAAATATTATAAAAGTACGATTAAATGTATTAGGGCTAGATAAAGTGGGGGTAATTGCATTGGTATTTAAAATAGTAAAAGGTATGCGTAGGGCGAGTGAAAAATGAACGCGAAGGGATAATAATTTGCCACCGTTAACATATACAACTAGAAATTTTTTTTGATATTCATCCTTAAAATTTGATTTTCTTTTTTCAAGGACGAAAAAAGTACTTCCTCCATCCCATAAAAAATAAATATAAGATAGAATGTGACACATCTTTATACTATAAATGTCACATCTGGTAATATGTTGTTTTTTTTATGAGACGGAGGGAGTACGCTGTAACTGATTTTTTGCTATACACTGGTATCGTACCATCTTTGTTGTGCAACTTTATCAACAAATATCTAACATACTTATAATGTTATAAAATTCTTTTTTCAAAATATTATTGCAAAAGTTCTTATAAATAGAAAAAAATTTCTATGTTTTCAAACCCAATATTTTGAGAGCTACGGATGGTTAAAGTTTTAAAATTTTTACTGGATAAAAATTAGCAGTATCATGTACTAAAATATGGGGGGAGTAATATAATTACTCAGCTAAGGTGTACTACTGGAGTACTAGTATATAGTGGAAATAATTCCCAATGTTCTAGAAGCAATCCAAGCACAAATAGGGGAAATCAGGGGTAACATGCGCACAGTTAGCAAGTTGCCTTGAGCTTACAAAACAACCTGCATAGTTATTAGTAAAATACCGTGAGCTTACAAAACTTACCAGTGCAGTTAGTAAATTATTTTTGACTTTAGAAAATTACTAGTGCATAGTTAGTAAATTATTGTGAGCTTATAAAACATACAAGTGCAGCTAGTAAATTACCGCGAGCATAAAAAACTTACTCGTGCATAATTGGAAGTTACGTTGAGCTTACAAAACTTTAAAGTACAAGTTTGTAAATTACTACTCCATGAGCTTAGAAAACCTACAAGCTTTTCTTTAAAAAAAAAAGCTTTTATTTATCAAAAACAACCTACAAGCTTTTTTTTCTGCTGACGAGGAGATTTCAAGAAAGCCATATGATATGGGTTACCACCAAATACCAATGCTAACAAATACACGTAAGAAAGTGCAGTTAGAATCAAATACACGTGGTCAAGCAAACGTTTGATTTTATTGAGGCGTCTATATCTTTCTTTATTTAAAGAAAAATCAAACTTAGTCGCCTAAAATCAAGAATCGTATTGTGGAGACAAAATCTTCAATTAATTAAAAACTAATCCTAATATTCTGGCTACCAGGTGGCTAGAATCAAATACGTAATCAAGCAAGCTTTTGATTTGATTGTGGCATCTAGCTACTTTGTTTTATTTGAAAACATCTAAGCCCTTTTAAATCAAAGGATTTATATAGAAATTTCATAAGATTTAAATAGAAATTTTCCTATTTAGTAATGTGATTCAAAAGATTGAAGCTTTTCAAATCATGAAAATCCTATGGAATAGCTCATTGCATGTGATTTTGGATAAGACTTAGCAAGTTAGCAAGAGTTTCAACCTCTTAGAAATTTCTTTTACTCTATCACTCTCATCATATTCTCGCGTTTATCTACGGTTCAATCAAATGATTATTCCTATGTGTTTTCTGTGTTTTTCAATTCTCTATTTTATACTTGTATTTATGTCAGAATCTTATGTTTTTTCTAATCCTCCGTTTTCTTGATCGTGCGATTCAAAGAAGCCCTGAAACATGAACTGAATCGCGAACACATAATCTTCAATTAACAAAATAATCAGCTGGAAAGCATGTATACAGACGAGGGCCCTATATACATCAATTTCTTTGATCCGAAAGCATATATGATATATCAGCAAGGGAAAAGAAAACGGAAAACAACTATTTTTTAAGTCAGGTGATACCAGATCCCAGGATTTGGTCTCCAGCCTTTGTTTTCTATATTAAATATATACCATTATGCCACGATCTAACAACGTAAATATTTCTTTGTTCCTGATTAATGTGGTAGTTTCCGGCCTTCAAAACGGACATGGTGGCCTTTTTAAATATAATAATAGATAATAGATAGATAGATGGATGGTGCTGATGAATGCTCCTAAATAATCAATTTATTTATGAGAAAGAATTAATTAAATATTATAATTATAAACATAACCAATAAAAAAATGCATCCCAAATCTGTTTAGAACGGGACCTAATACAAGTTTTACTTCTTTCAAGAACAACATATAACCCTTTTGTCTTTCAAAAACAACTTATAACCTTTATTCTTTCAAAAACAACTCACAAGCGTTTTCTGGTGAAAGGACTTCCAAGAGTGCCAGGTCGGAGAGAAATCCATCTGATTTCGGTGACCACCAAATGCAATGCTTGGTCTGGTTTTTCACTGAAAGCCTGGAATGAAGAGTTGATTTGGATGTGCCAGCAGCTGAAATTTGTACTTTGTTGTGCATTAGCAACTGGAGTAGCAAGCAAACAGAAATCACAGACACGATTGTGATTGACAGATTCTCTCATTTATCTACCAACGACAGTGATTTGTGACTAATTCATGAGGGTGAACATGAATCTGTCCAAAAGCTAGAGCACAGCACGCGCATCTTTGACGGCACAATTACACAAGTATATGACTATGGAGTACTCTTGAGGACAAGAAGTACTCTCATGAGCTTGTAAATGCTTCACCAAATCCTTTGTTTAAAAATCGCTGCAATAATATATTATATAGAAGAAACATCGTATAGTTGTTGCCATGCGTCAACTTGCATCTGATTAGTTTAGACCGAATGAGAGGGAATGGGCAATGAACTAGAAAAATAAAGCATGGTGGATCATTCAATATTTCAATTCAAATCCCATGTGGTTATGTCCATTGTAATACAAAATCACCTGTCTGATCAGTGACTGGTAGTTTTTGTCAGCCGTGGCTGCATGCGTCTAAAAAACCTAGGCAGAACCGAGAGTTCTGTCAGCTGACCTTATGTTTCTGTCGGGAATGCCAAGTTGCAAGTTCGCAATTTTTAAAGTAATTTTTACAAAACTACATATACTTTGATTAAATTATCACAAAACTACGGATTTAATGTGATATATCACAAATTTACATATTTAGTAATAATTTTATCATAAAACTACAGGTTTAAAGTTACGTATCACAAAACTATAGATTACACAATAAAATTATCCCAAAAGTATAGGTTTAACGTCAATCTAATCACAAAACTTGGATGATGATAACTCAAACATAACATTAGTGCTAAGTATTGAATCCCAAAATCTGTAGTTTTATAATAATTTTATTATTAAATCTATAGTTTTGAGATACTTAACTTTAAACCTGTAATTTTTCGATAAATTTATTGTTCAACCTATAGTTTTGTGACACATCAGCTTAAATATGTAGTTTTGTAATAATGTACATGTGTAATTGTAGAGGGTATTGGGCTGCATCAAATTCAAAACAATGTACATATTTTTTATGGAAACCTATTAGATAGCTTGATAATATAGAAAGAAATCGGATCTATTATGTCGCATAGTTTGAAATTTATCAACATCATTCTACATGAAGGAATATACAGCATATTTTTCGGTGAATAGTAGGCTCATCTTTCTATCTCTTCTCTTTGAATTATCTTCAGTACAATTTCCTTCCTGAACAAACACCGAGGTTTTATTTGGCGAATAGGATAATGAAATAATATCCCACCCTCCAAAGGGCAATATTACATCCTAGCCATATATTCTTCATACCTCATTTAATCTAGTTATTCATCCATTTCCCTTTACCAATCTCACCTCCCATGTCACATTTGCCAAACACACCCTGAGTATGGGCAATTTTTTTTTGAGATGCGGGCCCTTCATTTTCAAGAAATTAAAGACTGCACTGTGCAGCAACGTGCAAAGCTAACCTAAATAGGGCCATGTTTAGTTTCTCCCTATTCCCAACTTTCCATTACATCATATCACATCAGAAAATTTCCCACGCACATAAATTTCCAACTTTTTTTTCAAACTCCCAACTTTCTTCAAACTTTCAACTTTTTTTTGGGAACTAAACACACCCTAGACATGGACAGCAAACAGTATAAGGGGGTCAATTGCAACTGAAATCTCAATAACGTCATCCACGCAATTGAGCGGTTGAGCCCCTTTTTCGTCGGATTTTCATTGCTGAACAAATGTAGGAATCGATGGGGAAAGAGACAGGAAAGGTGTGGCGGAACGAGAGTGCCTTTTACCTTTGGCACGATCGAAGATAGAAAACCTCCCCTTCCATCTGCTCCTGGATCAACGACGATTGAAATCGCTCGATCTTCCGCTGCCATGCCATGATCTCTTCCAAGCTCTCGATATTGATTAGTCGCTGCTGCAAAGATGAAGAAGATCAACAAAGGAATTCGTTGCAATGGTCAGAATCAACATGATAAATGAAGCTGCGACAAAATCAGGTGTACATACCATTGAACATTGATATCGTATCACAGCTAAACAAGTATGCACCAACCAACAAGAGAGAAGGAAAGACGCAGGCAATGGATCGCAACATACTATGTAAACATACAGTGTGTAACATCGAATAAACACACAGGAAACCTCTTAGGCAGTGAGATACAACAATTAAATAACGTCTGGTATCGGAACGATGTCACATATGAAAAAGGTGGCAATGTTTACATACATCATTTCAGGCACTATACTGTCAAGGCCCTTTTAGTGGCTCTGCAACACGTTACACGTTACACTTCGAACGAGGGCAAACCATCCTCTTAAAATGGAGAGTAATGGTATGGTAAACTCATGCTACACATTCCAATCGGGGCGATAATTTTACAATTTGGCTGGAATGCCTTATTGTGCTTCTTCAGACACCTCACACAAATTTCAACTACAGCCAATTTAATTCAAGTATAGCCTCCATTTTAGCTGTCTCAGTAGTCATGCTGCAAATCAGAAACCACGCGCTGATTTTGAGGAACTCAAAAACATGGCTAAACAGTCGGGGCCTCCTCATTGGTACCCAACTTTTTCGTCACCATATCATAAACGTTATCTACTTTGGCAGGATCAACCTTAAATAATACATGGGCATCTTCCTTCTTGGCGACACTACCCTTGAATATTTCCTGCATCAAAACCTCCTGCATTTTCAGGTAATGATTGGGTAGCAATCTGTTCTGACAGCATAGATTTTTCTCCTGAAATTGAAAAATGGATCATTTATTTACTGTAAGAGTATGAACAAGGCAATGACAAGATTAAATATGCACAATGGAATGTAAACTGTTAGAACATTGAAATATACTAACGCTGGCGCTTAATAGCTCTGCCCCAGGAAAACCAACAATATCCCAGTCATCCCAATGTTTAGTGCCTGCATGCCCTGTGGTTTTTGGAGAATCCCTGCCAGTAGAATCCAAGCTGGCACCACCTTTCTTCTGATCCAAATTACCATCTGACTCGATTTTCATAGGTCGATTCGTCTTATGCACCACTTTAGTGTTGGATAAGAGTTGACCACTTTCCTTAGCTTTTTGGGCATTCACCTCATGTTCCTTTTTCCTCTTTTGCTCTATGTGAATCTTTGCTTCAGCCAATGTACGGCATCCAGCAGAACGACATTCCTGGCCATCATAGAAGCAAAACCACCTCTTGTGCATCAGAACATAATGCAACCAGATCAATGAAGGGAGAATCAGAAAATCAACCAACAAGAGTTACTTGTGTGATCAGTACAGAACATGTTACGTTACCAATCCATACCAAATCCAAATGGCAATACAAACATCGATCAGCATGGTTGTTAGGTGAAAAATAAAAGATTCCATGATACTAAACAAAGAAAGAACAAAACACTGTATGCAGGACTGCATGCTCTAGAAGACTTGGCTGCATTCGGAACTACCAGTTCCCATCTTCTACTCCCTCGTTTTCTGCGCGCACGCTTCCCAAACTGCTAAACAATGTGTTTTTTGCAAAACGAAAAATCAAAACGAAAGTTGCTTTAAAAAAATTATATTAATCCATTTTCAGGTTTTTTTAGCTAATACTTAATTAATCATGCGGTAATGAGTTACCTCGTTTTCTGCGCAGGAGAAATGAGTTACGAACCCTTAGGTTTGAACACACCCTTAACCTATTTCATAACCTACACTATGTTTTTCTTTTGTTGTGTTTAAAATAAGAGATGCGCCATCATGTTATTATCTGGTCCGACGCAGTGTAAAGGTGGCTATACTGTAACAAAATAATTAGCAGAAAGATTTGTTCTTAAGGGGTAAAACAGATATTTACAGGCCATTAAATCTATTGAGGCAATTCCTTTGCTTGTTAACTAAATAAGAAATCCATCTTCCCCAGCTTCATACAGCATTATAGCATACATAGGGTCAACAAGTAATAGAATAGCTCTTGCAGTAAAGTATAACTTTATAAGAAATGAAAGAAAAATATATGACAGCATAAAGTACAGTACAGATTAAATATCTGAATTCAATAAAAATAAATAAATACCTGAAGCTCTTGAATCCTCCTTCGAATTTTCCGTTCCTCAAGAACACTCCTAACAAGTGCATCATGTTCCTCCTTAGAAAGGAAACGCATGAACACCTTATAGCGATGGTAAACTTCCTTGTCTTCATTTGTGAGATCCTTCTCCGAAGGATTAGGAAATAGCAAGTTTCTTTCCAATATGAACTCTTTTCTCCTTTTTCTTTCATCAAGCCTACAAATGCAACAAAGAAATGAGTTCTTTTTATGGACCAAACGCATAATATGGCTGTGTGAATACATATAACTTCAAGTAGGATATTTGGATTATCAGAAAATTCAGTGACAGGCATTTAGCAAATCAGCAAAAAAAAAAAACCAAGATATGTACTGATTTAGTTAGCAACTAAAGCAATGGAAATGGCTTTCATCATAATAACTAAGATGAACAAAAAAGATGCTGATCTTCTTAATCTCCACAATGAAGTTACTGCAATAATACAGTTAAAATAATTGCACAGCACTGTTAACCAACCTTGACAAGTAAATACGCAATACCCTTAGCTTCAGTTCACGATCAGTTTCCGAATCAGTTTCTTTAAACTCCATCTCTGCGAGTGCCTGTTCAGCATCGTTATCATACTCTGGGTCAAACTCATGTCTCTTTGAATTGTATCCACTCAGTTCAGTCAAAGAAGGCCCTTCATCTGCAGAATATCGGGGTTTTTTCACACCTATACTTCTATCCACATGACCATCTGCAACATGCAAGTTAAACAAGGCAATATTAAAGAAACGGTTGTACACAAACATGAAAAGTTCAGGATGCGTGGTATACTTCAATACCGTAAAGAAAATCAGTTTCCCATAAACACTTCACACCTCACATAAATAAATAAAAAGGTAACTTTAGTTCATTTTGCTGCCAGTATAAATTTCTGGCAGTCAGAATTTTGGTGCTGTTATTTTTTGTAATTCCATTCCTAAGAATGTGACAAGCATGATTAGACATATCTCAAAGGTTGAAATTTGAGAGCTTCGGAGTCCATGCCAAGAATTGTTCCATTTAAGTTTGATCTGGTCACCCATGACTGGTTATAACGAATTAACGATAAATGTAAGTACTGTTTTATTGACACCAGTGCAACGCTGAATGATGTGTGTAGAATGGAAAAAATAAGACTGATGTGTTCAGTTAGGATTATACCTTCAACTTTTGCTACATTAGCACTATCTTTGAATTGTCCAACATTTGATGCTTTCTTATTTGCACCTGGACAGATTCAACAGCATCAGCATAATGTGATAGCTCATTTCCATAAAATATAGAAAGATGAAGATATATTGTTTCAGGATTTTATTGTTCAAGGTCGACATGTCAATGTGACGTACCCCCAGCTATGTGTGAAGGCGATCGACCAGCTAAACCTTCTCCAAGTGCATCTTCCACCCTATGCAAGTTTAAAAAGTTGGTGAACAACCTGTTGCAAATTTCAGAGTAATGCCAGCACGTGTAAAGCAAGAACAGCATACTTGACCCTTGGAGGAGAAAATGGAGACTCGTCCTTAGGGGTCAAATCCCCTGGTAACACTGAAGTTCCTATATAAATAATAAAAGGTCATGTATAAATACTAGCCAATATAGTTAAATATTATCTCCTTTACTCTCTGCTTTTCATATTTGAATGATTACACAAGTCAGCAATTACCAATTAGAAATCCATATTCAGAAAGAGAGGAGGGGGGGGTTGCCCTTGCTAAGATTGGCACACTATGATGACACAAGCAGGGACTAATCCAAGTGTGCCAACCTTTGCAGTGGCAAATAATGGATTCCCCCTACAGTTTGGAGTCATATCACAGTGCAATGTTTTGTTATTTGATTATTAACCTGTACATCTGTACAATTCCTAGTCTTCATTTCTTTGTATACAGTATTACAGTTACACGCTGTGGTGGCAGCCCAGCTGCTTCTGATGGGAATAGCAATAAATCAGTGAAGGGAGTATGCCATAAATCAGTGAAGGGAGTATGCCATTTAGGTGGATAGGCCAAAAGCATGTAGGGTAGGATCTGTGTCTGTTGGATCCACAGATATCAGATCCTAGCTTTTATTTGGATGGGAGATCAACACTGCACATTAATTGCTCAAATGGATCTTACATCCAATTGAAAGTATTGTGCTGCTACCAATTCACTAGGTAAAGAGCATGACATATCACTCAATAACTAGCACCCTACATTCACACTGCAATAGACCAATATTTTATGTTTTAATATTGCCCTTCATATTTTAGATATTAAATGTTGAAAAACCAGGGTACCGAACATACTGAAATATCCATGAAGACCATAGGTGCGCAATCAAATACTAAATAAAAGGCTAAACCACTGAACCACATTACGTATGGCAATTAGCAAGTAGTATGTTAGCATGTTAAGAAAACTAAACCACACAACACCATGTGTTTTTTGTTATCCCATCAGTGTGAAATCTTCAAATGTTCAACAAAAAGTAGAATATTTGACAACTTACAGGTTAAAATACTGTTTACATTAACTGGGAAGTATGATAGCAACTCACCTTTTTTACTCTCGCCTTGTACTTTAGCCATAGCAAGCAATTCCTTCCTGTTCTTACCGTTAACATGAGACATATCCTACAATGATGGGATCATGAGACAGTATATTGAATTAAGGAGTACCAGTTGAACTGCACAACTTAACAGCTTGAGAAAATAGTTACCGGAAGGGGATAACAAGGTGAGTTCATGTATGCAGTTGTATAATGATCAATGCATTGTGCCTTGGTCTTGGTGCCAACATGCTCCGCAACTTCAGCCCAATTTCCCAGACCATACATTTCAATTCCCTTTTATTAATTTTAAAAAGTAAACAGTCAAAACCCAACAGCCAGAAAGTAAATAGAGCAAACGAAAGAAGAATGTACCTCTAGAAGAAGGATTTCCTCGTCTGCATTCCAATCTGGACAAATAAGAGGGAAAGACAGGTTGTCCTGGTGCAAAATCACATACAACATAAACCATGCATCAGGAATGGCAAGCACCAAAGTGACAAATATTTCAACTGATAAGCTTCACTACTATTTTAGGCTATCCAATTATGTAAGAATTACAGAGCACTAGCTGATTAGTATAGTAATAAAGGATAACACCCAAGCAAAGACACCTGAAGCTAACAAAAAAGGAAGTAAAGTATATCTACATCGTTGCATTAAGACCTGGAGCTAGAAGTGAAGTGAACTGAAGCTGCACTGACCATGACCCTGTAAGGATGGTTGCTGCGGTGCGGGGTGACCTCGGCGCCAACCGAGAAGCACTCGACGCAGAGGTCGAAGTCAGGGCACTTGGAGCACTTGATCCGGATCTTCCCGGAAATATCCTTGTTGCAGTAGTTGCAGTGGTACAGCGCCTTCTTCCCACCACCCTCTCCAGCTCCCCCGCAGGCCGCCGAGAGCGAGTCCGACGCATCGCCGCTCGACGCGACCCTCCTCCGCTTCGACCTGCAGCAAACCCCAACCAGACAACGAATGGATCACTCCCCTCCACATCAACCAGAGCGAAAAATGCAAAGCGGGGGGAAGCAGCTGCTAGAAACAAACCTGTGGTTCGTATCATCGTCGCCGGAATTGGGCACCCCGCGAGACCGGCCCATCGCGGGCGCGACCCCAAACCCTAGCGCAAACCCTAGAAACCCTAAGCTCGCGCGCACGCCGCCACGGCCTCCGCCGCCGCCGCCGCCGCCTCCACTCGCATCGGGCGGGATCGAATCGAATCGAGGGGATCGATCGGGGCGAGGCGAGGGCGGATTTGGATTGGGGAATTTGGGGAGAGATCTGCGGCTGCTGGGCACGCGTGTTGGAATTGGGGCCGGGGTGTCGCGGACGAGACGACCATCGCAGATCGCGACACGGAGAGGAAAGCGGGGGAGGAGAGAGAGATTGTAAGTACTAGTAGTACTAGTATTCGGTATCCTGAGATCTGGACCGTCCATTCCAGATCTGACGGCTCTGTTTTTTTTCTCACTTGCGATTAATCCCCCCCAAACGCCTAGAGAAAGATCTGATAACAAGATTTGAACTCTGACTTGTCTCAGTTCCGACAGCCTGAAGTGTATTCCGAAATCGAGCGATTCAATCATTTTCATCATAATTCTGAAATATATGTTCAACAAACATATACTCCTCCCAGAATCAAATTTCTCCGAATAACAACTAAACCGTTAGATTTATCTGACACACAACACACCACACATCAACTACTTCATTTTGCGCTTCATAGTTCAAATCGCCATATTCTGGCCTTAATTGCAAAAATTAGAAAAAGAGGTATCGCATTAATCCAAGCAAAACATCATCTGCTATTTCCTCTTCTCAAGACACAGTTTATCCACATAACTTAGACAAGCATTCGAAACAGCAGGGGCAAGCATACACTGCAAAGCAGCAAAGCACAAACCAAGACGCCATTACAACAACTCGAGACATGTATCAATGGACCAAACGAGTCCACACGCTTGTGAATATTTCACAGGGGAGACTGCTGGAAGCGTGATTGAGGCCGGGGAAAAGGCCGTGGTAAACGGCAAAGCTAGAACAGGTTCTGATGGAACTTGTCTTGGTCGGATCTGTATACTCGTCGCTTGCTGTTGGTGCCTGAGGTAGGCTTGTGATGATCAGAGCTCTTCGACATTGGCCTGCTACGGGAACCGCAGGAGAGGCTGTCCTGTCCGGCCTTCCTGCCGCTGCGATGAGAATTGATCGGTTGCTCGTACTCCTGTTCAAGTTCATGATTTGAATGAGAAAAAGAATCCACACTTTGCTTTGGCTTGCGGATAGAAATAAGATCATAGGAGAAGGCAATTCTTCATGGTGTAAATGGACAGGATTAGTAGAAGAGTAAAAGTTGGACCAAGACCGGCCTGAATACCTCGGATTTACTCTTGGAGATGCATGGAGTTAGGCAAGGATTAAGATCCTTGCTGAACATTTCATCTGGACTACCGTAGTTTGGTGTATCATCTTCTCCAATGCTACATTCCTGCGTTGACAGCAAACAGCATTAGTGAACTTGTTGATGGCACAATAATAACTGGCATGCACAGGGGCGCCTTTATGGTACTTTCTAGTTTCTATTACAAGTAGCACTACAGTAGTACGTTGCCATGTAGGCTATATGTTGTTAGAGGAACTTTTTAATAAAAGAAAAGGAAGATCAAATTGATAGTTTGCAGGAGAGATAAGACTTAAATCTATGGCCAAATTATTTAACCATAAAAAAATGTAACGAATAGCTTCTGCATATTTTGTTTGCAAACTATCACTTAGGTGAAGAGTATGTATTGAAAATCAGAAATAACTAAGTAATCAGCAAAGAGAGATCAAGAATGTGTGTGTCAATATATGTTGCATTGCCCCCATGACAGAATATATGTCAAAACGTGAGACAGTGTAGACTACAAACCGGCAATTTTCGCTATCAGTGATTTGTCTACTACATCTGCACTGGGATCTATAGGTGCCTTCTGGTTAAGTGATACAAGTGCTTGCTATAAAGAACAAAAGGCCTATTGGTTTCTTTGCTGTCACATACTCAATGAGTACATTGTGAAAAGGAATAAGATAAGGTTAACTCAAATTGATCGGCGAGCTGTCGCCTGCGTAGCGAAAAGGATAGGGTAATTCCTTTTCGCTACACAGGCGACAGCCCGCCGATCAATTTGAGTTAACCTTATCTAATGTAAAGAACAGGACAAGAATGCGAGTATGGGACTTTCAAAAATGTTACTTCCTCCGTTTCACAATGTAAGTCATTCTAGCTTTTCCCACATTCATATTCATGATAATGAATCTAGATAAATATATATGTCTAGATTCATTAACATGAATATGAATGTGGAAAATGCTAGAATGACTTTCATTGTGAAACGGAGGGAGTAGTAAAAAATGAGCCAAGGCACTATCTTTGCATTGCGGATTGTCATTTCCAGAAGAAATGAATATCGCAAACCAGTTGGCACTAACATAATTCAGTATTTCTTAACGTACACATTATAATTGTAGCAGACGAATGGTGGAGCAAGAGAAAATTACCAGAGAGAAAGCAGTCTCCTCATTAAGTACCGGGGTTCTTGGGGAAGAACAGTATTCATCATCAAAACATGACCTCGAGTGTGTTTATCGGCCTTAACCTGTACATAGTGAAGCCGTTGCAGGCGAAAGATTAGTTAGTGGGGTAACTAGAATTAGTGAAGTGGCGGCATTTGCAAACCGTCAAGAACGTGCCTGCGCGAGCTCTTCGGCAAGGCATTGAATCTGTCCCGTGAGCGTGGAGATCTCATCCCGGAGGTGGCGGTCCGGCTGCGTGTCCGGGAAGAGCACGGCGTCCTTGAGCGTCCTGATTCCTCCCGCTGCCGCAGGCAAAGGTCCTTCAGGCGCTCAACCTGCTCGACGAAATGGCAGTAAGCCCACAATGGCATTCACAGAGGGGAGGAGGTGTATGTATGTGTGTCGGTGCGTGTCTGTACCTCCATGTCCTTCTGCTCGAGCTGGAGGCGGAGCGCGGCGATCTCGTCCTCCTGCTCCTTGCTCTGGGTGAGGAGCTCCCGCTCGCTGCGCAGCACCATGGCGAGCGTCCGCGTGTTCCCGCCGTTCTTGACCTCCGTCAGCGCCTTCTTCTTGGCTCCGACGACCCCTTCTGGAACAGCTTCCGCGACAGCCCCGGCAGCTTCCCACCACTTCCGTTCTTCGCGGCGGCGGCGGCGGCGGCGGGAGGGACGGGGAGGTTCTTCGCCGGCTTCTTGTCCATGGAGATGAGCCTACGGAGCACGGACCCGAGGTTCCCGTGCTGCGCCTGCGTCGGCTGCTGCGCGCCCGGGGCACGCAGGTCGCGGCCGGATCTGGCCGGCACTAGCGCGCGGCTCCCGTACCCCGGCGTCGCCGCCGCGCCGGCGCCGGCGCCGGCGCGCCGCGGCGACGGGGACGGCGACGGCGAGTCGTAGGAGGCGTAGCGCGACGCCGCGGCAGTCGCCTTCCTCATCTCTCTCTCTCGCTATATCTCGCCTTCGGTGCTCGCCGGGAGGGAGGGAAGAGGAGGAGGAGGAGGTGGGCGGCGGACGGGAGGGATGGGGATGGCGTTTGAAATTCAAAATGCGGGTTTGGTTGGTTGGATGATTGGATTGATTTGGTCGGTTTGCCTTTTTTTTTTCTGTCTTTTCACGCTGCGTTGCTGCCAGTGTTGGTGTCGGGAACTTTTTTTTGCTGCGCCGCGCGCTGCACGCCGGGCACGGGCAGGCATGGGCATGGCGCGGCACACGAGGAGGAGTTCAAAAGTTTCGAGGAGACGGACGGATTTCTCGCCGTTTCGGCGGCCGGCCGACACGCCCGGATCGGTGGAGTGGTTGGGTTGGGCTGGGTTGGGATAGTTGGGCCATGGGAGGCTCAGCGTGGAGGCCCAAGTGATTTTCGCAGGTTTCGCAGGTCTGCCATTGTTAGTTTTGTTTTTTTTTTAAACGAGCAGCGTCAGGTATGCCCTCGTCAGGTTTTGGTTCCTACGTTTCAAAAAAAAAAAAGGGGTCAACATCGGGGGAATATTTAGACACATGCATATAGTATTAAATATAGATAAAAAAACTAATTGCACAGTTTACATGGAAATCGCGAGACGAATCTTTTTGAGTCTAATTAGTCCATGATTAGTCATAAGTGCTACAATAACCCACATGTGTTTATGACGGATTAATTAGGTTTAATAAATTCGTCTCGCGGTTTCCATACGAGTTATGAAATTAGTTTTTTATTAAAAAAATAAAATTATTTTTTTCATTCGTGTCTGAAAAACCCTTCCGATATCCGGTTAAACGTTTGATGTGACACTCAAAAATTTTCTTTTCGTGAACTAAACACACCCTGAGTAGCTTAATGCCCACACTTTTATATTACTAGCCAAATCTTATTAAGGTTAAGGTTAGGCTTGACAACGTTGGTTACAACCAACTGAGCCCTAAAATTTTACATTAAACTTGCTATATACTCCTTCTTTTCATAGTAATGTTTTGAATGTATGGAATCCTTTCCTTCACAATACTGTATATGCATTAGGTGCCGATATGTAAGCCTCACTTTGCTCTAGTAGCATATCTTAGGCTCAGTTCGATAGTAAGGTTTCCCAACCCTTTCCCTCGTTTTTCGTGGGCACGCTTTTCAAACTGCTAAACGGTGTGTTTTTTTCAAGTTTCTATATGAAATTTGCTTTAAAAGATCATATTGATCTATTTTTGAAAAAAAAAATTAGCAAATATTTAATTAATCACGTGCTAATGGACCGCTCCGTTTTTCGTGCCGGAGGGTACGCAACCTTTAGTGGCACATAATGTATATACAGCATTGTAGATGCTCCTATTAATTTTAGAATAATTAAACCGGCCTCCATAAGAATAATTAAGGTGGTGTTTGGATTCAGGGACTTAACTTTAGTCCCTGTCTTTAGACACTAATTTAGAGTATTAAATATAGACTACTTACAAAACTAATTACATAAATGAAAACTAATTCGCGAGACAAATGTTTTAAGCCTAATTAATCCATAATTAGAGAATGTTTACTGTAGCATCACATAGGCTAATCATGGATTAATTAGGCTCAATAGATTCGTCTCGCGAATTAGTCCAAGATTATGGATATGTTTTATTAATAGTCTATGTTTAATATTTATAATTAGTATCCAAACATCCGATGTGATAGGGACTTAAAAGTTTTAGTCCCATCTAAACAGGGCCTAAACTGGCCTCCATTGTTTGTTACGCACGTTGGTACTAGCTAGTAAGATATTTTTTTTAATTGAAATGTCTCAGCGTTAAACTACAAGAAGACGCCAATCTCGATATGTACTATAATACTCCCTCCATATTTTAATGTATGACGCTGTTGACTTTTTAATCAACGTTTGACCATTTATTTTATTTAATTTTTTTTACAAATATGAAAATATTTATGTCATGCTTAAAAGAACATTTGATGATGAATCAAGTCACAATAAAATAAATGTTAATTACATAATTTTTTTGAATAAGACGAATGGTCAAACATTAAATAAAAAATCAACAGTGTCATACATTAAAATATGGAGGTAGTACTAAGTTACTTGCCACAAGTTATACAAAACCCAGTAAAACATTGTGCTCATAATAGTTGACTCGCTATACTATAATACCAAGCGTGTGGTTGGAAGAAGGGGAATGAAAGAAAATAAGAATATACGTAAAATGATGTGAATCATATTAATTATTTTAAATTCAAAAATGAATTGATGAACTTTTAAAGCAACTTTCTTATTTTTTTTAAAAACCAAAAAAAAAGGGGAAGATCCAAAAAGGAGGTTTTTTTTTTTTTCCCCCAACCCCGCTTCCTTTTTTTAGAAAAACTTTTTTTTTTCCCCTTTTTTTTACCCTCTATTTCACTCTCCATCCAAAAAATATTCCTTTCGCGTTTTAAATATACGGTTTCCCCCCAAATCAACGATTTTTATTCCTATGTGTTTTTTCCCTGTGTTTTCTTTTCAATTCTCTATTTTATACCCTTGTATTTATGTCAGAATCTTAGTTTTTTTTCTAAATCCTCCCCGTTTTCCTTGATCGTGCGATCAAAAATCCCTGAAAACATGACTGAAATCGCGAGACAAATATTCAATTTTAACAAATAATCCGCTGGAAAGCATTGTATACAGACGGAGGCCCTATATACATCAATTTCTTTGGATCCAAAAGGCATATATGAATTATCAGCAAGAGGTTAAAAGAAAACGGAAAACAACTATTTTTTTAAGTCAGTGATACCAGAATCCCAGGATTTGGGTCTCCAAGCCTTGTTTTCTTATATTAAATATATACATTATGCCACGATCTAACAACGTAAATATTTCCTTTTGTTCCTGATTAATGTGGTAAGTTCCCCGGCCTTCAAAACGGACATGGTGGCCTGTTTAAATATAATACATGATAATAGATAGATAGATGGATGTGCTAATGAATGCTCTAAATAATCATTTGATTATGAGAAAGTATTAATTAAATATGATAATTATAAACATAACTAATAAAAAAAACAGTGGTCTAAGGCAATACTGATGTAGGATGTTTTTTTTAAGAGGAAAACATATTTTGAAAGCAATCATCAACAAATAACCAATAAAAAAAATACATCCAAATCTGTTTAGAACGGACCGTAATACAAGTTTTACTTCTTGTCAAGAACAACATATAAACCGCTTTGTCTTTCAAAACAAACTTAAACCTTCTTCTTCAAAAACATCTAAAGTTTTTATTCTTTTTCAAAAAACAACTCAAACAAGCGGTTTTCTGGTGTAAAAGTGGACTTCAGATGCCAGGTCGAGAGAGAAAGCCATCTGATTTCCTTGAACCACAAAATGCAATGCTTGGTCTGGTTTATCCACTGAAAGCCTGGAATGAAGAGTTGATTTGGATTGTGGCCAAGCCAGCTTGAAATTTGTACTTTGGTTTGCATTAGCTAAACCTTAGCAAGCAAACAAAATCAGAAGGACAACGATTGTGTTGACATATCTCTCATTTATCATACCAACAACAGTGATTTGTGCTTAATTCATAAAGAGTGAACATGAATCTGTCCAAAAGCTAGGCACAGCAGCGCGCAATCTTTGACTGGCAGAACTACACAAGTATATGACTATGGAGAGGTTACTTTGAGGACAAGAAGTACTGTCATGAGCTTTTGTAAATGCTTCACTAATCCTTGTTTAAAATATCGCCTGCAATAATTATATTATATAGAAGAAACAGGTATACTTTTTGCCATGTCGTGCAAACTGTGCAATCTGATTAGTTTAGACAGAATGAGGGGAAGGCAATGAACTACGAAAAAAATAAAGGCATGGTGAATCATTCAATATTCACTTCACACCCATTGTTATGTCCATTGTAAATACAAAAATCACCTGCTAGATCAGTTACTGGTAGTTTTTTATCAGCCGGGCTGCAATGCGTCTTAAAAAACCTACGGCAGAACGAGAGTTCTTGTCAGCTGACAACTGTATGTTTTCGTGTCGGGAATGCAAGTTGCAAGTTCCTCCATTTTAAAGTAATTTTTTACAAACTACATTGATCATATTTATCACGAAAACTAAGGATTAATGTGATATATCACAAAATTACATATTTATGTAATAATTTTTATCATAAAACCACAATGTTTAAAGTTACGTATCACAAAACATAGATTACACAACAAAATTATCCCAAAAGTATTAGGTTTAACGTCAATCCTAATCACAAACTTGGATCGTCTGATAACTCAATATAACATTAAATGCTACAGTCTCACTGAATCCCAAAAATCCTGTATTTTATGATAAATTTATTATTAAAATCTATAAGTTTTGAGTATATTAACTTTAAAGCTGTAATTTTTGGATAACATTTAAATTGTTCAACCTATAGTTTTGTGAACATCAGCTTAATATGTTAGTTTTGTGATTAATTGGGTCCAAAGTATATGAGTTTTGTGAAATTTATGTTAGTGCCAATGTGCAAGTGTGATTGTAGAGTTGTATTGGGCGCATCAATTCAAAAGAATGTACATATTTTTTATGGAAAACTATTAGATAGCTTGATAATATAGAAGAAATTCGGATCTATTAGTCGCATATTTGAAATTTTATCAACATCATTCTACATGAAGGAATATACAGCAATATTCTTTCGTGAAATAGTAGGCCTCATCTTTCTATCTCGTTCTCTTTGAATTAATTATCTTCGGTCAATTCCCTTTGCCTGAACAACACCGAGGTTTTATTGGCGAATAGGATTAATAAATAATATCCCACCCTCCAAAGAGCAAATATTGCATTTCTAGCCATCCATCTTCATACCGCATTTAATCTAGTTATTCATTCATTTCTCTTCCCAGTTCAACCTCTTATATCACATTTGCCAACACACCCTGAGTATGGGCAATTTTTTTTTTTGAGATGCGGGCCCTTCACTTTCAAGAAATTAAAGACTGCACTGTGCAGCACGTGCAAAGCTAACCCAAATAGACATGGACAGCAAACAGTATAAGGGGTCAATAGCAACTGAAAAATCTCAAATAACGTCATCCACGCAATTGAGCGGTCGAGCCCCTTTTTCGTCGGATTTCATTGCTGAACAAATGTTGGAATCGATGGGGAAAGGACAGGAAAAGGTGTGGCGGAGCGAGAGTGCCTTTACCTTTGGCACGATCGAAGATAGAAAAACCTCCCCTTCCGTCTGCTCCTGGATCAACGACGATGAAATCGCTCGACTTCCGCTGCCATGCATGATCTCTTCCAAGCTCCTCGATATTGATTAGTCGCTGCTGCAAAGATGAAGAAGATCAACAGAGGAATTCGTTGCAATGGTCAGAATCAACATGATAAATGAAAGCTGCCCGACAAAATCAGGTGTACATACCATTTGAACATTGATATCGTATCACAACTCAACAAGTATGCACCAACCAAGAAGAGAGAAGGAAAGACGCAGGCAATGGAATCGCATCAAACTATGTTGACATACAGTGGTGTAACATCAAATAAACAGAAAGGAAACCTCTTAGGCAGTGAGATACAAAAATTAAATAACGTCTGGTTCGGAACGATGTCACATTGAAAAAAGGTGGCAATGTTTTCATACATCATTTCAGGCACTATACTGTCAAGGCCCTTTTAGTGGCTCTGCAACACGTTACACGTTACACTTCGAACGAGGGCAAACATCCTCTAAAATGGAGAGTAATGGTATGGTAAACTCATGCTACACATTCCCAATCGGGGCGATAATTTTTACAATTTGGCTGGAATGCCTTATTGTGCTTCTTCAGAGCACCTCACACAAATTTTCAACTACAGCCAATTTAATTCAAGTATAGCCTCCATTTTAGCTGTCTCAGTAGTCCATGCTGCAAATCAGAAACCACGCGCTGATTTTGAGGAACTCAAAACATGGCTAAACAGTCGGGGCCTCCTCATTGGTACCCCAACTTTTTCGTCACCATATCATAAACGTTATCTACTTTGGCAGGGATCAACCTTAAATATACGTGGGCATCTTCCTTCTTGGCGACACTACCCTTGAATATTTCCTGCATCAAAACCTCCTGCATTTTCAGGTAATGATTGGGTAGCAATCTTCTGACAGCAATAGATTTTTCTCCTGAAATTGAAAATGGATCATTTATTTACTGTAAGAGTATGAACAAGGCAATGAAAAGATTAAATATGCACAATGGAATGTAAATGTTAGAACATTGAAATATACTTACGCTGGCGCTTAATAGCTCTGCCCCAGGAAAACCAACAATATCCCAGTCATTCCCAATGTTTAGTGCCTGCATGCCCTGTGTTTTTGGAGAATGCCCTGCCAGTAGAATCCAAGCTGGCACCACTTTTCTTCTGCATCCAAATTACCATCTGACTCGATTTTCATAGGTCGATTCGTCTTATGCACCACTTTGTGTTGATAAGAGTTGACCACTTTCCTTAGCTTTTTGGGCATTCACCTCATGTTCCTTTTTCCTCTTTTGCTCTATGTGAATCTTTGCTTCAGCCAATGTACGGCATCCAGCAGAACGACATTCCTGGCCATCATAGAAAGGGCAAACCACCTTCTTGTGGCATCAGAACATAATGCCAACCAGATCAATGAAGGGAGAATCAGAAAATCAACCAACAAGAGTTACTTGTGTGATCAGTACAGAGCATGTTTACGTTACCAATCCATACAAATCCAAATGCAATACAAAACATCGATCAGCACGGTTGTTAGTGAAAAATAAAAGATTCCATGATACTAAACAAAGAAAGAACAAAAACACTGTATGCAGGACTGCATGCTCTAGACGACTTGGCTGCATTCGGAACTACCAGTTCCCATCTTCCTACTCCCTAGTTTTCTGCGCGCACGCTTCCCAAACTGCTAAACAATGTGTTTTTTGCAAACGAAAAATCAAAACGAAAGTTGCTTTAAAAAATTATAATTAATCCATTTTCAGGTTTTTTTTAGCTAATACTTAGTTAATCATGCGGTAATGAGTTACCTCGTTTTCTGCACAGGAGAAATGAGTTACGAACCCTTAGGTTTTGAAACACACCTTAACCTATTTCATACCTACACTATGTTTTTCTTTTGTTGTGTTTAAAATAAGAGATGCGGCCATCATGTTATTATCTGGTCCGACGCAGTGTAAAGGTGGCTATACTGTAACAAAATAATTAGCAGAAAGATTTGTTCTTAAGGGGTAAAACAGATATTTACAGGCCATTAAATTTATTGAGGCAATTCCTTTGCTTTGTTAACTAAATAAGAAATCCATCTTCCCCAGCTTCATATAGCATTATAGCATACAAGGGTCAACAAGTAATAGAATAGCTCTTGCAGTAAAGTATAACTTTATAAGAATGAAAGAAAAATATATGAACAGCATAAAGTACAGTACAGATTAAATATCTGAATTCAATAAAATAAATAAATACCTGAAGCTCTTGAATCCTCCTTCGAATTTTCCGTTCCTCAAGAACACTCCTAACAAGTGCATCATGTTCCTCCTTAGAAAGGAAACGCATGAACACCTTATAGCGATGGTAAACTTCCTTGTCTTCATTTGTGAGATCCTTCTCCGAAGGATTAGGAAATAGCAAGTTTCTTCCATATGAACTCTTTTCTCCTTTTTCTTTCATCAAGCCTACAAATGCAAACAAAGAATGAGTTCTTTTTATGGAACCAAAAGCCATAATATGGCTGTGTGAAATACATATAACTTCAAGTAGGATATTTGGATTATCAGAAATTCAGTGACAGGCATTTAGCAAATCAGCAAAAAAAAAAACCAAAGATATGTACTGATTTAGTTAGCAACCTAAAGCAATGGAAATGGCTTTCATCATAATAACTAGATGAACAAAAAAGATGCTGATCTTCTTAATCTCCACAATGAAGTTACTGCAATAGTACAGTTATAATTGCACAGCACTGTTAACCAACCTTGACAAGTAAATACGCAATACCCTTAGCTTCAGTAGATCAGTTTCCGAATCAGTTTTCTTTAAACTCCATCTCTGCGAGTGCCTGTTCAGCATCGTTATCATACTCTGGGTCAAACTCATGTCTCTTTGAATTGTATCCACTCAGTTCAGTCAAGAAGGCCCTTCATCTGCAGAATATCGGGGTTTTTTCACACCTATACTTCTATCCACATGACCATCTGCAACATGCAAGTTAAAAAGGCATATTAAAGAAACGGTTGTACACAAACATGAAAAGTTCAGGATGCGTGGTATATTCAATACCGTAAAGAAAATCAGTTTCCCATAAACACTTCACACCTCACATAAATAAATAAAAAGGTAACTTTAGTTTATTTTGCTGCCAGTATAAATTTCTGGCAGTCAGAATTTGGTGCTGTTATTTTTTGTAATTCCATTCCTAAGAATGTGACAAGCATGATTAGACATATTCTCAAAGGTTGAAATTTGAGAGCTTCGGAGTCCATGCCAAGAATTGTTCCATTTAAGTTTGATCTGGTCACCCATGACTGGTTATAACGAATTAACGATAAATGTAAGTACTGTTTTATTGACACCAGTGCAACGCTGAATGATGTGTGTAGAATGGAAAAAATAAGACTGATGTGTTCAGTTAGGATTATACCTTCAACTTTTGCTACATTAGCACTATCTTTGAATTGTCCCAACATTTGATGCTTTCTTATTTGCACCTGGACAGATTCAACAGCATCAAGCATAATGTGATAGCACATTTCCATAAAATATAGAAAGATGAAGATATATTGTTTCAGGATTTTATTGTTCAAGGTCGACATGTCAATGTGACGTACCCCCAGCTATGTGTGAAGGCGATCGACCAGCTAAACCTTCTCAAGTGCATCTTCCCACCCTATGCAAGTTTAAAAAGTTGGTGAACAACCTGTTGCAAATTTCAGAGTAATGCCAGCACGTGTAAAGCAAGAACAGCATACTTGACCCTTGGAGGAGAAAATGGAGACTCCGTCCTTAGGGGTCAAATCCCCTGGTAACACTGAAGTTCTATATAAATAATAAAAGGTCATGTATAAATACTAGCCAATATAGTTAATTATTATCTCCTTTACTCTCTGCTTTTCATATTTGAATGATTACACAAGTCAGCAATTACCAATTAGAAATCCATATTCAGAAGAGAAGAGGGGGGGGGGGGGGGGGGGGTTTGCCCTTGCTAAGATTGGCACACTTAATGAATGACACAAGCAGGGACTAAATCCAAGTGTGCCAACCTTTGCAGTGGCAAATAATGGATTCCCCCTACAGTTTTGGAGTCATCACACAGTGCAATGTTTTGTTATTTGATTATTAACCTGTACATCTGTACAATTCCTAGTCTTCATTTCTTTGTATACAGTATTACAGTTACACGCTGTGGTGGCAGCCCAGCTGCTTCTGATGGGATAGCAAAATCAGTGAAGGGAGTATGCCATTTAGGTGGATAGGCCAAAAGCATGTAGGGTAGGATCTGTGTCTGTTGATCCACAGATAGATCCTAGCTTTATTTGATGGGAGATCACACTGACATTATTGCTCAAATGGATCTTACATCCAATTGAAAGTATTGTGCTGCTACATTCACTAGGTAAAGAGCATGACATATCACTCAATACTAGCACCCTACATTCACACTGCAATAGACCAATATTTTATGTTTAAATATTGCCCTTCATATTTTAGATATTAAATGTTGAAAAACCAGGGTACCGAACATACTGAAATATCCATGAAGACCATAGGTGCGCAATCAATATACTAAATAAAAGGCTAAACCACTGAACCACATTACATATGGCAATTAGCAAGTAGTATCGTTAGCATGTTTAAGAAAACTAAACCACACAACACTATGTGTTTTTTTGTTATCCCATCAGTGTGAAATCTTCAAATGTTCAACAAAAAGTAGAATATTTGACAACTTACAGGTTAAAATACTGTTTACATTAACTGGGAAGTATGATAGCAACTCACCTTTTTTACTCTCGCCTTTGTACTTTAGCCATAGCAAGCAATTCCTTCCTGTTCTTACCGTTAACATGAGACATATCTACAATGATGGGATCATGAGACAGTATATTGAATTAAGGAGTACCAGTTGAACTGCACAACTTAACAGCTTGAGAAAATTGTTACCGGAAGGGGATAACAAGGTGAGTTCATGTATGCAGTTGTATAATGATCAATGCATTGTGCCTTGGTCTTGGTGCCAACATGCTCCGCAACTTCAGCCCAATTTCCCAGACCATACATTTCAATTCCCTTTTATTAATTTTAAAAAGTAAACAGTCAAAACCAACAGCCAGAAAGTAAATAGAGCAAACGAAAGAAGAATGTACCTCTAGAAGAAGGATTTCCTCGTCTGCATTCCAATCTGGACAAATAAGAGGGAAAGACAGGTTGTCCTGGTGCAAAATCACATACAACATAAACCATGCATCAGGAATGGCAAGCACCAAGTGACAAATATTTCACACTGATAAGCTTCACTACTATTTTAGGCTATCCAATTATGTAAGAATTACAGAGCACTAGCTGATTAGTATAGTAAATAAAGGATAACACCCAAGCAAAGACACCTGAAGCTAACAAAAAAGGAAGTAAAATATATCTACATCGTTGCATTAAGACTTGGAGCTAGAAGTGAAGTGAACTGAAGCTGCACTGACCATGACCCCTGTAAGGATGGTTGCTGCGGTGCGGGGTGACCTCGGCGCCAACCGAGAAGCACTCGACGCAGAGGTCGAAGTCAGGGCACTTGGAGCACTTGATCCGGATCTTCCCGGAAATATCCTTGTTGCAGTAGTTGCAGTGGTACAGCGCCTTCTTCCCACCACCCTCTCCAGCTCCCCGCAGGCCGCCGAGAGTGAGTCCGACGCATCGCGCTCGACGCGACTCTCCTCCGCTTCGACCTGCAGCAAACCCCAACCAGACAACGAATGGATCACTCCCCTCCACATCAACCAGAGCGAAAAAATGCAAAGCGGGGGGAAGCAGCTGCTAGAAACAAACCTGTGGTTCGTATCATCGTCGCCGGATTGGGCACCCCGCGAGACCGGCCCATCGCGGGCGCGACCCCAAACCCTAGCGCAAACCCTAGAAACCCTAAGCTCGCGCGCACGCCGCCACGGCCTCCGCGCCGCCGCCGCCGCCTCCACTCGCATCGGGCGGGATCGAATCGAATCGAGGGAATCGATCGGGCGAGGCGAGGCCGGATTTGGATTGGGGAATTTGGGGAGAGATCTGCGGCTGCTGGGCACGCGTGTTGGAATTGGGGCCGGGGTGTCGCGGACGAGACGACCATCGCAGATCGCGACACGGAGAGGAAAGCGGGGGAGGAGAGAGAGAGAGAGAGATTGTAAGTACTAGTAGTACTAGTATTCGGTATCCTGAGATCTGGACCGTCCGTTCCAGATCTGACGGCTCTGTTTTTTTTCTCACTTGCGATTAATCCCCCAAACGCCTAGAGAAAGATCTGATAACAAGATTTGAACTCTGACTTGTCTCAGTTTCCGACAGCCTGAAGTGTATTCCGAAATCGAGCGATTCAATCATTTTCATCATAATTCTGAAATATATGTTCAACAACATATACTCCTCCCAGAATCAAATTTCTCCGAATAACAACTAAACCGTTAGATTTATCTGACACACAACACAACCACACATCAACTACTTCATTTTGCGCTTCATAGTTCAAATCGCCATATTCTGGCCTTAATTGCAAAAATTAGAAAAGAGGTATCGCATTAATCCAAGCAAAACATCATCTGCTATTTCCTCTTCTCAAGACACAGTTTATCCACATAACTTAGACAAGCATTCGAAACAGCAGGGGCAAAGCATACACTGCAAAGGCAGCAAAGCACAAACCAAGACGCCATTACAACAACTCGAGACATGTATCAATGGACCAAACGAGTCCACACGCTTGTGAATATTTCAGGGGAGACTGCTGGAAGCGTGATTGATGGGCCGGGAAAAGGCCGTGGTAAACGGCAAAGCTAGAACAGGTTCTGATGGAACTTGTCTTGGTCGGATCTGTATACTCGTCGCTTGCTGTTGGTGCCTGAGGTAGGCTTGTGATGATCAGAGCTCTTCGACATTGGCCTGCTACGGGAACCGCAGGAGAGGCTGTCCTGTCCGGCTTCCTGCCGCTGCGATGAGAATTGATCGGTTGCTCGTACTCCTGTTCAAGTTCATGATTTGAATGAGAAAAAGAATCCACACTTTGCTTTGGCTTGCGGATAGAAATAAGATCATAGGAGAAGGCAATTCTTTCATGGTGTAAATGGACAGGATTAGTAGAAGAGTAAAAGTTGGACCAAGACCGGCCTGAATACCTCGGATTTACTCTGGAGATGCATGGAGTTAGGCAAGGATTAAGATCCTTGCTGAACATTTCATCTGGACTACCGTAGTTTGGTGGTATCATCTTCTCCAATGCTACATCCTGCGTTGACAGCAAACAGCATTAGTGAACTTGTTGATGGCACAATAATAACTGGCATGCACAGGGGCGCCTTTATGGTACTTTCTAGTTTCTATTTACAAGTAGCACTACAGTAGTACGTTGCCATGTAGGCTATATGTTGTTAGAGGAACTTTTTAATAAAAGAAAAGGAAGATCAAATTGATAGTTTGCAGGAGAGATAAGACTTAAATCTATGGCCAAATTATTTAACCATAAAAAAATGTAACGAATAGCTTCTGCATATTTTGTTTGCAAACTATCACTTAGGTGAAGAGTATGTATTGAAAATCAGAAATAACTAAGTAATCAGCAAAGAGGAGATCAAGAATGTGTGTGTCAATATATGTTTGCATTGCCCCCATGACAGAATATATGTCAAAACGTGAGACAGTGTAGACTACAAACCGGCAATTTTCGCTATCAGTGATTTGTCTACTACATCTGCACTGGGATCTATAGGTGCCTTCTGGTTAAGTGATACAAGTGCTTGCTATAAAGAACAAAAGGCCTATTGGTTTCTTTGCTGTCACATACTCAATGAGTACATTGTGAAAAGGAATAAGATAAGGTTAACTCAAATTGATCGGCGAGCTGTCGCCTGCGTAGCGAAAAGGATAGGGTAATTCCTTTTCGCTACACAGGCGACAGCCCGCCGATCAATTTGAGTTAACCTTATCTAATGTAAAGAACAGGACAAGAATGCGAGTATGGGACTTTCAAAAATGTTACTTCCTCCGTTTCACAATGTAAGTCATTCTAGCTTTTCCCACATTCATATTCATGATAATGAATCTAGATAAATATATATGTCTAGATTCATTAACATGAATATGAATGTGGAAAATGCTAATGACTTACATTGTGAAACGGAGGGAGTAGTAACAAATGAGCCAAGGCACTATCTTTGCATTGCGGATTGTCAATTTCAGAAGAAAATGAATATCGCAAACCAGTTGGCACTAACATAATTCAGTATTTCTTAACGTACACATTATAATTGTAGCAGACGAATGGTGGAGCAAAGAGAAAATTACCAGAGAGAAAGCAGTCTCCTCATTAAGTACCGGGTTTCTTGGGGAAGAACAGTATTCATCATCAAAACATGACCTCGGAGTGTGTTTTATCGGCCTTAACCTGTACATAGTGAAGCCGTTGCAGGCGAAAGATTAGTTAGGTGGGTAACTAGAATTAGTGAAGTGGCGGCATTTGCAAAAACCGTCAAGAACGTGCCTGCGCGAGCTCTTCGGCAAGGCATTGAATCTGTCCCGTGAGCGTGGAGATCTCATCCCGGAGGTGGCGGTCCGGCTGCGTGTCCGGGAAGAGCACGGCGTCCTTGAGCGTCCTGATCTCCTCCCGCTGCCGCAGGCAAAGGTCCTTCAAGGCGCTCAAACCTGCTCGACGAAATGGCAGTAAGCCCACAATGGCATTCACAGGGGGAGGAGGTGTATGTATGTGTGTCGGTGCGTGTCTGTACTCCATGTCCTTCTGCTCGAGCTGGAGGCGGAGCGCGGCGATCTCGTCCTCCTGCTCCTTGCTCTGGGTGAGGAGCTCCCGCTCGCTGCGCAGCACCATGGCGAGGCGTCCGCGTGTTCCCGCCGTTCTTGACCTCCGTCAGCGCCTCTTCTTGGGCTCCGACGATCCCTTCTGGAACAGCTTCCGCGAAAGCCCCGGCAGCTTCCCACCACCTTCCGTTCTTCGCGGCGGCGGCGGCGGCGGCGGGAGGGACGGGAGGTTCTTCGCAGGCTTCTTGTCCATGGAGATGAGCCTACGGAGCACGGACCCGAGGTTTCCCGTGCTGCGCCTGCGTCGGCTGCTGCGCCGCCGGGGCACGCAGGTCGCGGCCGGATCTGGCCGGCACTAGCGCGCGGCTCCCCGTACCCCGGCGTCGCCGCCGCGCCGGCGCCGGCGCCGGCGCGCGCGGCGACGGGGACGGCGACGGCGAGTCGTAGGAGGCGTAGCGCGACGCCGCGGCAGTCGCCTTCCTCATCTCTCTCTCTCGCTATATCTCGCCTTCGGTGCTCGCCGGGAGGGAGGGAAGAGGAGGAGGAGGAGGTGGAGCGGCGGACGGGAGGGATGGGGATGGCGTTTGAAATCAAAATGCGGGTTTGGTTGGTTGGATGATTGGATTGATTTGGTCGGTTTGCCTTTTTTTTTTTTCTGTCTTTTCACGCTGCGTTGCTGCCAGTGTTGGTGTCGGGAACTTTTTTTTGCTGCGCCGCGCGCTGCACGCCGGGCACGGGCAGGCATGGGCATGGCGCGGCACACCGAGGAGGAGTTCAAAAAGTTTCGACGAGACGGACGGATTCTCGCCGTTTCGGCCGGCCGACGCCCGAATCGGTGCAGTGGTTGGGCTGGGTTGGGATAGTTGGGCCATGGGAGGCTTCAGCGTGGAGGCCCAAGTGATTTTGCAGGTATGCATTGTCAGTTTTTCTTTTTTCTTTTTTTTTTTTTTTTTTGA
>CM020181.1:28489446-28515588 GCA_009805545.1 Oryza longistaminata
AAAAAAAACAACTATTTAGTAATTCGGGGAAAACGTGTGAGCGACAAACAAAAAGATCCTTCTAAAAAAAATTGCATGTTGACATTCATAGTTCGAATATTTTTTTTATTACGGAAGGAGTAGACTTGAGGGGTGATGAAAATAAAATTACTATGGCCGTGTTTAGTTTTGTGTATCAATTTTTTTAAGTATATGGGATACATATTTGAAGTATTAAACATATACTAGTATAAAAAATTACAGATTCCACCTGTAAACTGTGAGACGAATTTATTAAGCCTAATTAATCCATCATTAGCAAATGTTTATTGTAGCATCACATTGTTAATTATGGTGTAAGTAGGCTCAAAAGATTCGTCTCGGCAATTTACATGCAACCGTGCATTGGTTTTTTCGTCCATATTTATGCTCGAATGCATATGTCAAACAATTTGATACGATGAATTTTTATAAGTTTGAAGGAAACTAAACACTGACCATGTGTAAAGCAAATAGCTGCATAATTTAGAACTTCTCTGGGGTTATCTTGAGAAAAATGCAACACCGACGACTGTGGAGAGTGAAGTCGACGAGCGAAGAAAACAGAAGCGAGCGAGCAAGGAAGGCGATCCAAGGAAGAAGATGGCGGCGGCGGCGGCCATGGCGATGAAGGATCCGAGCCTTGTGGCACAAAGGTGGCCGCCATCTCCGGTAATACTGTCCTCCCTTCCTCCCCCCTCCAGTCCTCCTCCTCTTGTTGTCCCTAACATCGCGACTGGTTGACTGGGTTTGAGCAGGGGTTGCTGCCCTTGGACTTGGCACCTATGGCGCGCACATGTTCCGCCCCAAGAATCCCGCGTACAAGGAGGTACTCGGATTGCTCCCTGGTGTTCATCCTTGCAGATTATTCGTTCTATTCCCGACCTTTTTGTTTACAATTTATTGATCCGATTCTTGCAATTTGGGGGTAAAAATGGCGACAGGTTTGGCACACCGCGTCCCTCTACCATCTCGTCCACACCGCGGCGTTGCTCGGGGCTCCCATCACCAAGCGCCCCGATGTCGTTAGTATAGCTTGCTATCCACACTGACTGTTTTTTTGCTTCCTAATTTCAACGGGTTCTTCAGTGCTTGTCATCCTTGCAGTTTGGAGGGCTTCTTACTGCTGGGATTGTTCTCTTCTCTGGAACGGTACGTGTATATTTCCTCGCTTTAAATTAGTCAAAATTATCAGGGAAATGGCAAAAGAAGAGAAAAATAGTATCTTCATGGGTTTAATTGCATTGTATCTGAACTGCAAAATCGTTGTTGATGGAATTTCATCGTCTGTTTTCATTTAGGTGCTACACTGTGGCTTATCTTGAAGACAGGAAGTATTCTTCCACGGCACGCGTTGGGTGGCTTGCGTTCATCGCTGCTTGGGCCAGTCTGCTCTTCTGATTATATTGTGTTTAGCATGTGAAAACGTATTATATTACTGAATGCTTTGTATTTGGTGCCCTATCAGTTCATGCTATTGACTCGTATGCATCTCTATCATGACCTTCTAGAAAAGAAATGAAATAAAACCAAAAGTACTTGATGGTCGCACTTTATTGTCTTTTAGCTATTCTGATGTGGTGCTTACATTCAATGATCGACCTATTGTGACACTGAAACTATTTCTTCTACTACATCCGTCCCAAATATAAGGATTTTTAGGGGTTGACATGGTTATTAAGAAGTAAAATTAAATGTGAGAAGGTTGTGATTGGATGAGAAGTGGAGGTAGGTGGAAAATTGAATGGTGGAGGTTGTGATTGTTGGAAGAGAATGCTAGTAAAGTTGTTATATTTTGGGACAAATCCCTGAAGGCTAAAAGTGTTTATATTTCTGGGGTCAGGGAGTATTTAATGCATCTCATAGGCTCATAGCTATGTCTTTAAAATCATGGATTTCCTGTACCATGGCAATCCTGATCGTTTGACCTTGATTATTGGTCTGCAAACATGGTCACTCAAATCATCACAAATGCTGTGTCTTAATTCTTCTACCCCATGTCCTCATCTTCGGTGTAAGATTGGTTCAGTGCTTCCAACTAGTATGCCTAAAATGTAGCATATGTTGTTTACAACTTTACGTCATGCTTATCATTTGGGCACTGCTTAATGCCAATGGTTTTACTGCTTCCTCTGGAATTTCAGCTTGTAGTCTTGCTCAGTGGTTTCTGATTAAAATCAATACTGGACCAAATAGCTATTAAATGTTGGGTTATAGCTATATTCTTGCTGTCTGGCTTTGTACATCCGTGTTGGATGTAGAAGCCAGGTTTTAATCCATTATCTAAAAAAATATTCTACCTGTCTGCCGTCTGGCCCCTTTAATGCATTGTAGGAAACCGTCCCAGTCACTCACTTTACGTTAAAACAAGTTGCAGTATGAACAATGGAATTATTCTTATTGAAGTTAACTTGCACAACAAAAATATCTTGAAGTATTGGAGAGAACATTTCATCTCTCATGTTCCAAGTAATGTAGTCTCCTATAAAGACAAACTATCTGTCAAGCATATTTTTCATTTTCATTTACTGAATGACCAGGGAAAGAACCGCGCGCTAACAAGGAAGTTTTCTTCTTTTTGTGGCTTTACTCATTTGTGTATCAGGGACCACTTCAAAATGACACGAATCATGACCTGCAAGATGGCATGAAGTGATTGACATAAAGATTAACAATGATTGATGTCGTATTAGTAGACAACTAAGTAATCATGTTTTGGTGTTATCCATGCTCTGAGTAAGATGTTTCCTGATTCTAAAGAGCAGAGTTTTCTGCATGCAATTGGAATAATTACAACTGTATCTAAAATAAATGACCTCACATACACATTAAAGGAAAAGGGTAAACTGGTTTCTGTAAAAATGATATGCCAAGTTTTTTCAGAGATTGTAGATGTATTGAATGTGTAGCTATAAATATAATTTTTTACATGCTACCTAACAACAGTCTTATTCCTTCTGCTGGGTCATGAGTATGCATGAGCTTTTCTTTTGTAGCGAATATGCACGTTCTGCATTTTTGTTCTTGCTACAATGCTAGTAATGTATGACCAGCAAAAAGTGCTTCTAATAATAGGCAAGTGAAGTATCAGAGTTTCAGAGGGCAAACATACTTGGATCCAGGTCAGTGACCATTGCAGCTGCATTGAAGTAGCAGGAACCACCTTGTTTCTTGAATTTTTGCCAGTAGCTGTTGAAGGCATAGGATGCGTGGTCTTTGACATTATTGGAAAATAACAAGATTTATTTGGTTGAATCGTCGTGCAGTTTGCACCACCAGGACCACAATGCCCAGCTGAGAGCTTGTTGCAGTACACATCTGGAGTTTGCTGATCTGCTATGCACCATTGTTTCTCCCAATTGGGATCCCTCTGCTGCATTTAGAGGGTAAGAAGCAATTACTCAATTTTCTAAGGTTGATCATCTCTGTGGGAGACATGACTTAAAATGTCAGCTATAATTTCCCTCACTTTCCATGTTCAGAGATACTTAAGGAATGTTTGAGCAATTGATATCATTATGGAAGAAACATTGGCAGTATTAATACATGCAGAGCTTGCGGTATAAGCTCTAGTAAGAAGTTATAGTTCAAATGCATCTCATTACTACCATATGCATCTGAGTGGAATGGCATTGAAGTTGCTGCATCAAGGTTCCAAAGCTTGTCTCACCCTAGAGCATTCACTCTACCATGCTAATCCTGTATTGCACAAGTCGTGTTATTTCTTCAATATGTATGAGAGCATTGTCAAACAATGTCTCTCTTTTTCATTGTGTATTGCCATAGTTTGAAGTTTGCACATCTTCTAAAATTTTTGACCCAAATATGCTCACTCCAGATATGCACGCACATTCTTTTCCCTTATGTTGACCCAAATTATAGAAATATTTCTTGGTTATGGACTCTGTTGTTTAGCATTTGTCAGCAGATTTTCACTTTCAGGAATTCTCATTGTTTTTCAGGTTCACTCTACCAACATTATCCAGACTTTAGTCTAGAATCTAAGATCTTGCTTACAGTGTGAACGTTATATTAAGTTTGGGTGGAGACAGCGTGAGTAATCAGAGACATAACTTAAGAAAAGGAGGGGGGGGGCAAGAGAACTCATGAGCCTTCTGGTCCAGAACTTAGGTATTATGCCCTTACCTTGCTGAGCTAATGTTGCAAGGAAGTGGAGGATCACAAAAGCGCAGTATCACCCTTGTTGCCGATTGCTTCATTGGATTCCCAATTCTTGACCCTGCCTGCATTTGGCGGTATGGAAATACACATTTTGTTTTCTTTCACCTTCTAGGCACTAACACTTTGAGACGGAACAAATCTACAAGTGATTAGCTTGATTCTGTGCGAAGTCCATTTGTTGGTATAATGGTCAATGATTGTGGACTCTAATATATCTTTGCTTCTCTAGCATCCTGCAATTATTCCTTACTTCAGTCGCAAATCTGAGGATCTATCTTCCCTTTATATGAAGCAAAAATGGATGCTGCCAAACGCAATATAATAAGACAATAAGAAGAAACAGTTCCATAAAGCACCCATTTGCTGTTAGTCACATGAAGACAATAGGGAGATTTTTTTTGGGTTTTGTTTTCTGAATGATGCCAATGAAAAAACATCAACACAAAATATATTGTTTTTTTATAGTGAGTGCTGATGTTTACAAGTGCATGTTGATGTTTCGGTGAGCTTCACATAGGTAGGACGGACTGAAGAGCATATGTATGGTTTGGTCATGTATAGCATCGAGAATCCAGACAAAACTATGATTTGTTTTCCAGATGTTAACTTTATGTTTTAGCAGATGAAACTACCTAAATAATCCGATGGTTGCTTCTGAAATGTTTATCCTTACAATTTTTCTTTATTCTGATTCCTGCACAGCTGTCCATTGCTGTTTTGCCTTTTTGATTCACTAGTCATTCCCTCTCAGGACAGCAAAGCAAGATAAAGGTAGTTTCCTTTCTTATCATGCTTGCTTGACAAGCTGGGAATCTGATGCATGTCCATGCAACTCATCTTTTCAAAACATTCTTTCCAGTGTAATATGCGACATTGATCTGCCAAAACTCCTTCGATACTATATCATCTTCCTTGCATGTAAAAGACTATCTACACATTTGCTTTCTCTTCCTTGTTCTACTCTTCTACAGCGTCGCCTCTGAGCATGGGTGACAAGATGATCACAAGAAAATTATCATTCAATCGAAAGGACATGGATGTCACGAGATTGATTTGCAGGATTACAAGGATGTGGATAGCATTGCGTTCTACCAGGTTCCGACAAACGTGGGATCAGGAATGTCCATGGAAAGTGAGAGATTGGTAAGAGTTCATGCATGTACAGATCACAATGGTGTCAATTTTTTGCACAAGTTGCTTCATCGTCTTTTGGAGCACAAGGAGATGTATAGCAATGTGGTGACACCTCCTATTTCATGGTATTGAATGGCAAACTGAGGGGGTGCAACTCCTGTGTTCATTTTTTAGGCCCTGGTTCAAGTGTGAAGCAGGTAGAATTCCAAAAGAATGTCTTCGGCACAAAATCATCAGCTGCTTTAGTCCCTAATCAAGAAATGATCCAAAGGAATAACACCATCAAGGCAATTGTTTTTTCTGAGTGTAGAATTGGAGCATCTGGAGCCAAACTGCTAGCTTCAGCTTTGGCATACAACAGGAGCGTGGAAGAGGTCCAGCTATGGGATGATTCCATAGGTGCTAAGGGAGCCGAGAACTCTCAAGATGATTGAGGTAAATTGTGTGTTGAAGCTGTTGGTCATCCTTGACAATAGCTCCATTGCAGCAGCACCGATTTTCTCTGCTGTGCTTGCACGCAGCCGCAGGGTGGAGGTGCATGTATGGGGACACTGTCGTGAATACTAGAGGTGGCATGAACAGTTGTAAAATTGCTGAATTCAGGCTGGAACTGGAAGCTTGAGGATTTACAACAATATTAATTCCACAGGCCTACAAAGGATTGCTTGTGCTATGGCATGGAACACCACAATGACAACATTGGAACATGTCAGGTGTACCATTGAAGTCCAAGTGGACCAAAGAGCTCAGAGGAGTCCTTGAGGCGGAATAGGATGCTGAAAACTGTCAAGCTCACCAAGTGTTGCCTCAGGGACAAAGCTGTTGTGTATATAGCTGCAGGCCTCTTCAAGAACAGCTATTTGGAGAGTTGAGTTTGGATGGAAATCGCTTTGGTGGAGTTGGTTTGGAGCATTTACTGTGCCCGACTGAGTACATTTTCACCACTTCAGAGACAAGCCAATCTCACTTTGAAGGTTTTGAGTTTTGGGGACGGCAAACAAAATAGGAAGATATGGCATAACAGCAATCTTGCAGATGTTGGAGACGAACCAGAGCCTACTTTCAGTTGGCCATATGCGATGATGTAAGCTTGAGGCCAAATGATGTTGTCAGATTTTACAAGCTTAGAAAGGAATACTACTCTCCGAAACCTATCATTGAAAGGTGCAGGGGAGTCGAGGGGACTAGTCTTGCAGACCATTATGGGCATGTTGCAGGTCAATCCTTGGATTGAAGAAATTGACCTGCATGAAACGCCTCTGCATGTTGCTGGTAAGACCAGAGAAATTTATGAGAAACTTGGTCAGAATGGGAGTTCGGTTTGTACCAAATGATTTGCTCGATTTGCCACTAAGTGCACCTACTTCTGCCAAGTTTTTCTCTGTGGTCAAGAATTATCAGTACCCTTGGCGTTGTCCACTGTTCCTACTTTTGTAATCTATAGATAGAAATAAGGCAACTATATCTATAGTTTTGTCGTGTTCAGCTCTTCTTTGTTTTAACTTGTCAATTTGCTGTTTAAAGGTTTAACTATTTCAATTTGTTCTGCTGGAGTCTGGATGGCATTCAAATGAAACCTACCCTTCTGTAGACCTAAATTTAGTTGATTTCTTGCTTGTTGCTATATAATGTTGTACCTTTACCACAGCTCTAGCATACGAACCGTTGATTTATTTTGCTTGCTTTTTAATGATCCTGCAGGTAAAAGCACTCTGTGTAGCTCCATAAAGCACTGCACGAATTCATGAAATTGCCTCGCATGGATGAAATAAGAACTCAAAGACTCCAATTGAGGCAAATGTCACACACCAATGAAATGGGATGAATATTATTTTCGATGGCAACACAAAATTGACTATGTGTAATTTGGTGGACCTGAGGAAAGTATTGCCTTGCATGATTTCATGTTGTTGTTGTGCATGGTGGTCCAAGGATTTTCATGATTGTATCTAGTTTGATTGGAAAGCCTGCTGATAAATATCCAAAAAGCATAGATGTGATTGAACAGGAGCTGATATACTGGTTGAAGTTTGTTGCTTCAAATTCTAGGAGAAGAGTGTCGCATCATTTATACCCTGTGTTACGATAGTTCTCACACATTATGATAAGGTATCTCATCTAGCAGAAGGCTCACATTGATCGTTGCAACTGTACAAAGACTCAGAGAAACTTCTGTTCATATGCTGAAATTTACCCCACTGTTTTGTGGTAGACGTCAAGATCACAGGTTTCAGTAAGTAAGCTCACCATCACTGCGAAATACAACAAAGACAGTCTCCAACAAGCTCCTCAAGTTTATGAAGTATGCAATGATTTGGTTAAGTATTTGCATAATTGGAGATTGAAGAATGATTAAATCAGTGGTCAAATGGTGCTGAGTTCTGCGAAGATTGTCAGCTCAGCATTCCAGTGCTGAAGGTTGAGATCAAGGCATGATAATGCCGAGAATTAGACACAAGAAGACGTGCTGTTGCAAGTCACTGCGATGATTGAGGTGAAATAATATTTTTGAGGAGCTTGGGTGCTGGATAATGAACTGCGAATGGTTCTGTCAAGATATACTCAGCCAACTAGGTGCATTGAAACTCATCAAGATAGAAAATAGTGGTTTTGTCCGCAAACAAGATCTGGAGAAGATTCTGCAGGAGAAGCTGTGTAATCAAATTCAAAGATCAAACTGGGAGAGCTGGTGCATCCTTGCAATCTGGTGATATCATTAATATGTTGTTGAAACTTGAACTGTGCTATGAAAAGACCCTGGGAACCCAAAACACATTACTTCTAGTACCATCTATGCTTGAGAAGCAAAGAAGGGATTCAACGGTGGGCAGTAACGCCATGCAAGAGTGCAGATATGCTGGAAGGCATATGGAATGTGAAGATACACACATGTTTCTGACAGATGACTTTCTTGTCCAAGGCTACAGGTAAAACATACTGTTAACTCTAACTACTACACCTGCTGCCAAGGGATAGGTCCTGTTATCTAGAGTGTACAGAGCGCAAGCTGGATATGATTAAGGTCGAGTTACTATAATGATCGACTTTCTAAAAAAGATTATCTCTTCCTCCAGGTACGTCTGCACAATAAAATCATGGTGCCCTGGAAATCAGCAAGGAGCAGTCTATACAACTTGGAGAAAAACCTTATTTATACGGTGATCGATGGTGTCCATGTAAGGTTGAGCTGGGAATGAAGTTGGGCTCATCCATAGATGTCTTGGCATGCTCCACTAGAAATGTTACAGACATGGTGAGGCTTCTGCACAAGTCAGTAATCACAACTATACTAAATCTGTCTCCAGTATACATTCAAGGGAAAGCATTATCAGACCTGACTGTGTGAAATATCTCGTACCACAAAGGTTCCGTACAACTCAGCTGGCTACCTGTCAAAAAAATTAAGCACATTCTGGCTGGGGTCAGTTGCCGGGGCAGAAAGTATTTACGATTATCAAACATACCTGGAGTGCAGTTGAAAACAATAAAAGGGTCATTCTTAATGTCAGGATTAGATCATGCTAGAGATCTTCTATCAGACGATGACTTCCATGATGTTTTGCATCGTAGGTACTATGATCTACAGCATCTTGCAACTGAACTGCGAGTGACCCCAGACAATCTGCAACAATCCTGAAACTATTGCTGAATCGGATGCAGTTGATCCCTCCATACTAGGCATTGCCAAAGGTGTTGAGATGGTTCTCCAAAGACTGAAGAGAATAGAACAAGGAATCCAGGACTTGAAGGAGGAAAATTGCAAGCTGAGGTACTACGAGTAGTCACCTTGTGACTGAACTCCACAGGAAAGATGACTTATGTTATGAACTACAGCATGATCAGCTGGAGGATAGAAAGGTTCCTCAGCTGTTTCTTCTTGTAAGCTTGGACAGCCGTTCCAAGAAGCTTGTCACAGAATACTGCCTGGCATGCGGTCCCTACGGGTAGCACATGCTGTGCGAGTTCCGACAGAGAAATGCATGTGTTGGAGGATCAAGTCGGGTGCGATTCTGATTCAGGTAGATAACCCGGGCAGTGCAATCCTTGCTGCCTTACATGAGCAAGTTCATGAAACTGTTTGACTTTTGCTCTGAAGATCGGGGCGCATTTCATTGTCGGGATGGGAGATGATACCTGACCTGAGCAGGGAGGTAGTGCACGTTGCTGGACTCGTCAGTCATGTATGGTGCATTTTTTTTTTTTTTTTTTTTTTTTTTTTGAAACGAGCAGCATCAGGTATGCCATTGTCAGGTTTTGGTTCCTACGTTTTGCGATGACTTTTTCTAAGTGGGCTTAATGCCCACACTTTATATTGCTAGCCACATTTTATTAACGTTAAGGTTAGGCTTGACAACGTTGGTTGCAACCAAATGAGCCCTAAAATTTTACATTAAACTTGTTATATACTCCCTCCGTATTTTAACGTATGACGCCGTTAACTTTTTGACAAATGTTTGACCTTTCGTCTTATTCAAAAAATTTATGTAATTATAATCTATTTTATTATGACTTGATTTATCATCAAATTTTATTTAAGCATGACATAAGTATTTTTACATTTGCACAAAAATTTTGAATAAGACAAGTGGTCAAACGTTAATCAAAAAGTCAACGGCATCATACATTAAAATACATGCAATTGAGCTTTCTTTTCATAGTAGTAGTGTTTTGAATGTAGGGAATCCTTTCCTTCACAATACTGTATATGCGTTAGGTGCCGATATGTAAGCCTCACTTTGCTATAGTAGCATATTTAGTGGCACATAATGTATATCCAGCGTTGTAGATGCTCCTATGAATTTTAGAATAATTAAACTGGCCTCCATAAGAATAATTAAACTGGCCTCCATAGTTTGTTACGCACGTTGGTACTAGCTAGTAAGATATTTTTTAATTGAAGTGTCTCGGCGTTAAACTACAAGAAGACGCCAATCTCGATATGTATAATACTAAGTTACTCGCCACATGTTATACAAACACCAGTAAAACATCGTGCTCATGATAGTTGATTCGCTAATTAAGAAGATATGTAAAACGATGTGAATCATACTAATTATTTTAAATTCAAAAATAAATTGATATGAACTTTTAAAGCAACTTTCTTATTTTTTTTAAAAAAATAAATTATTTAGTAATTCGGGAAACACGTGAGCGAAAAACAAAATATTCATTCTCCATTTGTCTTCTTAGCGAACGCACCCAAATTTCCATCCGTTGGCCATATCTTGATAATAAGCCATATGAAGTATTAGCAAATAATGATAATTTGTTGGTGAAATTTCTATATATAAGTCTATAACGATTTTTAAAAGCCGATGTAAAAAAATAAACTTCGCTGAAAAAAAACTTTAAAATCAACTTTAAAAATTAGTTTTAAAATTTAAATTTTAGTAAAGCTAATTCCATATAAGGTAAAATATGGAGCTTTTACTTTCGTGGCATATTAAAAGTGTGGGAGCAAACCAAGGCACTATTTATTTTTTACAAAATTTCAATGACATTCAGCCGGTATTGCGAATTAGTATGATATATTTTTAATTGAGTAAATTTATAATGACACAAATTTAATTAACCTTATATTCTCTGGGTATGAATGCATGAACGGGATGATTGATGTAAAAACAAATAAAATAACAATTACAAAGTTGAAAAAAAAATTATGTTTTTTTAAGAAGATCGTAGCTTCCAGGGGTTCGGAAGTGCGCGCATTCCATTTTATTCTAACAAAAAAAGAACAGACATACATCCTTTGTTAAAAAAAAAAAAGATTCAATCCTAGTTATATTCATGGACAAGTACATGTTAACGCGTAGCTCAACCAGTTAGGTTCATCGTGGTGGAACCAGTCTACCCGGGTTTGATAAGGGTGCTCGTATTTACAGCTAATTATTTTTTAGTGGTAAGCGCAGTCTTTCGGAGGTGCTTATAGGGGTGTGTGTTCGTAGTGGTGAGTGTATGCGCGTTGTAAGCACATGTGTTTGTACTGTGTTAAAAAATTGCATGTTGACATTCATAGTTAGATTTTTTTTTTTACAGAGGGAGTAGACTTGAGGGGTTAAATGAAATACAATATGGGTGTGTTTAGTTCCTGAAAAAGTTTAAAAAAGTTGGGAGTTTGGAAAAAAAGTTGAAGGTTTATGTGTATATGAAAGTTTTTGATGTAATATGATGTGATGGAAAGTTGGGAATAGGGGAAACTAAACACGGCCTACGTGTAAAGAAAGTAGCTGGCATAATTTAGGACTTTTCTGGGGGTTATCTTGAGAAAAAGCAACGCCGACGACTGGTGGAGAGTGAAGTCGACGAGCGAAGGAAACAGAAGCGAGCGAGCAAGGAAGGCGATCCAAGGAAGAAGATGGCGGCGGCGGCCATGGCGATGAAGGATCCGAGCCTGTGGCACAAAGTGGCCGCCATCTCCGGTAATCCGTGCTCCCCTTCCTCCCCCCCCTCCACTCCTCCTCCTCCTCCTCCTCCTGCTTCCCTAACCTCGCGACTGGTTGACTGGGTTTGAGCAGGGGTTGCTGCCCTTGGACTTGGCACCTATGGCGCGCACATGTTCCGCCCCAAGAATCCCGCGTACAAGGAGGTACTCGGATTGCTCCCTGGTGTTCATCCTTGCCGGATTATTCGTTCTATTTCCGACCTTTTTGTTTCAATTTATTGATCCGATTCTTGCAATTTGGGGGTAAAAATGGCGACAGGTTTGGCACACTGCGTCCCTCTACCATCTCGTCCACACCGCGGCGTTGCTCGGGGCTCCCATCACCAAGCGCCCCGATGTCGTTAGTATACTTGCTATCCACACTGCTGTTTATTTTGCTTCCTAATTTCCACGGGTTCTTCAGTGCTTGTCATCCTTGCAGTTTGGAGGGCTTCTTACTGCTGGGATTGTTCTCTTCTCTGGAACGTACGTGTATTTTTCCTCCTTTAAATTAGTCAAAATTATCAGGAAATGGCAAAAGAAGAGAAAAATAGTATCTTCATGGGTTTAATTGCATTGTATCTGAACTGCAAAATCGTTGTTGATGGAATTTCATCGTCTGTTTTCATTTAGGTGCTACACTGTGGCTTATCTTGAAGACAGGAAGTATTCTTCCACGGCACCGTTGGGTGGCTTTGCGTTCATCACTGCTTGGGCCAGTCTGCTCTTCTGATTATATCGTGTTTTAGCATGTGAAAACGTATTACATTACTGAATGCTTTGTATTTGGTGCCCTATCAGTTCATGCAATTGACTCGTATGCATCTCTATCATGACCTTCTAGAAAAGAAATGAAATAAAACCAAAAGTACCTTGATGGTTGCACTTTATTGTCTTTAGCTATTCTGATGTGGTGCTTACATTCAATGATCGACCTATTGTGACACTGAAACTATTTCTTCTACTACATCTGTCCCAAATATAAGGATTTTTAGGGTTGGACATGGTTATTAAGAAGGTAGAATTAAATGTGAGAAGGTTGTGATTGGATGAGAAGTGGAGGTAGGTGGAAAAATTGAATGGTGGAGGGTTGTGATTGGTTGGGAAGAGAATGTTAGTGAAAAAGTTGTTATATTTTGGGACAAATCCTGAAGGCTAAAAGCTGCTATATTTTGGGTCGGAGGGAGTATTTAATGCTATCTCATAGGTTCATAGCCATGTCTTTGAAATCATGGATTTCCTGTACCATGGCAATCCTGATCGTTTAACCTTGATTATTGGCCTGCAAACATGGTCACTCAAATCATCACAAATGCTGTGTCTTAATTCTATCTACCCCATGTCCTCATCTTCGGTGTAAGATTGGTTCAGTGCTTCCAACTAGTATGCCTAAAATGTAGCATATGTTGTTTACAACTTTACGTCATGCTTAAAATCATTTGGGCACTGCATAGTGTAGCAATGGTTTTACCTGCTTCCTCTGGAATTATCAGCTTGTAGTCTTGCTCATGGGTTTCTGATTAAAATCAATACTGGACCAAATAGCTATTAAATGTTGGGTTATAGCTATATTCTTGCTGTCTTGGCTTTGTACATCCGTGTTGGATGTAGAAGCCAGGTTTTAATCCATTATCTAAAAAAATATTCTACCTGTCTGCCGTCTGGCCCCTTTAATGCATTGTAGGAAACCGTCCCAGTCACTCACTTTACCGTTAAAACAAGTTGCAGTATGAACAATGGAAATTATTCTTATTGAAGTTAACTTGCACAACAAAAATATCTTGAAGTATTGGAGGACCATTTCATCTCTCGTGTTCCAAGTAATGTAGTCCCCATAAAGACAAACTATCTGTCAAGCATATTTTTCATTTTCATTTACTGAATGACCAGGGAAAGAAACCGCGCTAACAAGGAAGTTTTCTTCTTCTGTGCTTTACTCATTGGTGTATCAGGGAACCACTTCAAAATGACACGAATCATGACCTGCAAGATGGCATGAAGTGATTGACATAATATTAACAATGATTGATGTTTGTATTAGTAGACAACATAAGTAATCATGTTTTGGTGTTATCCATGCTCTGAGTAAGATGTTTCCTGATTCTAAAGAGCAGAGTTTTCTGCATGCAATTGGAATAATTACAACTGTATCTAAAATAAATGACCTCACATACACATTAAAGGAAAAAGGTTAACTGGTTTCTGTAAAAATGATATGCAAGTTTTTTCAGAGATTGTAGATGTATTGAATGTGTAGCTATAATATATAATTTTTACATGCTACCTAACAAATAGTAAATGAAGAAATTCCTTGCACAGAATGTCAGAACAGTCTTATTTTTTGTATAGAGGGTGTATCTCTCTCTCTTTGTTCTGCAACATGTCCCCTTCTGCTGGGTCATGAGTATGCATGAGCTTTTCTTTTGTACGGATATGCATGTTCTGCATTTTGTTCTTGCTACAATGCTAGTAATGTATGCACCAGCAAAAAAGTGCTTCTAATAATAGGCCAGTGAAGTATCAGAGTTTCAGAGGGCAAACATACTTGGATCCAGGTCAGTGACCATTGCAGCTGCATTGAAGTAGCAGGAACCACCTTGTTTCTTGAATTTTTGCCAGTAGCTGTTGAAGGCATAGGATGCGTGGTCTTTGACATTATTGGGAAAATAACAAGATTTATTTGGTTGAATCATCGTGCAGTTTGCACCACCAGGACCACATGCCCAGCTGAGAGCTTGTTGCAGTACATCATCTGGAGTTTGCTGATCTGCTATGCACCATTGTTTCTCCCAATTGGGATCCTCTGCTTGCATTTAGAGGGTAAGAAGCAATTACTCAATTTTCTAAGGTTTGATCATCTCTGTGGGAGACATGACTTAAAATGTCAGCTATAATTTCCCTCACTTTCCATGTTCAGAGATACTTAAGGAATGTTTGAGCAATTGATATCATTATGGAAGAAACATTGGCAGTATTAATACGTGCAGAGCTTGCGGTATAAGCTCTAGTAAGAAGTTATAGTTCAAATGCATCTCATTACTACCATATGCATCTGAGTGGGAATGGCATTGAAGTTGCTGCATCCAAGGTTCCAAAGCTTGTCTCACCCTAGAGCATTCACTCTACCATGCTAATCCTGTATTGCACAAGTCGTGTTAATTTCTTCAATATGTATGAGAGCATTGTCAAACAATGTCTCTCTTTTTTCATTGTGTATTGCCATAGTTTGAAGTTTGCACATCTTAAAATTTTTGACCCAAATATGCTCACTCCAGATATGCACGCACATTCTTTTCCCTTATGTTGACCCAAATTATAGAAATATTTCTTGGTTATGGACTCTGTTGGTTTAGCATTTGTCAGCAGATTTTCACTTTCAGGAATTCTCATTGTTTTTCAGGTTCACTCTACCATATTATCCAGACTTTAGTCTAGAATCTAAGATCTTGCTTACAGTGTGAACATTATATTAAATTTGGGTGGAGACAGCAGTGAGATAATCATAGACATAACTTAAAAAAAGAAGGGGGGGGGGACAAGAGAACTCATGAGCCTTCTGGTCCAGAACTTAGGTATTATGCCCTTACCTTGCTGAGCTGATGTTGCAAGGAAGTGGAGGATCAAACAAAGCAGCAGTATCACCCTTGTTGCCGATTGCTTCATTGGATCCCAATTCTTGACCCTGCCTGCATTTGGCGGTATGGAAATACACATTTTGTTTTCTTTCACCTTCTAGGCACTAACACTTTGAGACGGAACAAATCTACAAGTGATTAGCTTGATTCTGTGCGAAGTCCATTTGTTGGTATAATGGTCAATGATTGTGGACTCTAATATACTTTGCTTCTCTAGCATCCTGCAATTATTCCTTACTTCAGTCGCAAATCTGAGGATCTAACTTCCCTTTATATGAAGCAAAAATGATGCTGCCAAACGCAATATAATAAGACAATAAAGAAGAAACAGTTCCATTAAAGCACCCATTTGCTGTTAGTCACATGAAGACAATAGGGAGATTTTTTTTTGGGGTTTTGTTTTCTGAATGATGCCAATGAAAAAAACATCAACACAAAATATATTGTTTTTTTTATAGTGAGTGCTGATGTTTACAAAGTGCATGTTGATGTTTCGGTGGGCTTCACATAGGTAGGATGGACTGATAGAGCATATGTGTGGTTTGGTCATGTATAGCATCGAGAATCCAGACAAAACTATGATTTTGTTTTCCAGATGTTAACGTTATGTTTTTAGCAGATGAAACTACCTAAATAATCCGATGGTTGCTTCTGAAATGTTTATCCTTACAATTTTCTTTATTCTGATTCCTGCACAGCTGTACATTGTCGTTTTACCTTTTTTGATTCACTAGTCATTCCTCTTCAGGACAGCAAAGCAAGATAAAGGTAGTTCCTTTCTTTATCATGCTTGCTTGACAAGCTGGGAATCTGATGCATGTCCATGCAACTCATCTTTTCAAAACATTCTTTCCAGTTGTAATATGCGACATTGATCTGCCAAAACCTCCTTCGATACCTATATACATCTTCCTTGCATGTAAAAGACTATCTACACATTTGCTTTCTCTTCCTTGTTCTACTCTTCTACAGCGTCGCCTCTGAGCATGGGTGACAAGATGATCACAAGAAAATTATCATTCAATCGAAAGGACATGGATGTCACAGAGATTGATTTGCAGGATTACAAGGATGTGGATAGCATTGCGTTCTACCAGGTTCCGACAAACGTGGGATCAGGAATGTCCATGGAAAGTGAGAGATTGGTAAGAGTTCATGCATGTACAGATCACAATGGTGTCAATTTTTTGCACAAGTTGCTTCATCGTCTTTTGGAGCACAAGGAGATGTATAGCAATGTGGTGAACCTCCTATTTCATGGTATTGAATGGCAAACTGAGGGGGTGCAACTCCTGTGTTCATTTTTAGGCCCTGGTTCAAGTGTGAAGCAGGTAGAATTCCAAAAGAATGTCTTTGGCACAAAATCATCAGCTGCTTTAGTCCCACTATCAGAAATGATCCAAAGGAATAACACCATCAAGGCAATTGTTTTTTCTGAGTGTAGAATTGGAGCATCTGGAGCCAAACTGCTAGCTTCAGCTTTGGCATACAACAGGAGCGTGGAAGAGGTCCAGCTATTGGATGATTCCATAGGTGCTAAGGGAGCCGAAGAACTCTCAAAGATGATTGAGGTAAATTGTGTGTTGAAGCTGTTGGTCATCCTTGACAATAGCTCCATTGCAGCAGCACCGATTTTCTCTGCTGTGCTTGCACGCAGCCGCAGGGTGGAGGTGCATGTATGGGGACACTGTCGTGATACTAGAGGTGGCATGAACAGTTGTAAAATTGCTGAATTTCAGGCTGGAACTGGAAGCTTGAGGATTTACAACAATATTAATTCCACAGGTCTACAAAGGATTGCTTGTGCTATGGCATGGAACACCACAGTGACAACATTGGACATGTCAGGTGTACCATTGAAGTCCAAGTGGACCAAAGAGCTCAGAGGAGTCCTTGAGCGGAATAGGATGCTGAAAACTGTCAGGCTCACCAAGTGTTGCCTCAGGGACAAAGCTGTTGTGTATATAGCTGCAGGCCTCTTCAAGAACAGCTATTTGGAGAGCTTGAGTTTGGATGGAAATCGCTTTGGTGGAGTTGGTTTGGAGCATTTACTGTGCCCACTGAGTACATTTTCACCACTTCAGAGACAAGCCAATCTCACTTTGAAGGTTTTGAGTTTTGGTGGACGGCAAACAAATATAGGAAGATATGGCATAACAGCAATCTTGCAGATGTTGGAGACGAACCAGAGCCTACTTCAGTTGGCCATATGCGATGATGTAAGCTTGAGGCCAAATGATGTTGTCAGAATCTTTACAAGCTTAGAAAGGAATACTACTCTCCGAAACCTATCATTGAAAGGTTGCAGGGGAGTCGAGGGGGAACTAGTCTTGCAGACCATTATGGGCATGTTGCAGGTCAATCCTTGGATTGAAGAAATTGACCTGCATGAAACGCCTCTGCATGTTGCTGGTAAGACCAGAGAAATTTATGAGAAACTTGGTCAGAATGGGAGTTCGGTTGTACCAAATGATTTGCTCGATTTGCCACTAAGTGCACCTACTTGCTGCCAAGTTTTTCTCTGTGGTCAAGAATTATCAGGTACCCTTGGCGTTGTCCACTGTTCACTACTCTTTGTAATCTATAGATAGAAATAAGGCAACTATATCTATAGTTTTGTCGTGTTCAGCTCTTCTTTGTTTTAACTTGTCAATTTGCTGTTTAAAGGTTTAACTATTTCAATTTGTTCTGCTGGAGTCTGGATGGCATTCAAATGAAACCTACCCTTCTGTAGACCTAAATTTAGTTGATTTCTTGCTTGTTGCTATATAATGTTGTACCTTTACCACAGCTCTAGCATACGAACCGTTGATTTATTTTGCTTGCTTTTTAATGATCCTGCAGGTAAAAGCACTCTGTGTAGCTCCATAAAGCACTGCATGAATTCAATGAAATTGCCTCGCATGGATGAAATAAGAACTTCAAAGACTCCAATTGAGCAAATGTCACACACCAATGAGAATGGGATGAATATTATTTTCGATGGCAACACAAAATTGACTATGTGTAATATTGGTGGACCTGAGGAAAGTATTGCCTTGCATGATTTCATGTTTGTTGTGCATGGTGGTCCAAGGATTTTCATGATTGTATCTAGTTTGATTGGAAAGCCTGCTGATAAATATCCAAAAAGCATAGATGTGATTGAACAGGAGCTGATATACTGGTTGAAGTTTGTTGCTTCAAATTCTAGGAGAAGAGTGTCGCACTCATTTATACCCTGTGTTACGATAGTTCTCACACATTATGATAAGGTATCTCATCTAGCAGAAGGGCTACAATTGATCGTTGCAACTGTACAAAGACTCAGAGAAGACTTCTGTTCATATGCTGAAATTTACCCCACTGTTTTTGTGGTAGACTCAAGATCACAGGTTTCAGTAAGTAAGCTCACCCATCACTTGCGAAATACAACAAAGACAGTTCTCCAACAAGCTCCTCAAGTTTATGAAGTATGCAATGATTTGGTTAAGTATTTGCATAATTGGAGATTGAAGAATGATAAATCAGTGGTCAAATGGTCTGAGTTCTGCGAGATATGTCAGCTCAGCATTCCAGTGCTAAGGTTGAGATCAAGGCATGATAATGCCGAGAAATTAGACACAAGAAGACGTGCTGTTGCAAAGTCACTGCATGATTTAGGTGAAATAATATTTTTTGAGGAGCTTGGAGTGCTGATAATGAACTGCGAATGGTTCTGTCAAGATATACTCAGCCAACTAGGTGCATTGAAATCCATCAAGATAGAAAATAGTGGTTTTGTCCGCAAACAAGATCTGGAGAAGATTCTGCAGGAGAAGCTGTGTAATCAAATTCAAAGATCAAACTGGAGAGCTGGTGCATCCTTGCAATCTGGTGATATCATTAATATGTTGTTGAAACTTGAACTGTGCTATGAACAAGACCCTGGGAACCCAAACACATTACTTCTAGTACCAGCTATGCTTGAGGAAAGCAAAGAAGGGATTCAACGGTGGCAGTTAACCATGCCAGAGTGCAGATATGCTGGAAGGCATATGGAATGTGAAGATACACACATGTTTCTGACAAATGACTTCTTTCCAAGGCTACAGGTAAAACATACTGTAACTCTAACTAGTAACTACTACACTGCTGCCAAGGGGATGGTCCTGTTATTTAGAGATATGTACAGAGCGCAGCTGGATATGATTAAGTCGATTACTATAATGATCCGACTTTCTAAAAAAGATTATCTTCCTTCCAGGTACGTCTGCACAATAAAATCATGTGCCCTGGAAATCAGCAAGGAGCAGTCTACAACTTGGAGAAAAACCTTATTTATACGGTGATCGATGGTGTCCATGTAAGGGTTGAGCTGGGTATGAAGTTGGGCTCATCCATAGATGTACTTGCATGCTCCACTAGAAATGTTACAGACATGGTGAGGCTTCTGCACAAGTCAGTAATCACAACTATACTAAATCTGTCTCCCAGTATGACATTCAAGGAAAGCATTATCAGACCTGACTGTGTGAAATATCTCGTACCACAAAGGTTCCGTACAACTCAGCTGCTACCTGTCAAAAAAATTAAGCACATTCTGCTGTCATTGCCGGCAGAAAGTATTTACGATTATCAACATACCTGGAGTGCAGTTGAAAACAATAAAAGGGTCATCTTAATGTCAGGATTAGATCATGCTAGAGATCTTCTATCAGACGATGACTTTCATGATGTTTTGCATCGTAGGTACTATGATCTACAGCATCTTGCAACTGAACTTGCAGTGACCCCAGACAATCTGCAACAATCTGAAACTATTGCTGAATCGGATGCAGTTGATCCCTCCATACTAGGCATTGCCAAAGGTGTTGAGATGGTTCTCCAAAGACTGAAGAGAATAGAACAAGGAATCCAGGACTTGAAGGAGGAAATTGCAAGGCTGAGGTACTACGAGTATCACCTTGTGACTGAACTCCACAGGAAAATGGACTATGTTATGAACTACAGCATTCAGCTGGAGGATAGAAAGGTTCCTCAGCTGTTCTATCTTGTAAGCTTGGACAGCCGTTCCAAGAAGCTTGTCACAAGAATACTGCCTGGCATGCGGTCCCTACGGGTACACATGCTGTGCGAGTTCCGACAAGAAATGCATGTGTTGGAGGATCAAGTCGGGTGCGATCTGATTCAGGTAGATAACCGGGCAGTGCAATCCTTGCTGCCTTACATGAGCAAGTTCATGAAACTGTTGACTTTTGCTCTGAAGATCGGGGCGCATTTCATTGTCGGGATGGGGGAGATGATACCTGACCTGAGCAGGGAGGTAGTGCACTTGCTGGACTCGTCAGTCATGTATGGTGCAACCACATCAGCCTTATCATTGGGGGCATTAGGCGCAGCGGCAATGTATGGAAAAGCGAGGAATAACGGCAGCCAGAGTGGCACAAATGACATGGAGGAGGATATGAAAACGGCCAGACAGTGGCTTGTTGATTTCTTGAAAGGTCAAGGGATTTTGACAGGGATGGACATAGCACAGAGATTTGGTCTGTGGCGCGTTAGGTACAGAGATGACGGCCACATTGCATGGATCTGCAGGAAGCACATTGTTGCGAGAGCAGACGAGATCTTTGAACTGCCACTCTGAACCATCCAGGGTGCAGTTGGTTTCACGGCCACAAGGTGCCTATCTGATGTCCCTGTCCTTCTGTACTGATGGTCGACTACTGACGAGCTTGCAATTGTAAGGGATGGTGCCATTGCTGATTACCAGGATCGCATATGGAAGGTACCTATCATATGCTCTGTTCCAGTTTCTATCACTCTGCTTCTGTCAACGGTGTGCTTTTACATTTTTCCTCTTTACTTCGTTGTTGTGGATTCACGCTAATATAAATATTAAGTTTCTGACGGCATATTGTTTCCTGTTCAATTGCTGATTTGAGTTGTTCGTTTATCTTTCTTCAATTATAATACTACAGTACTGCTTCATCTCTGATGATTAACTACTAGCAGAATTCTGTTTCAGCATATTCAGATTGACATGATCTTATATAAACTACCTATAGTATTTTCTTGCAGAAAAAAAAAAAGCCAAATTGGTACACTAAAGACACAGGAGGTGACACTGTAATGACTGTATCAGTTAACTGATGCCAGGCTGAATTCATGGTTTTTCCCAACCCTAACCCAAATGCTTGCTACCTGAGTGCAACTCCAGTTTCTATCACTCTGCTTCTGTCAACGGTGTGCTTTTACATTTTTCCTCTTTACTTCGTTGTTGTGGATTCACGCTAATATAAATATTAAGTTTCTGACGACATAATTGTTTCCTGTTCCATTGCTGATTTGAGTAACACGTTTATCTTTCTTCAATTACTACTACAGTACTTCTTCATCTCTGATGATTAACTATTAGCAGAATTCTGTTTCAGCATATTCAGATTGACATTATCTTATATAAACTACCTATAGTATTTTCTTGCAGAAAAAAAAAAAGCCAAATTGGTACACTAAAGACACAGGAGGTGACACTGTAATGACTGTATCAGTTAACTGATGCCAGGCTGAATTCATGGTTTTTCCCAACCCTAACCCAAATGCTTGCTACCTGAGTGCAACTCCAGTTTCTATCACTCTGCTTCTGTCAATGGTGTGCTTTTACATTTTTCATCTTTGCTCCGTAGTTGCGGATTCGTGATGCTAATATTAAGTTTCTGACGGCATCATATTCTTGCCTGTTCCATTGCTGATTTTAATTTTTCAATTATCTTTCTTCAATAATGAATAACGCGTACTGCTTCTTCTCTGATGATTAACTACCATCACATCTCTGTTTCAGCATATTCCAGAATATAGTACTAGCTACTATATCATTTCCTTGCAGAAAGCCAATTTGTTACACTCATCACACAGGAGGTAACAGCTGACAACTATTAGGGCTGTATCAGTTAACTGATGCAGTTAGGCTGAATTCATGGTTTTTCCCCAACCCAAACCCAAATTCTTGCTACCTACATACACAACCGTGTGCAGCTCCGGCCGGCGAGCTCAGAACACCGGGCATCCCTTGACGGCGATCCCCGGCGCGGTGGGGCAGGAGGCGAGCGGGCAGTGGTCGACCGCCGTGCCCCACCACTTGAGCTCGTGGTGGGCGTTCTGCAGGGCGAAGAAGATGAGCACCCCCATGAAGGCCGTGCCGGCGTCGAGCGCCGCCGACAGCACGTAGTTGTACTTCTGCCACCACCCCTTGCGGTACTTGAACACGAAGTAGTTGAAGATGGTGCCCGTGACGAGCCAGCTCGCGATGTTGGTCGGCGTCGCCGGCGGCATCCCGGCGAACCCGTAGGAGATGACGGGGACGTTGATGAGCGCGATCCACTTCTTCTCCGGGAACGCCCTGCTGAGCAGCCACACCGGCACGGGCAGCACGGCGCCGGCGAGGAACAGCCACACCAGGTTGCGGTACAGGCCGTGGCGGCCGAACAGCCGGGCGGGGCCGATGAGCCCCCAGATGACCGACGCGTCGAACGTGACCCGGTACTTGGGGCACGTCCACGGGCTGTCCGGGTGCAGCGCCTCCACGTCGCAGATGTTGTCGATGCTGCCCAGCATCCACCACGCCACCGCCAGGTTCACCACGCCGGCGACCACCGTGCCCACCAGCTGCGCCGTGTACATGCACCGCGGCGGGATCTTCATGTAGTGCCCCAGCTTGAGGTCCGCGAGGAACGACAGCGCGTGCACCGTGCTGATCCGCCCGTAGATCTTGAACAGCAGGTTCGCGATCGGCTTCCCCGGCAGCGCGTACCCGATCATGAACTGCGCGATGATGTCGTACCCCGGTTGCTGCAACCACAACAATTTTTCTAACACAATCAGAGATGGACAACGACGAATCGACGATGATTCATGGTGAGATCGATGGATGGATGGATGCGTGCCTGGTTGGTGGTGGCCTGGATGACGCCGATGGGGAGGGTGACGACGAAGGCGAGGGCGAAGGCGAAGAGCATCCCCCACCACGGCAGCTGCACCTCCTCCCTGTACACGAACGACATGACCAGCGACACGGCGACGCTGCCGAGGAGCAGCACGAGGAACCACCACTGCGGCACCTGCTTGTACCGCCGCATCAGCTTGGCGTGCACGTCCATCTTCGCCGCCGCGGAGCTCATCGCCGACCTGCTCTGCCTCCAGATGTCCCCGCCGTGGAACAGCGCCACGTGCACGATCGTCGCCGTGAACCTCAGGAACCCGGACCCGATGGAGATGGCGAACAGCGGGCTCAGGTACAGCTTCCCGTAGCTCTCGTACGCCGCCACGTTGAGGTCGAACTCCCTCGTGAGCACCTTGGTGGTGTCGTACTTCTGCCCGGACGCCGTGAACAGCTGGTTGGAGAAGATTGGGAACTTCCTCGCGTCGAACGTGTCGAACTTCCAGTAGCAGAGCGGCACGATGAGGTAGATGAACATGACGAAGCCGGCGGCGGTGTTGGCGATGGACGACCACGGCGCCACCAGCGGGCTCCCGTGGTACGCCGAGATGCCGGCCCAGTCCAGCGTGAAGGCGCCGACGCCGAGGCCGTGGTAGCCGGAGCCCACCTGCTGCGCCGTGATGCTGTGCGGCCACGCCCAGCACGCCCACGAGAAGAAGGTCAGGATGGGGAGCAGGTAGCCCGGCAGCGCGTAGTAGGCGAAGCTCGCGAAGAAGAAGATGAGGAAGAAGCGCATCCGTGTAGGCCCCCTCGACGACGACGACCCCTTCCCGCCATCGCCGCCCTCCTTCTCGTGCAACGCCCTGCATGTACTCACACAGATCATTAGTTAGCCTGCATAATTAACTGACTGATCTTGCTTAGCTGAGAGATTTACGACGTGATTAATTAATTACCTGAAGAGTGAGACCTGGGCTAAATTCGATGGCCACCACATGTCAGCCGGGTCAACCAGGTACCTCCTCAGCATCCCGGCCCAACCATAGCCCAGTATCTGCGTGCAGCAAGCCAAGCATGACGTCACCAAGATGCACTATTATATCTTATCTACATATGAATTTTCATCTCTCGGGTATATTTTCTCTTTGCTTTCATGCCTTCTAAATAGTTATTAGAAATTTTTTTTAAAAAAATTAACAGGATAGCTTTTCTAGATTCACAGTGCACTCAGATTAAATTGCGTGAGAATAACTCCTGTTCATGATTAGTTAACTATACTGTTTTCTTTTTTACTTTGGGCTAGATTAGTTAAACGACTAGTCTAATCATGATGCAAGAATAATCTTATACTCCTATTTACTACTAGTAGTAGTACTGCTTAGTTTTGACTCGTGCACGGACCATCCGTCACCAGATACCCAATCTTTTTTGCATCTAGTGCCAGCAATCCGACAGGAATGCTAAAGTTGCCCACTAATACGAAAATTTGCAAGAGGCACATGCAGCCGCAGGCTAGACGAACAAAATCACGCCAATTATTTGTAGGGCCTCCTAGTACATGGATGGATTCACGGTGACGTTATATGCCAACATGAGGTTTTCTTTCAATTTCAACTTCAACGCTGCATGATTGGTGGCAACTCGAACGCGAGATAAAGCAACGCAAGAACGTCTGATTGGTTCAGTATTTGTCACATCTTTTGGAGGAAAACATACAAGTCGCAATCGCGCGACAAATTCGCCAAAAAAAAGAAGACACGAGTCAATTCTTATTTCTTAGTACCAGTCAGAAGCAAGCAATCGAACTGAGGGAAAAAGATATGGTTGAAGTGGTTTTGTTGATTGTTTCTTTGTGATTAATTAACTAATTAAGCATTCAATTAAGGTGCTACGTAAAATCATGGTTCAAAATTCCGGAACGTCATTTCGGACCCAATATGATATTATTTCGACCGAATTTTTAAATTTAAATTTTATCTTTTTAAATTTGGCAATATTTTATTTAAATTTGACTAAATTTTGTTCAAAACTTCGGAAATTCCGGATCAAAATTTCAGTATATCGGCACCCTCGGAAAGAACCGTGGAAACCGAAAGATTAAACCCAGCGTAAAACCGGAGTAGGTGTGGAGGGAGACCTGTGTGGTGAGGACGATGAGGAGGGCGCAGAGGAAGCTGAGGGACTGCTTGTAGTAGGCCTTCATGACGGTGATGGCGCCGATGGAGTAGGCGTCGCCGCCGCCGTAGGAGACGCCGCAGTTGGCGAAGATGGTGATGATGACGTGCTCCTTGATGTTGAAGGGCCCCGGGTTGAGGTTGAAGCTGCCGAGGCGGCCGCCGAGGAGGCGCACCTCGCGGCTGGGCAGCACGGCGGCCATGAACTGCCCCGCGGGGAGCACCAGGATCTGGGCCAGGATCCCCGAGATGGTGAGCGGCTGCGTGCGGTAGGTGAAGAAGGTGTTGAGGAAGATGAGCACGACGCAGGACGCCAGCCCCAGCGTCCACGCCCGGAATGTCATCACCGGCGTCGTCGGGTCGTCCGTCTCCGGCACCACCAGCGCCACCTCCTCCACCGGGCACCTCTCCCCTTCCCCCTTCTCCGCCGCCGCCGCCGCCTGCTCCTCCGCCGCCACCGGCGACTTCAACGACGCCATCTCCCTCTCCTCCGCCTCACAAGTCACCTCTACAAGCTAAGCGAGCTAAGCTAGCTAGCTGCGAATGATTTGTAAAGAAAAGAATTTGCCAGTATCTGGAGAGGAAGGTAGTAACGCTTTCGGGGATTCGATTTGGATGGTAGCACTTGACCGCGGCGCGCCTCTATTTATATTCCAATTCGCGTCTTTTTTTTTTTTTTTT
>CM020181.1:28515613-28597451 GCA_009805545.1 Oryza longistaminata
TTGCCCACCTCGTACTTATTGTTATTAGCTGGGGTTTTAGTGGCTTGATTACTCGGTTCATCTCGGCTAGGGGAATCGTGGCCGTCCGTGGGTGGGATCGGACGGTGGAGGAGAGTGCCAGCTGGGCACCCGGCGGGCACGCGCCGGCTTAACCCCCGCACGCGCGCGGCGCGCGTGGGCACATGTTACGCAGCCGCTTAATCTAATCAGCGCTTTTAATTTCCTTCCAAATTTGAATTCATCCTTAGGTCTCAGTGGAAAAAGACGCATTGCTTGGCAAAGCGAGTGGTCAGTGGTGGCTTTGTGGGTGCCCTCTCTCTGACAAAACACACTAGTACTACATGGGCATGCGCATTAGTCAGTTGACTCAAATTAACATGGCTTATTTGTGATCTTGTCCAAACTATGCTACTACCCGAAGTGTCCAAACACATTGCTTGTCCAGAAGAAAAATATTGGAGGAAAAACCTTGGATGGAGCTTCGATGGGAATCTGGTGGTCATGGTGTCCGTCTAATTAAAGAAGATCAGAGCTTGATGGATGTGTTTTCATATAGACTGATTCCTCATCCGGATTGGATTGGCATATTTGTAGGTTTGCTCGGCCAGAAAAAGCAGTGCTCCCCCGTTGCCCTCACAGAAAACCCAAGCAAAATCTTCTTATCTGTTTATCGTAACGCGTGGTAATATATTCGTCATCCGCGTCACTGTTCGAAAAGATTTCGTACTTGTGCTCGCGCCCAACGGCTGGCTGGCTGGCTTGCCGGCTGCCGGGCATCCGGTTCTGGCTGCACATTATTATAAAAAGTTAGTCGATATAACGAAATAACAACTAATATTTTCCACCACTGTACTTATTAATCACCTAAGACACATCAAATTGCGACGTAGAAAAATACAATATTTATTAACGAGATTCATCCGAAACCTGCATATCCAGAACTTTAATTGTAAGTGTTTTTTCAATCAATATAGAATCTAAACGTTACCGAGTCAATATTTTCGTCACCATTCTCTCCCTGCGTTTCTACACAATATTGGAACAACTATGGTTGCATTATGGCGGTCCCCTCTTTATTTAAAGAGTTGCCGGGCTAAAGAGAAGTCTAATTCTATCTTCAACCATATAGTTTAAATTTAAATTTAATTGTAACAAATAAAAGTACTCCCTCCATTTTATTTTAGGTTATAAGACGTTTTAACTTTGATCAAAGTCAAAATGCTTTAAATGAATTTATTAAGCTTAATTAATCCATCATTAGACTAATTAGACTTAAAAGATTTGTCTCGCGATTTTCATGCAAATTGTGCAACTAATTTTTTTTAATCTATATTTAATGCTTCATACATGTATTTAAAGATTCAATGTAACGTTTTTTTTTAAAAAAAAAGAACTAAACAAGGACTAAATTCCCTCACATGAGATGATGCCTAGCCTAGCCTACCTTAACCTTGCTGCATCATCACAGTTTGGGAAAATTCAATTGCAACATCTCAGTCACCACCAAACATCATTCCATACCATTGCATATTTGCATTCCATCCAGAAAGAACGATGATTCACTATTGAATCAATGACATTAAGCAGCAGATTAACTTGATGGAACAAGCGTATGAAAGAATACAGTTAGCTATAGAGTAGCAGCAGCTAAGGTTGCTGACAAAGAAGAAGAAGAAGAAAAATACAGAGAGATATAATCAAAGGGTAGAGCGAGGTCCTATAGTGTGTGTACGTCACTTGCAGTGCAGGCATCAAACAGCAGCAAAGCAGTGACCCAGAACCTCCAGCAACAAGAATCGTCATGTGTCTGTCTCTTCTAACCGTGCCTAGATGTGCCTCAAATTGGAGGCACTGCTGCACAAAGAATCGATTAACCAGCCTTCTAAAGTCAGTCAGCTTCTGTGCTAATCATTTATATTCAACCTCATCGATCCATCCCAGCCCTATCATTTCGTGTAGTTAACAGCCCCACCTAAACAATGAAATCTTTATCTCCATCAGAGGTTAGCACCTGCGTCAGCATTTTTTTCTAAATTCTAAATTGCAGGCCAACAACCAAGCGACTTGTCATCCCTTGTAAATCTTTGCCCTGAACTGCCCTGCTCAACCACTCTGTTCGTGCTAGAAGAAGGTAGCCGGATTTTCAGTCGCTTTGGTCGGACTTCTGCAGCAGCATCTCTACTCATTTCCACAAACTCTCCTCGGAAAGAATAGCTGGTGGATGGATACAAGTACGACTTCTGCTTTGCAGAATAACTGCTCTCATCCTGCTGAGTCTCCAACTGCCGCCGCTTCATCCTCCAGTGTTCTTCACCACATGAGGATGAATTCAAATTCTTCATACTCATACGACCTGAGGGAACTGAACAGTGACCATAGTCTTCTGGTCGCTTATTGTGCTGTTGTATTTCAGGGCGCACCTTCTTCAACCGCCTGAGAACCTGATTCCAGTATTTTACATCAGAACCAAAAGTAAGCACTATCTAAAATAGGACAACTAAATGCTATGGGCCCGAATGTCATCCTTCATATAAAGACCCTTGGACCTTGGTGTAAAATGGTACAGGAACTTAATTAATACATAACTAGAGCTGCAACTTATTTATTTATGACATGATTGCCCATTATTATCTATCAAATGACCTCGACAACTGGAGATGCCTGGCCATTTATATAGCATGTCATTTATTCTTACATGAAGTATTTTCCCTTAAACAGTGCAATTACTCCCTCCGGTTCCATTTTAATTGACTACCAAAAAACCGAAAACTTTTAGTGGAAATAAAAGTTACCCTCGAAGTCGATGGATCACGGTCTGACCGAAGGTATTGCGCCGGTCTGACCGCCTAATGAACGTCGGTCTGACCGATGTAAGTCGATCGGTCGAACCGCCGAGAAGCCTGCCGCGCCTGTCGCCGCCGCCGGTCTGACCGCCCGTAAGCCGCCAGTCTGACCGCCGAAACCCGGTAAACACAAATCGAAGAACTTTTAAAGTGGATGGCGACTTTATTGATTCTCTCCGTGTTTACAAAGTGCACCAACAGCACTCCTTACAAAAATTTCTACTAAACTCGAAACCCTAACTCAAAACTCAACTCAATTGCTCTCTAAAGCGATACCGGGAAGCCGGGAAGCCTCACGCTCCCCCTCTATTTATACATGAGGTAGGCAGCCTAAAGCCACGAACCAAATTCATACTAGGAGTCCTAAACACCTTAGGAAACCCTCTAGTGCAAGAAAGAAACTTTACATAACCAATCGTACTAAATTTGGACTCCTTTCAAATTCGACTCCGCATCCCATACGCATACAATTCCTCCATCGTATGCCATATGGAATCTCCATCAACCACGTGCATCAACTCTAGCCTAAGTATCCCGCATGATCTCTGACCACCACGGACGTCGTCTTATCCCCAAGCCGACTCCGGGTCCATCACCGCAAATACTCTCCCGAGACATCGAGTCACCTACACATGGAACAAACAAAGAAACTATATTCCGAGACCAAGCTATCTCCAACTTGACTCATTAGTAGCAAACAATAGTATTACATACGTATAGTATCTATCTAGAAGTCATAATCATGGAATAAACTCGGATATCCAAATAAACAACCCGAAACCGAAACCGACACAGTGTCGACCGGTCAGACCGCGGGCTACGCCGGTCTGACCGCGCATTACACGCCGGTCTGACCGGCCACCAGAGCCCGGTCTGACCGGTCCACATAAAACCACAGCAGTACCTGTATATTCACCTGTGAAATCCAATCATCTCCAAAACCACTTCGTGAATAAATTCCAAATAACAAAACCAATAATCTCCAATGCCCAATTGTTCATCACAGAATAATAATCAAAAACACATTTGATTTGATAGCTACTTGTGAAAAATATCATCGTGTGATCAATTAGCCAAGTAACAAAATAAATTTGCATCTCCCCCTCCTCACTCCATCAACCGCCCGAACTGCGGATCCAACATAGGCAGGTTATGAAAGCAGCGGAACATGGAGGCAGCATGCCCCAGCATCGGTGGGCCTTGAGAGAGTAGTGGACGGTGGACCTGACACCGGCAGTCCTAGGGAAGAACGATTTTTTTTTCATTTTTAAACTTATTTTTTTAATATTTATAGAAATATTGTACCTACGTAAATATTTACAGAAGTAGACCTGCCGTACTCGGACGGCAGGGTGACGTGAGGAACGGACAAGATGAAAATAAAAATTAGAAAAATGCATTTTTGGTAGGGCGAAAATTGTATTTGCCTCTTGCAGATGGCGGCAAGGGATCTCAGTGCAAAATACGCACACCTTGCATCCAAGTGAAGAGTGGCAGGGGCCATTTATGTAAATATTTTGGATGGTATAATATTTTTTAAATATTAAAAAAATAAAAATGAAAAAAGTTCGTGGAAGAACTCACCGAGGAGGTTGGTCGACGATGAGACCACTGCATGGCGACGGCGACGGCTACATCCGTCGATGGGGTGATGGTATATGCACCTCCCTTTCCCAAAGCATAAGATACAGTTCATGTTATTACTGCAGCATTTGATCCAAACCGTTGATAATCTAAACGGATGGTAAAAATTTCGTGCAGTCGTTATCTTACAGTTGCAAGTATAACTGTACCTGATCTCAATACAAAGATTATGTACGAGATCCGTCACGCGTTGACGCATTGGTGCTATACAATGTGCAATCGATGCGCGATACGTCTCAAGAAAGGGAAAGGACGCCGTCACGACGCCCCACTACATGCATGATGGGCCACAGACTAGCACAGACACGGTAGTGCATGATGCAGAGAAAACATTGGTAGCTCCACGCCTCCACGTACACATTTCCTTCCACGTAGTAGTTACAGTCCATTCCATATTTGGTATGCTCCCTCCGTTTTTTAATAGATGACGCCGTTGACTTTTTCTCACATGTTTGACCATTCGTCTTATTCAAAAATTTTACGTAATTATAATTTATTTTGTTATGAGTTGTTTTATCATTCATAGTATTTTAAGTGTGATTTATATCTTATACATTTGCATAAAATTTTTAAATAAGACGAATGGTCAAACATTTAAGAAAAAGTCAACGGCGTCATCTATTAAAAAACGGAGGGAGCATACCAAATATGGAATGGACTGTAACTACTACGTGGAAGGAAATGTGTACGTGGAGGCGTGGAGCTACCAATGTTTTCTCTGCATCATGCACTACCGTGTCTGTGCTAGTCTGTGGCCCATCATGCATGTAGTGGGGCGTCGTGACGGCGTCCTTTCCCTTTCTTGAGACGTATCGCGCATCGATTGCACATTGTATAGCACCAATGCGTCAACGCGTGACGGATCTCATACATAATCTTTGACCCTTTTTAGATCTCACTCTAAAATTTTTCACCCTGTCATATCGAACGTTTAGACAGATATATGAAGTGTTAAATATAGACTTAAAAAAAACTAATTGCACAGATTGCGACTAATTTATGAGACGAATCTTTTAAGCCTAATTGCTCCATGATTTGATAATGTGGTGCTACAGTAAACCTTTGCTAATGACGGAATAATTAGGTTTAATAAATTTGTCTCACGGTTTACTAGTGGATTCTGTAATTAGTTTTTTTATGAGTGTCCGAACCCCATACGACAGCCTATATAATACCCCATGCGGCACGCTAAAACTTTGCACCCCTGGATTTAAACACCCCTTTTATTGAGATCAGGTACAGCTATACTTGCAACTGCAAGATAACAACTGCACAAAATTTTTACCATCCGTTTAGATGATCAACGGTTCAGATCAAATACTACAGTAATAACATGAACAGTATCTTGATGCTTTGGGAAAGGGAGGTGGCATATACAGTCACCCCATCGACGGATGTAGCTGTTGCCGTCGCCAAGCAGTGGTCTCATCCAGTGGCAGATCCAGAAAGAAATAGCAGTGGGGTCTAAGCAAACTAAATAGAGATATAGCACATTTCCCATCTACATATGGTAAAAAATTTTAGTAGAGTCTTCACGAGGGCTCTCATAGGCTTCACCGTTAGTAGCGAGGGCTCGAGACCCCGCCGCCCTTACGCTGGATCCACCCCCTGTTCTCATCCTCGAACGACCTCCTCGGCGAGTTCAAGCGCATGTAGTTCTTCCTTAGGACTGCCGGTGTCAGGTGATCAGGTCCGCTACTGTCTCAAGGCCCACCGATGCTGGATCCATAGCTCATGAGGCATGCTGCCTCCATGTTCCGCTGCTTCCATAACCTGCCTCTGTTGGATCCGCAGTTCGGGCGGTTGATGGAGTGAGAGGAGGGGGATATGCAAATTTATTTTGTTACTTAGCTAATTGATCACACGATGATATTTTTCACAAGTAGTAACCACCTCTTTTAATACTAATTTTCGCAAATGATTTCCCTTAGGATATCGTTTGTGAACAATCATTTTTTACAGATGGTTTAGTGACCACATATCCCCTTTGCTTACTGCATAGACGCAATCTTTTTTATCAATCACCTGTAATATGAAATAGGGGTGTCAACAAAATAGTGTTTTTAAGGTGTTAGAGGTGAGACTAACGACAATAGTAAAAACGGAAGAAAAATGCTTGCTTAGTACTCGCACTCTCTGCAACAATTCATAGAACGACGTTGATTGTTATTAGTGGTAAAATATAAAATTTCTCGAATTTGCTATATATTTGTCAACAAATTTTTCACTAAAAATTTGACAAATGTAATTATAGTATAATCGTAGTGTAATTACATTGTAAATTGCATGTAATTACACTGTAACTATAATGTAACATGTATGTAACTTAAAAAAAAATCTATCCATAACATTTGTTTCGGTAAAATGGAGGTTGTGAGAACAAATTCTTTCACATATGTGTGTGATGTGATTTTTTTTCTTCCTCACTAGAACAAATTTTGTAATAGATCTAACGATTCAAAATTACGTGAAACTTATATACAAGTTACACTGTAGTTACATGCAAGTTACAGTGTAATTACATACAAATTATAGTGTAATTACACTACGATTGTACTATAATTACATCTGTCAAATTTTTAGAAGAAAATTTGTCGACAAATGTATAGGTGGTCCCAAAATTTCTGTTGGAAAAAGTGCACCGAAGGTCCCTCAACTTGTCATTGAGATAAAAAACATCCTCCAACCGTAAAACCAGATATGCGGAGTCCCTTAATTATACAAAACCGGTCATCCGAGGTCCCTTGGTGGTTTTCAACCCGGTTTTATCCGACGTGGCGGCTGAGTCAGCGTGGGACCCACAAGGGCCCCACATGTCAGCTGGCCACGTCAGCCTCATCCCTCTCCCCCTCTTCTCTCCCCTCCTCCTCCTCTCTCTCTCTCTCACTCAGTACTCACTCTTGTCTAGGGATGAAAACGGAGCGGATACGGACGGATAATGCTCATACCATATTCGTTTTCATATTTTTTACCGGATACAAAAACGAATACAGATAGCTCGAATACGAAAACAAATACGGATTATCTCGAATACGAATAAGAATCGAATATGATCGGACACGAATACGGAAACAAATTTTTCTCGGAACACGAAAACCAACTCAACTTCTAATAGAAACAAATATCAACATATATAATTAGCTAATTTTATATAAAATGAGGTATAATTTATAAATATTTTTTTAAAATTTTAAATAATATTAATAGTATGGACTAGTGTTAAGAGATAAATTACTATTAAAAATCTATAAAGGCATATTGAAGGTTATAGAGTTAGAAAGAAATATGGTATGTCTCATGGGTCCTGCGGATATCCGAATAGCACTGTTCACCGGATATCCGAATTATTATCCGTATCCGACGGAAACCCTGATACCATATTCGTATTCGTATCCGGGAGAAAATATCCGTATTCGTATCCGTATCCGAATAAAGTCGTCATCCACTTTAAGAGTTATTCGATTTGTATTTCACCGGGTTTCTGCAGTCTAACCGGCGGCACACCGGCGATCAGACCGGCGGCATCTCGGCGGTCAGACCGGCGGCAACAGGAGTCGGCTGCAGGCGTTTTCGGCGGTTCGACCGATCGATCTACATCGGTCAGACCGACGTTCATCAGGCGGTCAGACCGGCTCAACTACTTCGGTCAGACCGCGATCCATCGATTTCGAGGGTAACTTTTATTTCCGCTAAAAGTTTTCGGTTTTTGAGTATACCAACCATTCACCTCCCCTCTGGTTGGCTTAGTTCTTGTGATTCGATCCTACAAGTAGTAACTAACTCTTAGAGCATCACTAGCAGTCATTCTATTTCACTTCCAAAACTGATTTTGAGAATTTTTAGTGTAAAAATTGGATCCAACAGATTCCCAAAAGCTTTGCACAAGTTTTAGAGTTCCCATCTCCATAATTTTGTTATGTGGATTTGAGGGTGAGAGAGCGACTCCCAATCTCTAGGTCGCATGTTTCTCTCTCCTTCCCTGTGCTTCTTCTCTCCTTCCCGCACGAGCGCCGAAATTTCTGTTGGGAGTTTCTGTGCACTTGTTGGAAAAAAAAACTGAATTTTTTGTTGGTAGTTTTACAGAAGGGTCACTTTTAATTTTTGGATTGAATTTAGGCTATCTCTTGGAGGAATGAGTTTTTTCACTTTCTATTTTCAGTTTAGAAAACCCGAAAAATCAAATTTTGGAAGTAAATTATTGCTAATTTGTTGGTGATGCTTTTATATACTAATTTTCGCAAATGATTTCCCTTAGGATATCGTTTGTGAAAAATCAATTTTTACATATGGTTTAGTGACCACATATCCGGATATCCCTTTTGCTTACTGCATAGATAATTTTTTTTATCAACCACCTGTAATATGAAATAGGGGTGTTAACAAAATAGTGTTTGTAAGGTGTTAGAGGTGAGACCAACGACAATAGTAAAAACGGAAGAAAAATGCTTGCATAGAACTCGCACTCTATGCAACAATTCATAGAACGACGTTGATTGTTATTAGTGGTAAAATATAAAATTTCTGTTTAAAAATACAAAATTTTGTCAGGGCCCATAGAGAAATGCACAGTTTGTACGCGGGCTTTTTTGTAGGCCCGGCCATCGTCGACTCCTTGACGGATCCAGCCCGTTTCTTATTGGGCTTCGTCTAGCTTCCTCGGTGAACAGGATAACGCAAGATAAGAAAACGGCACAGGCACAAGCGAGCCAGCGATCGAGCGGAGGCGGCTCCTCCTCCTCCTCCTGCGACGGCGAGGCGTTCATGGCGTCCCTCTCCCTTTCCCTCCACCACCCGTGGTACGCTTCCTCCTCCTCCTCCTCCTGTGGATACCCGGCCATCTGGAACGCACAGTCCTTGCTGCTTGCATTTTCCCTTTCCCGTGGACTGAATTGCTACGGGCCTACGGCTGCATTGTTCATAAGGACGGAATTGCTTTTGTGGCGGCAGCGATTTGGTTGGGTTTCTGCATTCCTGTGGTTCCAAGAAATTAGTCTTTATAGCCTCTCCCAAGAAAAGGGCAGGTGGTAATGGTACCCAGCATTCTTGATTATGTGCAGAAAAGTTAGTAATTTGCTAGGGCACATAACTCAGGGGACTTGGTCATTTGCAACTGGGATTGTTCTGTCGATGAAGGGATCAATATTTTGTGTGTGTGTGTGTGTGGGTGTGTGTGGTGCCCTATCTTACAGGAATGCTAAGTTCCAGGGAAGTATGGATAGTTGTCCAATCAGTTAGCACAATACACCAATACCTTGAATGTAGTGCTACCATATTTTACAGAGATATTAGAGAAGAAATCCTGATTTGGAGGGAAGCCAGCATCTTTAGAGAAGTCGGCTGAGTGCCTGCCATAAGGCGGTTTCTTTTTCTTAAGTTGTTCTCCCCTCCCCTCTGCTCTTGGGTCTCGGCCCAGCCTCAACAGTTTAATGTCGATCTTGTAAAATTTGTAAAATCATCTCTCATCCTAATAAAATTGGGACGGCCTATTCCTTTGGCCGCCTCGGCAAAAAAAAAAAAGAAGAAGAAGCTACCGTATTTGATAATTTACTTCCAATAGGTTGCTAATGTGTTTATTATTTCATATCTGGAACCTTATAAATTCACATAGCATGATGGTAATAATGAATCATGATGTTGATCTTGTTAATTATGATTGCCTTTGTGAACAAAATAATGGCCATGATAAAAATATCGATACCTCATTTTTTTTATGGGGAACCATACCTCTAAATTGTGTGAAAAATCAGATCTAAAGATCTAACTTGCCAACAGTTTTGAGTGAATTAGTACATTGATCCATCATGACATGTTATCCAAATTTCAGGCAGAATTTTATATGCCTTTGTAAAAACTTAGTTTTTCTGATGATTTTACCTTGTTATCTTATAATACGAATTCCATGCAAAAAATTGAAAGAAGAATTGTGCCACGTGGCAACGCCAGTTTCGCGGGACACGGGTCGATCCTGCTTGCGCGCGTGCAGCGTGAAACGCTCGTGTGTGTGCGTGTGCAACGGTTATCGAGAAGGTCGTCCAGAAGTTTCTATTGATTGAGCAATTAGGTCCATGGGGGCACAGCAGGCTATGTGATTTCTCACGTTGCCGCCGTACGGCTGGCAAAGCTCAGGCAGCTATTGCTTCCTCCTACCACCGGATATTGAGGATTAAAGAAGTAATGATACATACTTTGGTTAGGGACTAAAAGAGGATTAACAGGATGTAATCAAATCACCCACTAAAATTCCTATGTTGCAAACATCCATCCTTTTACAGTTCTTGTGTTTCCTTATTTTGTATCCGTATTCATGTGATTTATATTATTTCTTTCATGTGTTTTCCTCTACGGAAATCATAGAACCTTTTCTCTTTGGGGGCAATTTCATTCTTGCCCCTACTTTGATATTTAATATTGATGTTGCCCAGCATTTTAGGGTTTTGTTTTTCCCATGGTTTTTTGAAATAAAGATAAATTTTGCCCCTACTTTTGATGGACAGATTAACGATGTTAAATTTTTAGCGAGAAAGCATTCAATACCCTTACTCATGTTGCAAACTTCCCCTGTTTTTGTTCATGATTGAGAATTTGCCCACATTTAGCACATGAAGCTTGCAAATTCGATAAACTTTTACCAATATGATAATTTTAACATAAATATCAACAAAAATTTGCTTCAAAATTTGACATCTTGAAAAAAAAGACAGACAAGTCAAGCAAATCTATTGCCTACCTGTGCCAAGCTATCGTCGTCGCCTCCTCTCACGAATTGCCGCCATCGTTGTTGCCTCTTCTCACCGAGCCGCCGCCCCCTCCTCCCCACACTAAGCCGCCGCTGTCGCCTCCTCCTCTCATCGAGCCACCGCCGCCGCCGTTGACCTGTTGTCCTCCTCCCCGTCGCCTCCTCGACACGTCGAGCAGCCGCACCTCCTCCTTACGCTGAGCTACAGCAGCCGTCATTGTCCTCCTCTCTACCATGGCCTCTTGCGCAATGCCTAGCCTCCTCCTGCACGCTGCAACTGGGTTGGGTGGCCTGCACTTGCTCGGGTCGTCCTCGTTGCCTGGCCGGCCCACGGACACTGCCGCCACTGTTTCACAACGGGGATTCGGGTTCAGGAAGGGAAGAGTCGATGCCAAGTGCCTAAGCCTGGAGGGACACCAAGCGATACTTGGATATTTTCTAGGGGTAAAAGGGTCGATCAATAATTTAAAAAATCATTATCTCTTTCTTTCTCTAATTCTTTACCGCATTAAGTCTAATCCCACTCACTTCCATCAAAAACAGGGGTAAACGCCTCATTTGTTTAAAAAAAATAGGGCAAAAAACAACAACTCTAAAATGTAGGGTACAATCGGTATTGGACATCAAAGTAGGGGTACAATTGTACAAACAAAAATGTCCCTTTCTCTTTTCTCCCTCGGTCAAATGCAACCTATATATGTCTTGTAAGGGCTACTTTGAAACGAAGATTGAGGGATGAATAGGAAAAACATAGAATTCTAAAAAAAATCAAGCGCAAAACAAAGAATTATAAAAAACACATAAAAAATATATGAAATAATCATTTGATTGGACCGTACGAAAAATGCAAGAATTAGATGAGAGAGATAAACTCATAAGAGACTTCGCATGATATTGGACCTCATGTTAAAAATACTCCAAAACTTATATGAATTTGGGCATTCCTTAGAAATTCAATAAGATTCAATAGTTTTCAATAATCCTTTGGTTCAAAGAATCATAAAGAAAAATTTCCTATAGAAAAATTTATTGTTTCTATACAGAATAAAAGTTCCTATATTTTTCTTTCAAGTAAGAGGCCCTAATTAGTTACTCCACTAAAGTCGAATGAGCTGGGTTCACTTTACCATGCGTGGCTTTTGCCACGCGGTTTTTCTAGTTACTAAGAGTAAAGCGGCTCCGAACGACATGGTTGATATGTTGCCCGAAATGTTCAAGGTGAGCATGGCATGTTATAATCCAAGTTTACTATTATGCAGTTTCGCCGGCTGGCCTTTGTAAACTGTTTTGTGTTGGTTATGCTATTCTATTCATATTTTTTTCGCTTACTGTATAAAACTAAATTAATGCATTTTTAATGTAATGGTTTTTTCCTTTGGGTATTATATGAGAGTTTTTTTTTTACCAATGTTATATGAGAGTTTTGATGGATTTTTCTTTGATATGAATCAGCAATTCAAGAACAGGCTTCCTTGGAAAGAGACAAGGGATTTGTCTTCATGTTATCCCTGCTGGCAGAGTTGGTTTTGTCAGAAAAACAATTGAGTGCAAGGAATCTAGAATTGGAAAGAAACCGATAGAAGTTCCATCAAATGTTACTCTTACATTAGAGGAGCAATTTATAAAAGCTAAGGGTCCATTGGGAGAGTTATCACTAAACTATCCAGGTGAAGTAAAAGTGGTGAAAGAAGAATCTGGTAAGCTGAGAGTCTCCAAAACAGTGGAAACCAAAAGGGCAAACCAGATGCATGGACTTTTCAGGTAAGATAAGTATTTTCTATTTCGTTTGTCTGTGGTTCACTTATCATTATATGTCAGTGTTTCACTATTTTATTGTTTGTTTTCCATAAGATTCCCTGGTATTACGAAATTTATCTACTGACTTAATCCCCCACTTTCCGTCATAAATCACTTATATACGTGTTGCTTCTCTTTTGCGAACGCTATTACTCTGTATGTACTACTCCTTGCAGTCACGAGGAATGGTAATTTTATAATCATGCCATCATTGCCTTAAAATAGCTTGTACCACAACATACTATTTGCAATGTGGGCATAGAAAGACACAGCCCTATACTCCTAATAACCTCTACTAGAATGAAGATTCTAGATAACAATATCCAACTTCCTGAAATCTTTTTCTCTAGCCACTTTCTTTTTAACAATCAATATTGGCGATAACCTTGCTTTGTTCAGGAGATCAGGAAGACAGGAACTAAGCATTACACTTTCAAGTTACATGGAACATAATAATCTACCTCGAGGGGAGTAAACCTTAAAAACAATTCTAGTAGTGCATCTGACAAAATCTGAAAAGTTTCATCAGTATGACGGTATATTTATTCTTGTATTTCTCGGTGTTCTATATCCATACCAAGGAAATATGGCATATGTTGTGCTATTGCTCCTTTCGTGGATTCAAGAAACAAGATCTGTAAATCTGTTCTTGAATTCCAAACATCATCCAGAGTTACTGACAAATTCCTCCATTTATTTAAAAAATAAAAAATAGCAAGATATCATATGTACTAAATTGGGACAAGCACCCACCTTGATTTCAAGGAGCACTCAGTAGTCAGTACATGGTGATGCAGGATCAAGGATTCATGAAAGGTGTGATGCGCCACCAAATATTTTCTGTTCACTGTTGACAAGCTTACTCAGTTACTCTCAAAACCTCCAGGCCTGTGTGCCAACTGCCAACCCTTTTCCAATTCCTCTCACTAGCATGAATGCGTGGTAGCATCTACTTTGTCTTTGCCTTATGTTGAAGAACCTTCTACAGAATGAATGTTTTGCTTTTGCTTACTAATCATAGCATATGTCAGCTGAATGATCTTGTCAAGCCTTCATCTTTACTATTTATCCCTCTAAAAACAAAGGGTTGCAACTATTCAATGCAGGACCCTGACGGACAACATCATCGTAGGGGTATCAAAAGGGTTTGACAAGAAGCTTCAGTTAGTTGGGGTCGGGTACCGTGCAGCTGTAGAAGGCAAAGATCTCGTGATGAATTTGGGATTCTCGCATCCTGTTCGGATGGCTGTTCCTGAAGGCCTGAAGGTTAAGGTGGAGGAGAACACCAGGATCATCGTGAGTGGCTACGACAAGAGTGAGATTGGCCAGTTTGCTGCCTCCATAAAGAAGTGGAGGCCACCTGAGCCGTACAAGGGGAAGGGAATCCGATACGCCGATGAGGTTGTCAGAAGAAAGGAGGGTAAAGCTGGGAAAAAGAAGTAGAAAAGCTCTGCTGCTTCATCATCGTTTCGTTCGGCTGGTATTATATATACTTCCTTTTGGTTTTGGTTTTTCCCCATGTGTAAGTGTAATCCATCTCTTACGAACAAAGAGAACAAGCTTTTTGAATCATGTAATCTCTCACGGCTTGTCGAGATATAGGACTCAAAATAGTGGAGTCACACTGTAGAGTCACTACTGTTTCCATCAGCCCATGTTTTGCACTTGCAGAGTCACACCGAAATACTACTGAATTAAACTAAGGCTGGTTGATTAACCTTCACGTTGTTGCTGCACTGGAGTCCAAAGGAACCAGACTTTCAGAAACCCAAGTTTGACAAAACAGTGGTAAACAACCTGGAAGTCTGTAAGCAGTCGCCACGCCATTTAAGGGCCCTGAGAAAATCCGACGCGGCCGCGCATCAGCCATCACGTGGTCCGCCTCTCATATTCGCGGTTCCAATACCGCGACGCGCGCACGCAAAGCTGACGCGCAACGAAAGCGATCTCGCCGGACACGGCCGCGGCGCACTACGCCCCGAACCGAACCGAGCAGCTGACCGGTGATCGAAGCGCTAGCACCGTAGCACGCGTGTGCACACCACCAGCGCACCAAAAAACCTCCATAAAAACACGCCCTTTTGCCGCTATCTACTCCTCGTAGCACCTGCTTTTTTGCGTGGGCCGGCTGGACTCGTCGATCTCATCATCATCGCGCGCTGAACAGAAGAATCAGCGGCGCATGCACGCCAATCGAGGCAGCGATGATCGTCCAAACCTCTGACCTACACAAACCAGGCTGGACTGAACTACTGGAGTGCTCTACGAGCAGGAGCAGGTACAATAGCATGCTACAAATCAGTTCAACCAACTTATAAACACATTTTATGAAGATAAAAAAGAGAGAAAAGCGGCGGGCTACAGATTTATAGCCAGCTGCAGCACGGACTCCAAGACGTAATGCGTGTATGACACGTGAGACCAGATATTAAAAGTGTAGTATATGTTTATATGTAATTATTGTATAAATTAGCTATTAAATAATTATATATGATTTGGACAGCTGACTATACTAGCTGCGGTGTGTGTGGCACTTTTGATCTTCTATGTGCTCTTATTAGCCTCGCTCGATCGCCAATTAAGTCGATATAAAAATTGGACGCCTACTCCAGAATTGAGTAGTGCAACAACCGCCAGCTACTTGGAAAATTCTCCCTTTTGTGTCATCATGTTCCCCTTCTCTCGCAATCGGCAGGTGATCTGCCTGAAATCCTGATCAGCATCAATTAATTCGATCTGCTAATTAAGTAGTATCACTGATTCCCTTCTTTGTGTTGAGTAGGTGCCATTTCTCAAAGTGGAAGGCGGTGTTGTCCTACTTGGCTGCATCTAGAATCTACCACATATTCAACCCAGTGTAAGTATACTTTATAATTAGTAATATATCTGCAATCAGCTTATTTGCACGATGTTAGTTAGTTGCCTGAGGCTGTTTGCTACGCAAGTCGGAGCTAATACTAGCTGCATTTCTTTATAAGCTAGTGAGCCCTTTTTTTCTTCACATCACATGCGCAGGAACACGAATGAAGAAAAGCATTATACAACCAAACAGAGCAGTCCTAACTCACCAACTAACCCAAAAGAAAGGAATATATTGTTAACTTCTCGCTCGAATAAAAACAAGCTACTTTTTGTGAAGCCAGCAAGCAATCTGGTTGCATCGTAGCTCAGGCACGGCACGTCGGCACCCAACATATCATGCCGATTCCTTTGCTCCTAATCTCACTCAAACAGAAGCATGCACCGGCCACTTTCGGCGTCGCGAAAGCCGGTCGGTCGATGAGATCTCCGCCCAAATCCACGTGTCAGTGCACACGGAGACGCGTATATATACATTGGCACGTTGATCGAGCATCTAAGCTTAACTGAAAATTTTGGAATCTTACTGTAAACGCAACGGCTTGCATCTTTTGATTCAGTCACTTTGCTGTAGCAGTAACCAAGCAGTAGTAGGAGAGAGAGGAGGTAGCGATTACGACGGCCACCGACACCGGCCGCCATCCTCCGTTCCTTTCGCACGCCTCGTGGAGATGCCCGGTCTGCCTCGCGCGATCGAATGACCGATCCATCCATCGGCCACCGATCGATGAATGGTAGGTTCCACGCGAGGCGACAACGACCGCGCGGCCGGGTTGGCGAAAAAAAAGGCGAACCAGTAACGCGACCGCGCGAGATGGGAGCGGCAATCGCAGCACTGTTCGGGTGGGACAGGATTAGGTCACGCCCGGTTGGGAGCTCGAGAATTTTTCTCATCTCTACTCGATCGGTCGCCAGCTAGCATGCAACAGGCGAATCGATCGCAAAGCGCGCGCCGTGGCTATCGCCTACTATATCGCGAGGTGGGGTGGTGGATTGGCCGCGGGCAACGCAAGTAGCCAAGAGCGACACGGTGGCGGGGCTCGGCGCGTTGCGGCAACGTACGGGGGCTCGGTTGTTGCGAGCGCGCGCGCGCGCGGACACAGCCGTTTTCTGCGCAACCACCGGGCACGGTGGCTGGCTGGGCGGCCGTGGGGATGGATGGCCATGGCCCCTATGCCGGGGCGGATCTATAGTTATAGGACCGGTGTCAGGTGATACCGACAACTTTCGGCAAAACCTATAGCGAAACTGTTTATTCATATGCTATAACACCATGATCTAAGTGTAATTAGCATATTATGACACCGATAGACGCGTTCTGACACAAAATCAGCGGCGGCGCATGCACGCCAATCGAGGCAGCGATGATCGTCCAAACCTCTGACCTACACAAAGTCACAAACCAGGCTGGACTGGACTACTGCAGTGCTCTACGATCAGGTACAATACCATTCTACAAGAGCAGGTACAATAGTATGCTATAAGTCAGCTGCAAACATATTTTAAGGAGATAAATCAAAGGAGAGAAAAGCAACGGGCTACGATTTGTAGCCAGCTGCTAGCACGGACTCCAAGACGCAGTGTGTCTATGACAGGTGGGACTAGGTATTAATAGTGTAGTATGTAACTATTGTATGAATGAACTATTAGATTAGCTATAAATGAATTAGAGTTAGTAGTTGGCTATACTATTGAACTTGCTCTAAGTCAGTTATCCTAACTTATTAAACACATTTTAAGAAGATAAAAGAATAGAGAGAAAAGCGGCGTGCTATAGATTTGTAGCCAGCTGCAGCACGGACTCTAAAAGCAATGTATATATGACACGTGGGACCAGATATTAAAAGTGTAGTATATATTTATATGTAACTATTGTATGAATTGGCTATTAAGTAACTATAGATGATTTGAACCTAGCAGCTGACTGTACTATTAAACTTGCCCTACTAGCTGCGGTGTGTGTGGCACTTTTGATCTTCCTCTGTGCTCTCGCCTCGCTCGATTCGTCATTAAGACTGTGTTTAGATTCCAAAGTTTGGATCCAAATTTCAAGTACTTTTCCATCACATCAACCTGTCATACACACACCACTTTTCAGTCACATCATCTTCAATTTCAACTAAAATCTAACTTGCGCTGAACTAAACACAGCCTAAGTCGATATAAAAATTGGACGCCTACTCCAGGAATTGAGTAGTGCAACAACCGCACAAGGAGCGCATTTTTTCCATTAAGAGAAATAAAAGTTATTTACATTTGAAAGAGAAAAACAGCACGGGACTGATACAGGACAAGAACAGACAATCCTAGGTCTATCTCTCGCGCTGATTTTGGCGACCAAATTCCCTCCTGAATTGCAGCGCAGGGATCGTTGGGTTTGCTTTACGCCAAAGAGAGGCTTCGTCCACCATCCCTCTAGCCACATCCACCCAAGATTTACACTGCTGATTGAAGATCCGACCGTTCCGTTCCTTCCATATTGTCCATGCTACCAATGTCACCACCGTGTCGAAGCCTCGACGATGTGACTCACTTAGCACCATTCTGCTATCGCACATCCATTGGTAAAAAGAAGCTTCATTCACCGGCAGGCAGTTGGGGTGGCCGATTGCTCTCAAAGTCCACCACCAAAGCTGCCTTGATTCTGGGCAGCCGACTAGGATATGATCAATGCTCTCATCTTGCTGATCACAGAGAATGCAGCGGTCGGGATGCGGCAATCCCCGACTCCGCAGTCGGTCGGCAGTCCAGCATCTGTTCAACGCGACCAGCCAGAGGAAGAAACGACAGCGAGGTGGTGCCAACGAGTTCCAGATCGGCGTGGATTCAAAGGCAATTCGCCCAAGGAACAAAGCTCGGTAGGCAGATTTTGAAGTGTATTTGCCTGAGCTTTCCCACTTCCAGGAGAGTGAGTCGGGCTCTGCGGAAGAACAACAGGAAGACAGGAACTAAGCATTACACTTTCAAGTTACATGGAACATAATAATCTACCTCGAGGGGAGTAAACCTTAAAACAATTCTAGTAGTGCATCTGACAAAATCTGAAAAGTTTCATCAGTATGACGGTATATTTATTCTTGTATTTCTCGGTGTTCTATATCCATACCAAGGCAATATGGCATATGTTGTGCTATTGCTCCTTTCGTGGATTCAAGAAGCAAGATCTGTAAATCTGTTCTTGAATTCCAAACATCATCCAGAGTTACTGACAAATTCCTCCATTTATTTAAAAAATAAAAAATAGCAAGATATCATATGTACTAAATTGGGACAAGCACCCACCTTGATTTCAAGGAGCACTCAGTAGTCAGTACAGGTGATGCAGGATCAAGGATTCATGAAAGGTGTGATGCGCCACCAAATATTTTCTGTTCACTGTTGACAAGCTTACTCAGTTACTCTCAAAACCTCCAGGCCTGTGTGCCAAGTTGCCAACTGCCAACCCTTTTCCAATTCCTCTCACTAGCATGAATGCATGATAGAATCTAGTTTGTCTTTCCCTTATGCTGAAGAACCTTCTACAGAAGAATGTTTTGCTTTTGCTTACTAATCATAGCATATGTCAGCTGAATGATCTTGTCAAGCCTTCATCTTTACTATTTATCCCTCTAAAAACAAAGGGTTGCAACTATTCAATGCAGGACCCTGACGGACAACATCATCGTAGGGGTATCAAAAGGGTTTGACAAGAAGCTTCAGTTAGTTGGGGTCGGGTACCGTGCAGCTGTAGAAGGCAAAGATCTCGTGATGAATTTGGGATTCTCGCATCCTGTTCGGATGGCTGTTCCTGAAGGCCTGAAGGTTAAGGTGGAGGAGAACACCAGGATCATCGTGAGTGGCTACGACAAGAGTGAGATTGGCCAGTTTGCTGCCTCCATAAAGAAGTGGAGGCCACCTGAGCCGTACAAGGGGAAGGGAATCCGATACGCCGATGAGGTTGTCAGAAGAAAGGAGGGTAAAGCTGGGAAAAAGAAGTAGAAAAGCTCTGCTGCTTCATCATCGTTTCGTTCGGCTGGTATTATATATACTTCCTTTTGGTTTTGGTTTTTCCCCATGTGTAAGTGTAATCCATCTCTTACGAACAAAGAGAACAAGCTTTTTGAATCATGTAATCTCTCACGGCTTGTCGAGATATAGGACTCAAAATAGTGGAGTCACACTGTAGAGTCACTACTGTTTCCATCAGCCCATGTTTTGCACTTGCAGAGTCACACCGAAATACTACTGAATTAAACTAAGGCTGGTTGATTAACCTTCACGTTGTTGCTGCACTGGAGTCCAAAGGAACCAGACTTTCAGAAACCCAAGTTTGACAAAACAGTGGTAAACAACCTGGAAGTCTGTAAGCAGTCGCCACGCCATTTAAGGGCCCTGAGAAAATCCGACGCGGCCGCGCATCAGCCATCACGTGGTCCGCCTCTCATATTCGCGGTTCCAATACCGCGACGCGCGCACGCAAAGCTGACGCGCAACGAAAGCGATCTCGCCGGACACGGCCGCGGCGCACTACGCCCCGAACCGAACCGAGCAGCTGACCGGTGATCGAAGCGCTAGCACCGTAGCACGCGTGTGCACACCACCAGCGCACCAAAAAACCTCCATAAAAACACGCCCTTTTGCCGCTATCTACTCCTCGTAGCACCTGCTTTTTTGCGTGGGCCGGCTGGACTCGTCGATCTCATCATCATCGCGCGCTGAACAGAAGAATCAGCGGCGCATGCACGCCAATCGAGGCAGCGATGATCGTCCAAACCTCTGACCTACACAAACCAGGCTGGACTGAACTACTGGAGTGCTCTACGAGCAGGAGCAGGTACAATAGCATGCTACAAATCAGTTATACTCCCTCCGTCCTAAAATAAGTGCAGTTTTACACTATTTAAGTTCAACGTTTGACCGTTCGTCCTATTTGAAATTTTTTTATAATTAGTATTTTTATTGCTATTAGATGATAAATCATGAATAGTACTTTATGTGTGACTAAATATTTTCAAAATTTTCAAAAAAAATTTAAATAAGACGGATGGTCAAACGTTGGGCACGGATATCTACGGCTGCACTTATTTTGGGACGAAGGTAGTACTAACTTATAAACACATTTTATGAAGATAAAAAAGAGAGAAAAGCGGCGGGCTACAGATTTATAGCCAGCTGCAGCACGGACTCCAAGACGTAATGCGTGTATGACACGTGAGACCAGATATTAAAAGTGTAGTATATGTTTATATGTAATTATTGTATAAATTAGCTATTAAATAATTATATATGATTTGGACAGCTGACTATACTAGCTGCGGTGTGTGTGGCACTTTTGATCTTCTATGTGCTCTTATTAGCCTCGCTCGATCGCCAATTAAGTCGATCGTTCTGACACCAACGAATCGATTTTCTGGATCCGCCATGCGTACGTCGTCCGATGCGTGAGACTGCCATGTGCGCCGTGCCGGGCGGTGGGGATGGGCTCCCGGTTGTTGGCGGTGTTTTGGCTTTGGCTCCGTTGCGCCGCCAGTTCACAACTTCGGATCCATGCCGTCCCGTCCGTACGTGGCCCCTCGCGTCGGATTCTTTCCGCCCGTCGTCTGGCCGTCGGATCAAATACGGATGGCTCGACGTTTTTTCGCTGTAGTTTTTGCTTTGTTGTTTTATTTTATCTGTGTTTTTTGCGGGTCCTTTCGGTTTCGGATAGGAAAGGGCGAGCGGAAAGTGAGAAAAGAAGGGGGGTGAAAGGCGTAGGATCCCTTTCTCCGAACGGGACGCTTCTACGGGGCTTGTGACGTGCTACGGTATTCCATTTCCCATGGTTTGTTTTTGTCCTGGTTTTGGACGCACGAGTCTTACACCACGGCATTTGTTATTGGGAAGACGACCAATGGAACTGAGTTGAATGGTAGCCATGGACCCTGGTTCTCAATAACAACATGTGAAAAAGGAGATACTGGCTCATGATTCATGAACCACTGAGCCATACGCATTGCCCCGAGATAAATGTACACTTTCAAACTCCAATTTAGTGCTTGGATCGCCTGTGTGGCATGTATACCAACATGCATATACGTGCCAAAACGCTTCTTTTCTTTATGTCATCATCTGTTTTATCTCTGTCAACTTAAGTTATTGGTAAATTGGCTAATGCATTGTACTACTCAACATTGAAAATTTTAGAAACATCACTTGTAAAGTTGTACTGCTAATCAATTATTTAATGTTAGTTGTGCCTATCAAAAGGCCATGGAACCAATTATTAGGGTTTTCTGTGCGTATCAAAAAGGTCACATGATGTTCTTCTTTAGCACTTTGAGTAATTGCTTGCACACTACTGTGTAGATGACGTGTTCGAACATTGGACTCTCGTCGACCGCAAGCTGATCCCATTATTCTCATTGGCCGCATGGATCGGCAGCTGCAGCTGGGACCCATCCACAGGTACAAGCCACATTATAGCAATGATATATACGTACTGCACGAGAGAACGTGCTGGTACACGAGACTTGCGGCTTGTGGGCGCACGGCATGCATGGTCCAGGTTTCCAACCGCAGCCTGCCTGCTTCGCCCATCCGTGCAACGACCCCCCAACTCTGAAAGGCTGCTCCGAAATCTCTGAACTATGATTAGATTAGGTTTGCCCTTATAATCACCTCATTAATTACTGCCAGGTGTTTACTGTCATTCTCCCTACTTGACCCATTTTTTTGTCCCCGGGTCGACGTCACAAAAAAAGGCTGAGCATGATTACGCACCACTAGTTTCACTTTCATCGGTTGGGTGAGTGACTCATCCAGCCGTGTGTATGTACAAAGTGAGAGGAGAACACCAAACTCACCGTCACGTCAGGTGAGTACGCGCACTAGATGAAAACTGTCTAGAAAATTATCGAACAACTGAACATCGTTTCTGGGTAAATGATACTCCCTCCGTCCCAAAATAAATGCAGTTTTACACTATTTACGTTCAACGTTTCACCGTTCATCTTATTTAAAAATTTTGTTATGATTAGTATTTTCATTGCTATTAGATGATAAAACATGAATAGTATTTTATGTGTGACTAAATATTTTTAAATTTTTCACAAATTTTTCAAATAAAACGGATGGTTAAATATTGGGCACGGATATTCACGGCTGCACTTATTTTGAGACGGATGTAGTATAATTCTTATTTCTTTTCTAAAAATACCTCAACGTTTTAAATATGACGTTAAATAGTTAAATTGATAGATAAAATCATAGAAATTATTTTCGAAGGGATATTACCGTTTTGACCCTTTTTATCCCGGTGCATCGTGTGCAGCAAACTTTTTTTTTTTCTTGGTGGAGCTGGCACTGTAGCTGTAGGCCACTAGTGATCATCCTGGGGAAGAACGCCAGGTAACAACAGCCGTGACGCGACGGGCGCGCGACCTGTTCCCTTTCGGGTGCGGACGTGTGGTTGATTGTGTGTGCGAGAGCCGAATGCTGCCTACTGCCGCCGCTTTTTTTTTTTTCTTTCCTTTCTTCTCCCTTTAAATCTTCTAGGTACTTCTTCCTGACTTCCTCCTCCTCTTTCTTCTCTCGCCGCCGAGAGACACGAAAAAGATGGTGGGTGTATAGCTACATATTCACGCCACACCGCATCGTCATCTACACATCTCCACCTCCCGCTGCATCACCACTCACTCCACCGCCGCGCGCTTGCTCGCAGCTCTTCCTCCTCCTCGCATTGCAGGCGGCTGCCGACTGAATCAAGGTGAGTGGTGAGTGTTGTGTGCCTTCCTCTCTGTAACTCTGTTCATCAGTCAAGAGTTAAAAGACTTCATGAGTTTATGAGGTAGGATTGGGTATTAATTTTGATGGTGCTAGCTAGCGTTCTTGATGATTGCAGGAAGGTGACTGTCCTGCCAAGGATTATTTTCAGCTGTTGATTTTTTGGAGTGTGTTTCACTCTTCGAACTAGTCCTTTGCTTTTTCTTCCTTCGTGTGCTTAGTTCTCTCTTCTTTTTGTATCTAGTTTGGTACTGGTAGTCGATTATGTAGCCATAAATAGTTGCAATCAATACTTTGGTCTCAATTCTTCTGTGTCTTTAGTTTTCTGTACTCTGTAGAGGTTTAGTTTCTCAACTCTGCTCTGCTTTGGAAGAAAAAGAATATTCAGGTAGGATTCTGAGTTCTGATCAGTGGGAGCTTTGCGTTGCAGATGAAGCGGACCATCATCGTCAAAGTGGACTTGGAATGCGAGCGCTGCTATGCCAAGATCGACAGGGTGCTCACCAGGATCAGAGGTAGGTGCACGTCGCGCGGTTTGCGAGTTTTCTATGATCAAATGGTGTCTCTGGCAGCTTTTGAGCTAGGTTAATCGTGATAAAACGATGAATCTTTGAGAGTTCTTGCGTGCAGACAAGGGTGAGTTCGTCATCGACGACATCGACTTCGACGTGAAGCACAACAAGGTGATCGTGTCGGGGCCCTTCGACCCGGACAAGCTCGCGGACAAGCTCTGCTGCAAGGCGTGCAAGATCATCAAGGAGATCGAGATCGTCGCCCTCCAGCCGCCGCCTCCGCCGCCGGCGCCGGAGCCGGAGCCGGAGCCACCCAAGAAAGAAGAGCCGCAGCCACCGCCTCCGAAGGAGAAGGAGAAGCCCGAGCCGCCGCCGGCGGTGATTATCGTGGAGCCACCGGCGCCGGCGCCCGAGCCCGAGCCGGAACCCGAACCGGAGCCGGAGCCGCCGAAGAAAGAGCCATGCCCGCCGCCGCCTCCCAAGCAGGAGCCATGCCCGCCGCCGCCCAAGGTCGTCGAGGTCCCTTACCCCTGGCCCTACCCCTACCCGTTCCCGTCGTGGCCGTCCGACTGCTGCTGCCACCATGGCCACGGCGGCTGCCACTGCTGCTCCTGCGGGAAGGCGCCGGAGCCGGCGCCTCCGCCGCCGCAGTACATCCCCTGCTACCCGCCGCAGCAGCCCTACCCTTGCGGCGGCTACAGGATCGTCTGCGAGGAGGACCCCTCCTACGCCTGCGCCATCATGTGACCTAATCATCATCATTATCTTCTCCTTAATTACCTTCTCCGATCTCTCCTCCTGTATAATTAAGCACGCACCGTACAGACACACGCACATATATACTACACATCCTACACGTACTCCTCTTTATCTACTCTTATACACTCCCTCTGTAACTGTTGATTTCCTTACGTCCCATTTAGAGGTGAAAATAAGTAAGTATATATCGTCATTAATAAACAGTCCCAAGTAAATTCATGTACATGCATTTGAATGCATTTTAGAGAGAGAAAAAAAGGAGGAAGAGAGAGCTGTTCAGTCTGGCCCTTTGATGGAAGGGAATGATCGTTTCGTCGGCACCACGACTGCTTTGCTTTGCTTTATTTACGTTGCACTCGGGGACATCTCACTGTCGCCACCAGCTTTGCGTTGCTCCCTTTGCCTCCATTTGTTACCGTGTGGTGATGGAAAATCACAGATTAGATAATGCAACAGCTCGCTTTTTCGCACACGTCGTAATCCATCCCGCCCCAGCCGTGTAGCCAGATCGGTGCGAAAAGACGCGGTTGATAGCTGCTGGTACGCACGAATCACCCGCGCCCGCGACCGCGAGACCGCGAGACGGCAACGCGCGCCGAGGCGATCTGGACGAGACGAGACGACGGCGAGACGGGCGACGTGGTGGCGTCGCGGTCGCGTGCGCCTCGGCACGGCTCGATCGGTGAGGTGAGCGCGAGACCGCGAGATCCCGCGGCTTGGGGCGCGCACGCACGTCGGCGTTCGATGCGGACGTGCCACCGGCAGCGGTGCGCCACCACCGCTTTGTCGCTGCAGCTAGCGTCGCGTGGGCCTTGCCGCATCGGCTGCGTTCCGTTTCGGGTTCACGTGCGTGCCGGTGTTTCGGCTCATGGGCCTTTATTTTTTCCGGAGTTTGGCAACGCTGCGGAACTGGAGTTTTGTCCTTTTGGTGTTGCGTTGCATTGTGTGGACCGCGGGAGAATTGGTGGTATTACCATGTGGGGTTTATTTTGATAGTAGTATTTGGGGTATACCATGTGGGGTTTATTTTGATAGTAGTATTTGGGGTATGTATGCATGGATATCTTTGTTGGAATGCAGCATAGGAACTACTGAAACTGCCCCTGAACTGACAGAACATACCCAGGTTCCATCGAAGATTTGTTACTCATCAGTGGCAGGTGATCATCCCTGGAGCCAATCAAACGCAGCCTCTTTGACTAGATGGCCCTTGTAGGCCTAGGACTAACAACTCGAGAAACAAAAAAGAATCTACTATAATCAGATGAGCATAAAGGTAGCTAGCCACCACACAGACCAGACAGCCTCCTCTGTGTTTACTGTTTCTGAACATTTGTGATATCTGGATTGCAGGGTTCTAGACTCGTTATCCCCTTATCCTTACCATAACAACAGTTTTGAGTTTAGGACTCCCCAGCCAACGGGTACCCACGAGGCGGCCGTTCAGACGTCCTATCAGGTGGCCAGGGTGCTTACGTGTGGAGCACCGCTGCTTTGCTTGACACTACTGTCCCATTAGCAAATCTTTCGTCCTTTAGCCGACTGATCTGTACGCATCCAACCGCAGCCTCCCACCTATCATGATTCCTGACCTGTATGTATCCATAATCCATTGGACATACGTGCGTGATTGCACTTGCATAGTTTGCATCTTGCATTGCCTCGTGTTTTCCGTGTTTGATTAGCACACAATTTTTATTAGGAGAGCCTACGTAAAACTTGACAAAAAAGGCCCATTTTGATTTCAGTTATTTTTTTACGGTTAGAAGAACATTTAGATTCGTGCATAAACATTAAACCATCTCCCTCTTTCTTCTTCTCCACCGTAACTTGCTCGAGCAGACTAAGTTCGCCAGCACACCATCCTTCCCGCACCACCCCCACGTGCCGCTTCTCAACCTCGCTAATGCCGGCGAGACCCACCGACTGTTAGGGATGCAAGTGGATAGTCCCACTACCCGTATAAAACCCCGCTTACTAGTTTATTTCTTATACGATAGTACAAAATTTAGAAGGAAAAATAAACTAGAAATGAGATAAACGTGCTAAAAAACCCGTTTGCCCGCCCCGCTTGGATCCCTACTGACCGTCCCTATGCTCTCTTCTCCCTCCTCACCTAAGACACGCCCTTCATTACTCACCGTCATCATTTTAAGCTCAGGAAAAACCCTTCCTTTTTCCCGGTCCAACCCCTCCCCTCCTATACCATGACTGTAACCTTGAATTAATTAGTTGGGCCCGTCATAGCCGCACTAGAGCTGGAGGAGAGGGATGCCGTCACAAATCTCTAAGTGATTTCGATGGTCCAATATTTGATGAAAATCTTACTTAAATTTATATCGAATGAAGGTTAACAATTCTAATTTTTATGATAGAGATGTTTTACGGTGCTTGGGAGGTATCCCAGGTACCTTCCCCCCTCAGTAAACATCCACCGTTGATTTTCTAATGCTTAAATTAGGTATAAAATGATAAACAGGGGTATCTTAGTAATTCTTAATTAACCGTAATCTTTCTAACTTCTCTTCATCTGGCCCTCGGCCGATCGCCGTCGGCTCATCATTGCCTCCTACTTAAACTCCAAGCATTAAGTCAAAAGACTAATCTCATCTTCCCTATATATTCACTCTCATATGTAATTAGATTAGTGAGAATGAAGGTATAATCCAAACACATCAGAAAACGATGCTCTATGAATCTTCATTTCAGACCCTTTCTTAATTATTGATACATGTGATTTGTAAACATCAATTAGTGGGTAACCTGTGTATCTGGGCCTCACGCCATATTGTTGAGCCATTGATTGACAACGAACATATCGGAGACGATATATGTAACATCGCTCTCCAAGATCTCCATCTGCCCCCGCCCGCCAAGTGCCCAATAGTAAGATCAAGGGGCCTCCTCAGGAAGAAACTAATTAATCCTTTTACTGGTTTATCCTTTTTCTCTGTTTTGATACTGGGTCTGAAAATTACATATATGACCTTTCGCTTATCTTGTTTAAGTTAATACCTTGGCCCACACTTAGAGTACCTTTCTGCAGGTACCTTCTATTGTAGATCGTTAGATTACAGGCGATCAACGGATGCCACAACTTCCAAGTATTGTAGAAAGTCTCTTTATGATAATATACCTTGCATTGAAACAAGCCCATACATTATAAAGCAATACCTTTTTAATCAACTACTACTATCTTTTTAGTTTTACTCTAGCGGATTTTCTTTCTCTTTTTTTAGAGCATTGTGGTTTTTTTTTTTCAATGTGCAACCGCTAATTTTGGTTTCTTGTGATTTTCTCCTTTTTCTCTCACTACTTTTATTCCGACGTACGATGCACGCGAGGGGAGAGTGGTGGAAAGGAGGATGACATCTCTTTTAAGATACTCCCTCCATCCCAAATTGATCATCCCTATATTATTTTTGAGGTTTTCCCAAATTGATCATTATCTAAGTGTTATCTATTCGTTTATTCGCGTAAAAGTATTTGTGCAAAGTTAATGTCATCGTTGCATGTTTGTTCTTTTATCTGTGCAGGAGTAGATGGCATTGTTGCATGCCTCGCATGCATTCAATTGCATATTTGCATGTATAAATACAACACCTTAAATCGATAAGGTTTATTTTCATAAGTAATGATGTTTTCTTGTCTTGATGTTGATGTTGTTCGTAAATATATGATCAAATTGAGATGGAGGGAGTAGTAGAGACAGGGTTCACAATTCCGACGAAAACCAGTCGAATTCCACGAAATTTCAAGGTTTTAACGAGGCTCGAAAGTATAACCCGTCTGATATTTCGACGAGTTTTATCCAAATTCAAATTTGAATTGATAAAAAAGAAAAAAATCAAATAAAATCTTATAAATAGTATGATATTCATAGAACCTATTGGGATATAAATTTTCAAAAAAAAAGTGTATTCCGTGTATTTACTAAAATTTACAGTAGGAAAGAAAAGAATAACAAATTAAAAAAAAGGAAAACACTTTGAGTTTACCTCTTTTCAAGTTACCAATTGACATTTCAATGATTTCGCTCGGAATTTTGTCAAGGCCGACCAGTTTTCATGAGCTTGGTCGGTAAACTCAGGGAATTTGTATTCAAATTTTAGTTTATAAAATTTGTTCGGAATCTACCGGCTTTCCACTAGATTTCATAAAAACCGTCATTCCGACAGAGCCCGAAACGGCAGGCCATCTCGGAATCGTAAAAGAGATAGTTGAGACGAGCGTGTGATTCTCTAGGCCTAATTTGAGGAAGCCCATGAGGATTTCAGACCTCTCCAGGGAAGCCCAAGAAGAAAAACTCAAATGGAACGATGGGCTGGGAGCCTGGGACCATGTTGAACTGGTGTTTCTTCGTGTTTTTTTGCACGCGGAGAAAAGAAAGATGAATCTCCAGTTAACTGAACTTCCTTCTATGGATCATCGGTATATCAAATTGTTTTTCTTGAAACAAGACTTCCTCAATTTTTGGTACGTGAGTAATCGGGATGAACGAATGCACAGAAATCTTTTCATTTGCGTTGCAGCTGGGAAATTCCCTGCTGAGAAAGTTCGGCTCGTCTAGGGAATAATGAATTCCAGCCGGGAACCGGATCACCCAAGCCAAGCATCCAAGCATGGACCTGTGTGCAGTTCAGTTGGATGCAGTTTATGCAGGATGTGTCTGTCCATAGAAGAGCAAGTTCAATACTATAGCTTACTACTAGCTTCAATTTATCTATAGCCAATTCATACAATAGTTGCTTACTATACTATTGATATATGGTCTCACCTGTCATGCACACACTGTGTCTTGCAGTCCGTGCTGCAGCTAGCTACAGATCTATAGCCCGCTGCTCTTCTCTCTCATCTTTTATCTCATTAAAATATGTTTATAGCTGACTAATAGTCTGCTATTGTACCTGCTCGGAGTGGGTGTTTCTCCCACTCTCTCATTGCCATGTGGTGCAGTTCCATTCGTGGAGTAAATTTTAATTGTGCCGTACGAGCAGTTTCGTTGGAACACCCAACGGAACACTGTACGACCATACCGATCGCAGTCTTGCTAGTTGTACAATTGGAGTAATTAACGATATCGTGCGTGGTGCCGTGGTGGCTGGTGAGCAGTGAGCCGGGTGATTATTCGTCGGGATCGATGGTAATTTTCTCAAGGTTTTCTACAGTAGCTCGTGCCTCGTGGTGTCGTGGGTTTGTGGTCTCGCACATGAAAGCAGCATGCCGGGCTCAGGTCTAACGGGGACATATATTTATGCCTTTTGCATATTACAATTTTGCTTTGCCAAAAGGGAGAAAGGCATATTCGATGAAAAAGAAAAGGTTTTGAAAGTATACATGTGTGTCTCTGTTGCTTTATCATTTACAATCCTATCGATTAATGAAACAATGTATACGTGCGTACCTTGCTAGGCACGTTCGACCATGAAACAATGTGCTGGCTCTACTGTTATTCACATCATTAAGAGATTGCTCAAATTTTTACTGTACACAAAGGGCATAGGCAAGAAGAACAATAGGGAGCCATTGTTTCGCTTATTCGTGAAATAAGGGAAATGACATATTTACAAATGAAAAGTAATTTATGAATAAAACTTATATATATGTTTTTAGTGATCTAAAAGTAAAGTCTGAAAAAATAAACTTTGATGAAAAAACCTCAAAATCAGTTCCAAATTTAAGGTTGAAAATTCAAATTTTAGCTGATAAATATAAGCATAAGCGAAAAAATGAGGCTGATAGATCATTTAATACCATTCATCTCTACCTCTTTTTTCTAGTATATCTTATGGTCGAGTATTCCCTTTGTTGTAAAATATAAGGACCATATTTCTAAAAATTATTGTAAATTTTAACTAATAACTAAAGTAACAATACTATATATATGTTGAGTATCATGAATATGATATCATTATTTAGGGCTCCTTTGAAACACAGTATTCTCAATATGCTTAAAAAAAATACAGAATTGAAGTATTCTAGTACCTTAAGTCTTGTAGATTGAAAAAAACATAGAAAATTCTCATGAATTATCGTTTAGATGGAGCATAGAAAAACATACAGTAACTAGAAGATAGATGGACACAAATGATCTTTTCCAATAGGTTGAAGTTCATGTTAGAATTCCTTCAGAATCCCTACGTTTTGAGCCAATCTAAAGGAATTTCATAGGATATTTCCTTTGATCCAAATGACCACGTATGAAAGTTTTTTATAGGATTGATTTTTTTTTCTAAAATTCCTCAAGGAATATTTTGTTCCAAAGGAGCCCTTAGTATTTGAAATTACATTCATATGATGTTCAATTTTATACTCCACCCGTTTGGAAATATAAGGTGTATTTCTTGTTTTATGCAAAGTCAAAATTTATTTTTTTGACTAATAATTGAACTAAAAATATGAATGTTAGTCTCATGCATGTAGTATCACTTGATTCATATTTTAAAATATATTCATACGACGTTAGTTTTGTAGTTGTTGATAACATATTATAAAAATAGTATTGGTCACAGTATAATGTTGGAGACCGTATAGAAACATAATACGCCTCATATTGTCACACATGGAGTAACTGTTAATACTATTATGAAAGAAATTAAAAGTGAAAGTTTTATGTTGGAGACCATGAAAACTTGTATGGTATCTTGGAGAAGAGGAGTATATACAAGGCTTTGACTTGTCTAGATGCATATGTCAAGGTACAAGCTATCAACATCGAAGGGTGCACTAAAACTCCATATATGTTTTGTCGCATTAGTCAACAAAGGAAAGGATAGTGAAATATCTTTCACACAGCAAATATTTTCTTCACTTTAAAATATATTACACTGATGACTCCTGATATTATTTCCATCCCAGTTTGATCATTACCTAAGAAAAAGGCACTAAAACCAAGGTCACTAAAACATTTATCATAGTAAAATTAATCCTCATCGATTAAGGTGTTATGTCGGTTCGTGCGAATCATGTCCAACAAAAATTAATTCATACTTTAAATGTTGCATAGGTTAAACCAATAAAAATTAGTCTTGGTTAGTCTTTAAATGTTGCATAGGTTAAACCAATAAAAATTAGTCTTGGTTAGTTGCATGTATACAGTTGCAGGGCACTCCACGGTACGCATGTACTATTTGCACAAAGAAACAAAGAGACGCTTTGTTAAATGATGATCATTTTGGAAAAAAACTTAAAAATCTTAGATGATGATCAAATTGGGATAGAGAGATTATATCGTTTGACTATATTTTGATTAAAAGTTTAGTGTAAAATGTAAAGTTATAAGTCATACTTAAAATATATTTAGTGATAAAAATAAGACACACATGCTTACATAGTTTTAGTTTTCTCTAAGTAAGATTAACGATACAAATATCATATCTAAAAGTTAATATAGTCCATATATTTTAAAGGGGAAGATGATAGTTTATGTTTGTTAGAATTGAAAAAAAAAAGGATTCCAAACATATACCAAATAAGCTAACAATATGGAGGTGTAAAATTGTGGGTCATGTATTGGAGTCAAAAGCTAACTTGAAGTACTACTTATTTGTACTACTAAAAGGTCTTAGTTTAGTTCTAAACTTTTTCTTCAAACTTCGAACTTTTTCATCACATCTAAACTTTCCTACACATATAAACTTCTAACTTTTCTATCACATCGTTCCAATTTCAACCAAACTTCTAATTTTAGCGTGAACTAAACACACCCAAATAAGGATAGATCTATGACAACAAATTTTAATGGGGTTGTTTGGCGTGACTTGTTGCAGCATCTTTGCTACGCTGCGTTAACCTCGTCGCTTGGCTACAGCCTACAACAGTGGACAGACTTGAGGCCGCTACATGTAGCGGCTGCTCGTTGTTGGTTAGGGCGTCAGCAGGGGATATGTACTAGGGTGGCATTAAGGTGGGACCAACCTTAAGATGGGACCCACACTTTTTTAAAAAAATCGTTGTTTCTCTCTCCATCCATCTCTTCTTTTCTCTTTGTCAGTGAGAGAGTGAAGTTATTTTTTATTTTTTTTAATGCCATAAGAGCAAGCCATAAGCATATGGACAACTTTAGCTAGAGACCATCCTAAAGATCCCCTCACAATGTATAAGGCGCCCCGCCTCGGCCGCGCGCGTCCCCTCTTCCCCTCCTAAGCCCCGCATCCCGCTCACCCACCCCACGCACCAACCCCCGCCTCGCCTCGCCGTCGCCGTCGCCGTCGCCCCCTCGCCTCGCCGCCTCTGCGTGGTGGTGAGGTAGTAATCGCTGTTGCTTCGGTTTCCCTTTGGTTGGGAGGTGGGAGGAGGAAGACGAAGAGAGGGAGAGAGAGAGGGAGATATTATCTTGGGCTGCCTTGCCGTGCAGTGTGGCTCGCTGTCCCACTCAGGTGCGGCGCTATTCCAATCCGTGCTTATCCCCGGCAGAATCCAATCCCCCTCGCGGCTTTTCTCCAAAAGCGCTCCGCCTTCTCGCCTATTTCGCTCGCTGCCGCGGCCATGATTCCCCGCTGATACCTCCGCGCGCCCATTTGGTTCCTCCTCGCCGAATCCCCCTTCGCAGCCGGTGGTTCTAGTTGAGGAGGAGGAGGAGGGGATTTGGTTGGGGGCGAGGGGGAGGAGGGGGTTGTGGAGATGTCGTCGTCGCGGTCGAACAACCGGGCGACGTGCTCGCGGAGCAGCTCGGCGCGGTCCAAGCACAGCGCGCGGGTGGTGGCGCAGACGCCGATGGACGCGCAGCTGCACGCGGAGTTCGAGGGGTCGCAGCGCCACTTCGACTACTCGTCGTCGGTGGGCGCGGCCAATCGGTCGGGCGCCACCACCAGCAACGTCTCCGCCTACCTCCAGAACATGCAGCGCGGCCGCTTCGTCCAGCCCTTCGGGTGCCTGCTCGCCGTCCACCCGGAGACGTTCGCGCTGCTCGCCTACAGCGAGAACGCCGCCGAGATGCTCGACCTCACGCCGCACGCCGTGCCCACCATTGACCAGCGCGAGGCGCTCGCCGTCGGCACCGACGTGCGCACGCTCTTCCGCTCGCACAGCTTCGTCGCGCTGCAGAAGGCCGCCACCTTCGGGGACGTCAACCTGCTCAACCCCATCCTCGTCCACGCCAGGACCTCCGGGAAGCCCTTCTACGCCATCATGCACCGCATCGACGTCGGCCTCGTCATCGACCTCGAGCCGGTCAACCCCGTCGACCTGCCCGTCACCGCCACAGGCGCGATCAAGTCGTACAAGCTCGCTGCCAGGGCCATCGCCAGGCTGCAGTCCCTGCCCAGTGGGAACCTCTCCCTGCTGTGCGACGTGCTGGTCCGCGAGGTGAGCGAGCTCACTGGCTATGACAGGGTGATGGCGTACAAGTTCCATGAGGATGAGCATGGTGAGGTGATTGCTGAGTGCAAGAGATCTGATTTGGAGCCGTATCTTGGCCTGCACTACCCAGCCACTGACATTCCTCAGGCATCCAGGTTTTTGTTCATGAAGAACAAAGTGCGGATGATATGCGATTGCTCCGCAACGCCTGTGAAGATCATCCAAGATGACAGCCTAACACAACCTATAAGCATATGCGGATCTACTCTCAGGGCACCCCATGGTTGCCATGCACAGTACATGGCAAGCATGGGCTCCGTTGCATCACTTGTGATGTCGGTCACTATAAATGAGGATGAGGATGATGATGGAGACACTGGGAGTGACCAGCAGCCGAAAGGGAGGAAGCTGTGGGGGTTGATGGTCTGCCATCACACAAGCCCGAGGTTCGTCCCTTTCCCGCTTAGGTATGCTTGCGAGTTTCTCTTGCAAGTATTTGGGATACAGATCAACAAGGAGGTGGAACTGGCTGCTCAGGCAAAGGAGAGGCACATCCTCCGCACGCAGACTCTTCTCTGTGATATGCTCCTTCGAGATGCTCCTGTTGGGATATTTACCCAATCACCTAACGTAATGGATCTAGTGAAATGTGATGGTGCAGCATTGTATTACCAAAACCAGCTTTGGGTGCTAGGATCAACGCCCTCTGAAGCAGAGATAAAAAACATTGTTGCTTGGTTGCAGGAGTACCATGACGGTTCTACTGGATTGAGTACCGACAGCTTAGTTGAAGCAGGTTATCCTGGCGCTGCTGCACTTGGTGATGTTGTGTGTGGCATGGCAGCTATAAAGATCTCTTCAAAAGATTTCATCTTCTGGTTCCGATCCCACACGGCAAAGGAGATTAAATGGGGAGGAGCTAAGCATGAACCAATTGATGCAGATGACAATGGTAGGAAGATGCATCCACGATCTTCATTCAAAGCCTTCTTGGAGGTAGTTAAATGGAGGAGTGTTCCTTGGGAGGATGTTGAAATGGATGCTATCCATTCTCTGCAGCTAATATTACGTGGCTCCTTGCAAGATGAAGATGCCAACAAGAACAACAATGCAAAGTCCATTGTTACAGCTCCATCTGATGATATGAAGAAGATTCAGGGGCTCCTTGAACTGAGAACCGTTACAAACGAGATGGTGCGCCTAATTGAGACAGCAACCGCGCCTATCTTGGCTGTTGACATCACTGGGAGCATAAACGGATGGAATAATAAGGCTGCAGAACTCACTGGATTACCCGTCATGGAAGCCATAGGGAAGCCTCTGGTCGATCTCGTCATCGATGATTCTGTTGAAGTGGTTAAGCAAATTTTAAATTCAGCTTTACAAGGTTGGCTCTATGTTGAACTTGGCCTTTTTGTACCATCCAACTTAATCATAATGTGTCCATTATTTTTTGGGTGACTAACTTAGGTCTTCTTTTTTGTATTTCAGGAATAGAAGAGCAAAATCTGCAAATTAAACTTAAAACATTTAATCACCAGGAAAATAATGGACCTGTAATTTTGATGGTTAACGCCTGCTGCAGTCGTGACCTTTCAGAGAAAGTTGTGGGGGTTTGCTTTGTAGCACAAGATATGACAGGACAGAACATTATCATGGATAAGTACACTCGGATACAAGGGGACTATGTTGCTATAGTAAAGAACCCTTCGGAGCTCATCCCCCCTATATTTATGATCAATGATCTTGGTTCCTGCTTAGAGTGGAATGAAGCTATGCAAAAAATTACTGGTATAAAGAGGGAAGATGCAGTAGATAAATTGCTAATCGGGGAAGTTTTCACCCACCATGAGTATGGCTGTAGGGTGAAAGACCATGGTACTCTGACCAAACTTAGCATATTAATGAACACAGTGATATCTGGTCAAGATCCTGAGAAGCTTCTTTTTGGTTTCTTCAACACCGATGGCAAGTACATAGAGTCACTGATGACAGCAACCAAGAGGACAGATGCTGAGGGTAAGATCACTGGCGCCCTTTGCTTTCTTCATGTGGCCAGCCCAGAGCTTCAACATGCTCTGCAGGTGCAGAAGATGTCTGAACAAGCTGCTATGAACAGCTTTAAGGAATTGACATACATACGTCAAGAATTAAGGAACCCACTCAATGGCATGCAATTTACTCGTAATTTGTTGGAACCTTCTGACTTGACTGAGGAGCAGAGGAAACTTCTAGCATCAAATGTCCTCTGTCAAGAACAGCTGAAAAAGATTTTACATGACACTGATCTAGAAAGCATTGAACAGTGGTGAGTGCCGTTTGTTCCACTGTAGTCTGACATATAGATATTTGCCAACTTTTATTCTGAGCCCTTCCATTGTTCTTGAAATCATGCTTTAATGATTTTTAACCATAGCAAATTTAGATGGTCTTGCAGATTCAGAACTGAAATCACCACTGTTTCATGCCTTTTCTCCAATTATATAGTCTATATGTAGAACAACATGATATGTAAAAAAGGAAACTTTCTATTTAGTGGTTGGAATTAACCTATACACGGAAAATTCCATTGGTACCATAACAGTTCCAGCACTACAAAATAAGTTCATATACAGCTGTATAATATGCCTATTCCATTTGCTTTTTTCACGCACAAGAAGATCTGATAGAATACGTATTGGTTACTAACTCTGTGCTCCCACAGCTACACGGAGATGGGCACCGTAGATTTCAACCTGGAGGAAGCCCTGAATACAGTCCTAATGCAAGCCATGCCCCAGAGCAAGGAGAAACAAATTTCCATTGACCGTGATTGGCCTGCAGAAGTATCATGTATGCACCTCTGCGGGGACAATTTAAGGCTTCAACAAGTCCTAGCAGACTTCCTGGCATGCACGCTTCAATTTACACAGCCAGCTGAAGGGCCTATTGTGCTCCAAGTCATCCCCAGGATGGAAAATATTGGATCTGGAATGCAGATTGCTCATCTAGAGTTCAGGTAAGCCACCCATTTGCCTTGTGGAACTTATAGTGATGTTTCTTGAACTGCGAGTACAGCTTTACTGGTAATAGAACCAACTTAAACTTTGCATGCAATGACCTAATTTCCATTACTCCAACTCAACTTCTCTGGGGAGAAATCTGTTTGTTAACATGCGTTCAGTAAGTACTAGAGGCGCACTATTGAGTTCCAGACACCTTTATTCCTGCAGCTTGTGTTTACTGTCCATCTTATCAATAGAGGCAGGACACTCAGTAGTCACATAAAAACTGACGGTTCAAAATAGGCCTTCCATATTATCTCAACATAAACATAGCATAAACATAAAATGCAATATCGTAACATCTGAGTAATGACTATATAACCAATTCAATGATGCAACCCTTACAACTATTTAAGATAACGGATAACCCGGCCGACAACCCTTACAACTGTGAGTAAAAGGAGATTGATTAGATGATGCAAAGCTTTAGATTGTTCGACGAGCTTGCTGGGGCACAATTCCACTTAACAGAAGCGTAATCTAACATCTGCCCAACGGTTGACTCCGTGCAGGCTTGTCCATCCAGCTCCGGGCGTTCCAGAGGCTCTGATACAAGAGATGTTCCGCCACAGCCCAGGTGCATCTCGAGAGGGCCTTGGCCTTTACATAAGCCAGAAGCTCGTGAAGACGATGAGCGGCACGGTTCAGTACCTCCGGGAAGCAGAGAGCTCGTCGTTCATCGTCCTGGTGGAGTTCCCGATCGCCCAGCTCAGCACCAAGAGGTGCAAGGCTTCCACGAGTAAATTCTGAACTTAGGGCTATGGCCAAAATTCTTGTGGGTGCTGTATTGTTGTTGTTGCTGCTGCTGCTATTAGCAGATCAGGCAGTCTGAGGAGTACGTTAGCTGAAGATGTATCAGATGTGTGTAGCTTGTGAAAGTGAAGGTAGTGGTTGGATAGATGTATTGGTCACGTTGATGTCTGGAGAGCTAGTGAGCGAGCTACTAGGTGTTAGTGTAATTTAACCGGCAAATGTATGAACGAATTATGAATAAAATCTTCACTTGTGTTGTCATGAATAAAATCTTCACTTGTGCTGTCATTATTTCCGAAATTATTCATCAAATTCGAAAAAAAAAAGAAGTGAACTATTTATATATTTTATCGGACAAATACACAAAAATCTTAGAATTATATCGAGTTGTGTGTGAATTAGATTGCGAATAGGCCCTTGGTAAAAATGAAAAAAAAATATGGGGGTTTTCAGTTTTTACAAGCCCATTTGGTCAATACTGGGCTAGCCGTTGTTGGCCCGACCGCCGGAGGCTCACTCGCAGCGGTCGATCATGGCGGGGAGGGAGAAGAGGCGGCGGGTGGCGGCGCTCGACGGCGAAGAGCGGCGGCGGCGGCAGGAGGAAGCGGCGACCCTCCTCCACAGGATCAGAGGTGTACTCCCCCTCCCTCTCGTGATCAATCGCCTAAAAAAACTTCCGAATCCTTCATCAACCGAAGTAAACACGCGTCCCTCGTCACCGGCGCAGGGTTGGTGCGCTGGGTCGTCGCCGAGGTCGCCGCCGGCCGCTCCCCGGCCGTCGCGCTCCACCGCTACCAGAACTACTGCTCCTCCGCCTCCGCCGCCGCCGCGTCCCCATGGTCGGTTTCCGCGTCTCGCCCTACCCTACCATCTCATCGGCCGTTTCAAATTCTCACCCCGCTGTATGCGCTTGCAGCGCCTGCAGCTACGACGTCCCCGTGGGCACAGATGTCCTCTCGCTCCTCCACCGGGGCTCCCACGCCTCCCGGCTCAGTACGCGTCGTTGATTTTTGTCTCAATCTGCTATCTACGATCATGTTAATGTTATCAGTTCGGGATGTTTTACTCGATGTGCAGATGTGCTCCTCAGGGTTCTTCTCGTCGTGCAGCAACTCCTGCAGCAGAACAAGCACTGCTCCAAGAGGGACATCTACTACATGTACCCCTCCATATTCCAAGGTCTGCATAGTTTCCATGCCTCACTTCTGCTTTTGTTTCCTGCTGTGTGTGACAATTGGAATTGTCACACCTGTTTTTGCCTAAACACTGCAGAGCAAGCGGTTGTTGACCGTGCGATCAATGATATATGCGTACTCTTCAAGTGCAGCCGGCACAATCTCAATGTGGTATGTACCGCGTAATCTGTGTTATTTTCCTTCAGAATCTTCAGTTTTGCTTCTAGAAGTTGCGTGTGCATCACATAATAAGATTCCACTTTCCAGCTGCTACATCCTTTGTGCCCACATTTCTGTCATTAATCATCTGGAGCCTTTTTTTTCTCAATGCTGTTTTACATCTTGAATTCATGTGTATGTACTGTCATAACTGACTGGAATGTGTGCTACCTTGGCTGCTTGCAGGTTCCTGTGGCAAAAGGGTAGGAACTCTGTCAACTATCATAGAGTTGGAGTGTCTGAAGATATGTTTAACTCATTCTACTGTCCTATTGATTGTCCATGCCAATACTTAATAAGATAACTTCTAACCCCTTATCTTCCAAGCACTTGGTCTGCTTAAAACAAAATCTGGATGTAAATAGTGAGATGCTTCTCTTTTAGCAAGGGCTTATAGAGCACTGTGAAGCTACCATTACAGTGCTATGCTCATATATTCTTCACCTATTCATTTCCCCTGTTAAAAACTCATCAATGTCTTTATTATTCCAGCTTGGTGATGGGCTGGATTAGATTTTTAGAGGGAGAAAAGGAAGTCTATTGCATAACGAATGTCAATGCTGTAAGTTCTATGAGTTTCCTTTAATCACTGTAATATGTTTCTTTCTTTTTATTGATATGGTTTGATTTTTGCCTTCTTCAAATGCAGGCCTTCTCTATCCCAGTTAGCATCGAAGCAATAAAAGGTTGTTCAGAAATTTAAAGATCTAAAATTCAGTATTTATGTTACTGTTAGTCTGCACTGAAAATAATTCCTTTACAATTTGCTGACATGGATTGCGTGAGGGGTTGGACCATAATCTCAATTATTCAGAATTAGCCACCATCCTTTGTTTTGAGAGAATCCACTTTGATATATTCTGAATCGAATAGCTAGGATTGATCTCTTAGCAAGGTGCTGTTCATTAGACTAAAGAATAAAGTCAGTGCTTAGTATCTTTACCCGTCTTGATTTAAGATATGCCAGAAAAAGACTGGACAACAAGTGAACCCACAGTTTATTCTTCATTTTCCTTACAAATATGCGGTTGATTATACTTATATCTTTTACTCACTTTATGTTACAGATTTCCTCTCTTGTTATCTGTGAACTTCAGTGTTATCCCTGATGCCTGAATTATATCTCAAGGAAATTAAACTATCTTAGGTTTTCTCTTGTAGATGTTGTTAGTGTTGCGGACTACATACTTGTTGTCGAGAAGGAGACAGGTATGAGGCTTAAGGATTCCTCATGTGCATGTGATACTTGTACTCTTCCAGTTCCAGCCTTCCTACAGTTCGCTTCTGTACTCTCCTTGCAGTGTTTCAACGTTTGGCTAATGACAAGTTCTGTGAAAGGAATCGCTGCATTGTGATTACAGTACTTACTAACTGCTGAATCTGGTGTTATACACAAAATATTTTCTTGCATTTATTCTTATCTAGTTTGATGTTGTTCTGTCTGCTCAGGGAAGAGGCTACCCAGATATTCCAACAAGAAGGCATATACTCTTTGTTATACTTTTCTCTTTTATTTTTCTGAATTGATATTTCAAATGTAAATACTTTATTTTTCCAGATTCTTGCGCTACCTTGTTGAACAGCTGCATTTGCCAGTTTACTGTTTGGTGGATGCAGACCCTTATGGTTTCGACATTCTGGCTACCTACAAATTTGGTTCACTGGTGGGTCATGATTTATCTAATTAGCTGTTTGCTTTGTATTTGCTATTATGCACTATCTGAGCATACCTGTTAATTAAAAATCACATATAACCACTTTATGCAAATGACTACTACACTTTCCTTATCAGTAGCTCCCAATAGCTGGATTGACCTTTATGCATTACATTTTTGTCCAGTATCAAGGCACATTTGAATCAAACAATATGCCTTCAGTTTGTTTGGCAGCTCTAAGCCCTTTTAGCATGTCTTGTTTTCACGATATTCTGTCCCATTTTGCTGGTAGATTTGAACCTTGCAAGTTTATTTAATTTTCCTTGAAAGCTTGGTGTATTTATTTGTGTTAACTAACTACCTTCTGCAATGCGCTTGTGTAATTCTCATTCTATTTAAGCAATTGGCATACGATGCAAATTTCCTGCGTGTGCCTGATATTCGGTGGCTTGGGGTCTTCACATCTGATTTTAAGGATTATCGCCTTCCAGACTGCTGCCTACTTCACTTGTCGTCTGAAGGTGACTAAACTGAGGGATATAAATGACTGACATTTCTACAACTTTTTCTTGGAACTTATAAGTACCTTGTTTGTTCTTATTCAATTGCCAACCTCATGCTTCATGTATTCTGTTGCAGACAGAAGGAAAGCTGAAGGAATTCTCTCAAGGTGTTACTTGCACAGGGAAGCCCCACAATGGAGGTAAGGTTGTACTTTTCGTACCCGTATTACAAGCAATTCATGATTATGATGGGAGTTTACAAGTTAGAGCTCGGACTTAGCTAGTGGAACATTTCTTTGCTTTTGTTTTAACAGTAGTTAAAGTCATTTTTTTGAAGACTTACTTATGAAAAACAGGCCAGCTTACTAATAAAAGCTGTACTCCTAACTTAGTGCCTTCCCTTCAGTCTCATTTCCTTAGTTTGAAAAACTCCATTACGCCCAGTAGGTGGAAGTTTTGGGGATGAATTTTAGTGTACCACTTGCCTAGGAAGACTTGGCCCATTTTATTTCCAGTAACTTTAGCCCTGAATTTTTACACTGATATACTTTATTTGGCAGGTTGGAGTTAGAAGCCATGTTGCAAAAGGGTGTCAAATTTGAGATTGAGGCGTTGTCTGCATGTTCCATTTCCTTTTTATCAGAAGAGTACATCCCCAAGAAGATCAAACAAGGAAGACATATATAAGATTGGTTGTACCTGTATCTATCCAGAAATTTTCATGTGGCAAAAGTCTTATTTTGTTTTTGTCATGCTAACTGTAGTCACATGTATGGCACTCTGGTAGTTTAACCCCCAGCAAGTATTTTGTAGCAATTGTTTATATATGACAGTGATTTGGCGCTGTCTCAAGAACTGAAAACCACAAATTTACAGCAACTGAAATTTTACTATTACTATCTCTGCTACTAAGAGCATCTCCAAGGCATGTCTAAAATTAGGCTCCTAAAAACCTGTATTGGGAGTATCACAAAAGATATTGGGCTAAAAAATCACCCACATCTCCAACAGTATCCCAATACCTGATTCCAACAGAACTTTAAAATCTGCCATATCATCACTGGTGGGTCCTCTTAAACTGACTTTTCTCCAATTGGGAGTGCGTGGAGGTGCCCAAAATTAGCTCCTATTGGGTTGGATTTTGGATGTGCCTAAATATTGGGACCTCCTTTGGGAACCTGTTGGAGGGTTGGTTTTACCCTTAATTCCCAAAATTTAACTTTTAGGAACAAGATTAGGCCTCTCTTGGAGATGCTCTAACAATACCACCTAAAGAGTTGTGTAGCTTTATTTGGGGTTTATTGCATTTCTAACAGAAACCTTTTATAAGTGAATACCTCTATAGTCTGCAATTATGCATGTCTTTTCTCATTTTCTGCCAGATCGTCATCCTGTGGAAGCTGAGATTAAGTATCCCGATCTTACCTGAGACTTAGTCTCCAGCCATCATCAGCCTTTTTTCCTTGCAGAGTTGCAGTTATGGAGTTAAGAAGAACGGGCAACAAAACAAAGGAAAGGTTGCTTAAATTCCAGGTGAAATCTACACCCACACAAGCTATATCATTTGCACATAACAAGCCGAAAGCCTTGCATTGACTGAAAAGTAGCTTATCGAGTTTCATATATAGTCTCCAGCCATCATCAGCCTTTTTTCCTTGCAGAGTTGCAGTTATGGAGTTAAGAAGAACGGGCAACAAAACTAAGGAAAGGTTGCTTAAATTCCAGGTGAAATCTACACCACACAAGCTATCATTTGCACATAACAAGCCCAAAACATTGCAATGACTGAAAAGTAGCTTATCGAATTTCATATATGCAGGTGTGTGAGCTCGGTGTAACCTCACAAATACTTGTCTCTTACACATGTTCAGGAGCTGATCCACTATGTTAGATGTAGGAGGTAAGGACCACTCATTTCTTTTGTTACTTACTGAATTACCCGTGGGCAATTAGATAGAGTATAGGTGATAATTAGCGGAAGCAAAGGAAACCGTTGAAACAACAGATCAATGGAAAAGGATCTGTTTTCACTGAGCAGATTGTGCTAGGGTCAGGTCATATGGGGAGAGAGTGCCAGAGTGGTCGACATCGAGCTTTTCAAACTCCTCCAGAAAAGAAGAAATCTCCTCTTGGTTGATCTTACCCAGTTCTTTGAGCTTGTACACAACAAATTCTGCAGCACTGCACAGACCAGATTTCATATATCAACACTGATGCTTTTAGGGACACGATGGAATAAAAATACTCTATGTGAGTTGTGTACTTACCCAACTTGTCGATCATCATCCAGATCGGCTGCCTCAAGATCCATCTTTGTCATTTTCCGTGTGAGAACCCAATTGGCCAGCATTTTCTGCCGTCGCTCGGTGTAGATCTCAGCAAGGTACATGAAGAATTGTGCCATGATGATAGTGCTCGTGATAATCCAAAAGACCGCGAAAACACGTCCCAGTTTGGATGAGAAGCTTTTATCCCCATAACCCAGGGTAGTGATTGTGGCACATACACAGTAGAAGGAATCAACAAGACTCAGTTTCTCCACTTTCCACAGAAACACGGTCCCAGAAATAATGGATAGCACCAGAAGCAGCGCATTTGTGTAAAATTTGTACTTTATCCTGTTTGTCTCGATTGCTCTAAGCATCTTGGTCTCACCACCCTTCAGATTCGTGTGCAATGCTTTGAAGAACAGCACCTCCTGCTTCTCAACAAGATAATCTGCTACTTTGCTGACAAAGAGAGCAACGACTGCCATACCCATGAAGACGAAAGCACAAGCAAGCAGTTTTGTTGTGTCATTGTTCGGGACGAGGTCTCCATAGCCAACGGTGGTCATTGTGACAATACAGAAGTACAAGGCGTCAAGCACTCTATTTGTTCGCTTGCCTGATATCTCATCCATGACAGCATAAAAGGCCAGGACGCCCACTAGAAGATAGATAAAAAGGAGAAGTCCTACTAGTCTGAAACTTGGCCTCATCTCCTTGAATAACTCCTTGGCTTTAACTGATGAGCCCTTTTCAGGGGGGCCTTGAAGAGGATCCGTGGAAGGAGTTGACCTGCATCGTCGAAACCGATTTACTCCTTGTGACGGCTTCCGCTGCAGCACATTAGGGTTATCAGCTAGCAGTGATTGCTGAATGCTGTTGTCATCCATTGGATTAGCCTGGATCTGTTACGGTCACAGCCAACAACCTAAAATTCAGAAAATGGCATGAACGTTGTGCAATTTGACAAATAAGTGAGATGGAAAGAAATGATTTGTAAGCTCAAAAGTTATGTAAAAGTAAGGCAATATTTGCTGGATATCACAGGATTGCACAGAGAACCGAGGGGCTGCATTCTTCTAAGCATTATTTTTTTGTGAATTATTACATGCTAGAATCCTACAATATCTGATTGCTCCAATTGCAGGTGTGCTACGCCAGAAAATTCCAGTCACCTGCATATGCCTCCTATAAACTGAATTCTATCGGAAAGAGGTGCACGGCTGGTCATGAGCAACTCTAATTGAGCAGCAGGGCGTGAAACCATTCTGCTCCGTTTCTCCAGGTGAGTTACCATCATCCTAAACCCTAATCAGCTAATGTGTTATTTGACTTAAGCATTATTATACGCTAGCAGCAGCAGGCAAGATGATCTGGTTAAGGCCAAAATCAATGCAAGGCAGCCTGACCTTTTTGACCAGTGGCCCTTTGGTCACGGGAAGGGTGCAGGTATTGACTATTGAGGATCTCTACTACCCTGATCGGATCTCCCCTCGATCTGTCCATTTCTTTGTCGACCAAGTCCCCCCACCTATCTCTATCCTCATTCGTTTAGATAATATTTCTCCAGTTCTCTCTTCTTCTCCATAAAAAGGGCATCAAACCGTAGAAGAAATTTGCGAGACGATGCAGGGATTGACTAGGGTGGTCGAAACAGCAAATAAGGTACTAGCACACATCAAGAACAGCTGCTCTCGATACAGTCCCACGGCCATATGCCAGTATGCCACTGCTCTTCGTGCGAAGAAAGCAAGGGAGGCAACGGGAGACAGAGAGAGCTTCTCTTACCTTTCCTCCAGCCGAGGGGACGCCGCGCCTCGATCTCCTCTCCCTCTCGCCCGACCTGCCCTGAGCCGCCTGAGACGGATGCCCCGCGCGCGCGCGCCACTGCTGCTGCGCGCCTGCGGGGTTGAGGGCTCTATGGCTCCTGGCTGCAACACCACACCGGCCAAGATTCTGCGCGTCGCTGCCGCGTCCGGGGCTATTCTATTTTAAGCCGTCCGGCTAACTCCACCGGAACGGTGGATGTTGGCAACGTTGGGGCCAGCCCAAATCTATCAACGAGCTCAGCGTACGCAGCCGCAGGTGTGTTCTGACTTGTGAACAAGTTGCAGTCACAAGCTGGATCTACTACTAGTAGAACGGAAAGCAGGGATTGGTCTGCACGAACCAAAGGGGGAATAAAAAGAAAAGAAAAAAACAGGGCTCGACATATGGCATTGCCCGGCGTCCGTCGTCGTGCAGGATGCGTCCATGAAGTCTTTAAAATTTCCGAAGCAATTGTCTTTAGAAAATAGTACTAGCATACTTCATCCATCCCATAAAAATCAGTCAGTACCAGATATGACACTTAGGTACCTTATTAAAATTGGTTTTAAAAGTTGACGGATGTGTTATATTTGGTATTGTTATCGAGAGACAAATTTCAAACTCAACGATAAATTGAGGGACCTGAAGTGAACTTATTCCTTCGCGCAAACGTGAAACAATCACCTCTTTGCGACATCCTCATATGTCTTCTCTAGTGTGATAATCAGATTATCCTCACTGTTTTGGTAGGGATTGCTGCTATGTAAGGATTATTGCAAAACCATGGGAGTACTAAGAAAAACTGAGAGATTTAAAGAACCGAGAGGATTATCACATAAGATAACCGTGATAATTGAGGAGATAACCGCATTGGTTTAGTAGCGATAGAAACTCATGAGACAACATTGGTACTGTAGCAGTCATGATACACATAGGAGGGGAAACCGCCACACTGATTTCAGAGCACCGGGCCGTTGGTGCTAATTGAGCTGAGAGAAGTATAAGAGTGTTGAGATAACTTATATCTCCGGTTAACTTCGTATCATCTTTAGACAACTACTTCAACACCATATATGTTGCTCGGATCAACTTCGTATCATCTTTAGACAACTACTTCAACACCATATATGTTGCTCCCTCCGATCTAAAATGTAACAACTTTTAGCCATTTATTTGGACAAAGGTATGTCTAGAAACATAGCTAAAAATTACTATATTTTAGGATGGAGGTAGTATATGCAAGAAAAGAGCAAGACGACTCAAATCACTTGGAAAACTATGCCCATTGTCTCTTCCATTTATCTCGTCAAAACAAAAGGTAGCTCGGTTGATGAAATTTATACCCGTTTCTATATTTTGAGGTGTTTTTACAATGATCTTTACTGATAGTAGAATTAATCTAAACCATCTATATTTTTTAATCCGAAATATTATACTCCGTCCATCCCATAATACAGCAACATAGAATCGGACGGGACATTTCAAAGTACAACTAACCCGTCCCATGGTAAAGCAATGAATCTAGATATATCATGGTACATTTCGCCCTAGGTTGTTATGTTATAAGATAGAGGGAGTATCTATTATACTACTAGCTTAACTACTGGAAGTTGATTTTTTTTTTTTACTGATATAAGCTCATAAATCAATGGTTAAAGATTATTTTCACTGATGATAATGTTATTAATAGAATGTACTACTAGTAAAAATCACCCACCACCGTGTAGATACTCTTCTATTTTACCTTCAATTCACCTGTTAGGCAATGGCTGACGTACTGTTGGAGATAGACTAGAGCCATATCATACAGCACACATGAAACAATACAACCAGAGAATCAACGTCACGAGAGAAAACATGTAGTATCATTTATTTCCCTGCAGGATCAAGACAAATACCTCGAGCTGGACAGTTCTCTTCTCTCGACACACCCATTCTGGAGAGGACCCATCTGACCTTTTCACTACGGGCCACATGCTGGCATGGCGAAAAAGCCATCGCCGATCCGCCATTGGTGTTCTCAGCCTCAAGCCCAGCCTTCTGGCCAGTACCGCCTACTTGCCTTCATCCCAAGGACTCATCCTCCTCCACTTCTTTCCTTCCTTGTTCTCTTCCTTATATGAATGCAATCACCTTTCAAAAAAGATTGAATGCAATCTTTGTTCTTCATCGATCATAGTAGTTTGGGGCTATCCAGTGACAGAAGAGAATGCCTTCTTCAATTAATGGCAGAAAGCTCTCTGGCTTGTCCTGTTACCTGACGTCGGAATGTCGTATGCACAGAAGACCATGTATTAACATGTAAGGTGAGGAAAATTCAGAACATTTTGGATTCAATTCCACTGTGAAGAAAAAGGGAAACTTCAGAGCATCACCTTGTACAGTCATAATATTGAGTTTCAAACCTATGATACCTAGAAATTTCAGAGCACTTCTTTTGCAGGAACCATACTTTTCCTAAGATTTGCAGAACAAAATTTCTTGGCTTCAAACTTGAAAGAGTTGTTCGGAGAACAGATACTGGTGATGTACTGATGTGCAGTGTAACACATCCACAGCATGCTCCACCAGAGCAAAGATGTGGAGCTCCTATTTAAGGCAATCCCTCTCTTGAAACATACGCCATTTCTCTCTTTTGTTTTCACTTGAAAACGGCAGCTTATGTACCTACCCTACACTGAATTGACAGACTCTTAAAATCATAATTTACGCATGGCTAATGAGCCTAATTAACCATGTTCCAGATGTAAGTTTTTTCATCTCCTTGGTCCATACTTGGAGGTTATACTTACTCTCTGGATTCACCAATGAAGCCATTCAATTTCAGGCTTCAGCAGTGGTATACTTGGAGGAGGTTGTACTCTTCAGCAGAGCCATTCTCTTTATCATGTTGTAGTCTCTTATCTCTGAACTTCTCTGAAACTTCAATTCCATCCTTGAACTTTCTCTGAATTAGCAGGAGCAATTCAGCACTCATGATCATTTCTTCACTTCCAGCTATTGCATGAGATTATATTATACTAGCACTCATTTCTGACAAGACAGAACGATTTAGAAGCGAGATTAATTAGTGAGGGAGTGATTGGCTGATTGCACTACAGTGAGAGCAAAGAAACCCTGACCTCATCAGGATAAACCAAGGTCTGAAGAGAAGGTTAGTTGGGACTCTTGTTACGTGCGCAGCCAGCAGCCGATAAAGCAGGAAAACCGTGATAGGATCCCGTTTGGAAGCGTTCGTAGCTGACAAAATGTGAGCCCCATAAGCTGTCAATTTTTAGCCTGGACTCCTTTCTCTACTTAAGTAGAAATGCGCCGTTGTGTTCAACCGTTTTTCTTGCGTGCCCAAAGGGAGATACCCTGATGTCGACACGAATCCTCTCCATCGGCTGTCGTTTCAACTGTTGCTGATGAACTCTAAGAGAACCGCAGAAATCGATTGATGCCATCTCTTTTGTTCTTTCTTTGCGTATGATTCAAATAACATGACACGAAGCGATGTACGGGAATTTAGCTGGTTTTTTTTCATGAGATTGGTTATCAAACATTCGCTCAATTCATTGTAACAAGTACTTGTTTAGCTGGCAGAGTTGAGACTTGAGAGTCCCCATCGATTCAACCTGAGGCCAAGAGATTCCAAGGTCACTGTTGGAATCCACATTATCTTTCGGCTTGATCCTAACCTTGGTTGGGAATCACTCACAGTTCCATCCAGGAGAACGGATGGCTCACGACACCAATGCAAAGTCGATAATAATTCGATTTATTTCATAAGGAGCACAAATGTGTGCATGGCCTCCATGTTCTTGCAGGTCTCACTCAGCTAAAAAAAGACGGCAACATCATGCTCGTTATCTAATCAATGCATATATAGCAGAGATCGATCGATCGATGTCATCCGGCCGTTAGCTTCAGCAAATTAAATTATGCGTGTGTAGGATCTTACTTCACGGCTCTTTTGATCTTGGACCTTCTTGCTGGTCATTAATTGTGATTGCTACATGTATTTTCTTTAAGGCTAATGTGATCGTTTGCTCACTGTTAATCCTGCCTAACTCGTCTTGGTTTTTTACATTCCTTTTAGTTTCCTAATGCTGCAACTGCTTCTATATAAACCCCTTGCTGCCTTGCAGCTTTTGGCCAAGCAAGAGCTAAGCTAGCCGTTGTGTGAGAGACCGAGAGCTAGTGGTGCACTAGCTGGCTGTGATCTAGACATGGCTCTGTCCACATTCATCCTGGCCGTTCTTGTCATGAGCAGCGCCGCCGCCCTTGGCCGCGAGCTCGCCGGCGACGACGCCGCCGCCGCCGCGGCGGCCGACGTGGCATGGCGTCGAGGCACGAGAAGTGGATGGCGAAGCACGGGAAGACGTACAAGGACGAGAGGAGAAGGCGCGGCGGCTGGAGGTGTTCAGGGCGAACGCCAAGCTGATCGACTCGTTCAACGCCGCCGCGGAGAAGGACGGCGGCGGCGGCCACCGGCTGGCCCCAACAGGTTCGCCGACCTCACCGACGACGAGTTCCGCGCCGCCAGAACCGGCTACCAGCGCCGCCCGGCGGCCGCCGCGGCGGGTTCCTGTACGAGAACTTCAGCCTCGCCGCCGCGCCGCAGAGCATGGACTGGAGGGCCATGGGCGCCGTCACCGGCGTCAAGGACCAAGGCTCGTGCGGTACGAACTCCGGCGACCACGAACAAACTAATAATTACTTTTATCTTGCTGCGTCAACTGGTGATTACGTAATTAAATCGAATATTCACTTGATAAAATCTCCAATTAACTGGGCGTGCGTGCATGGCATGGCATGACACGTACCCACGGTCAAACGGAAGGGTAAAAATGGTCAATACAAGTAAACAGAAGATTCTACCGAGTCACTGACAGGGGACTAGAGTATACAGAACAGTCTACGCATGCACTTTTAGTCAACCACGAGAGTCAAACATAGCTAAAAACTGTTTGACTAATCATGTACTGATCACAAAAGAAGAAGCTGTATTAGTGAGCTGATGGATTGACTAATTAAACAAGATATGCATGGGCATGCAGGTTGTTGCTGGGCGTTCTCGGCGGTGGCGGCGGTGGAAGGGCTGGCGAAGATCAGGACGGGGCAGCTGGTGTCGCTGTCGGAGCAGGAGCTGGTGGACTGCGACGTCCGCGGCGAGGACCAGGGCTGCGAGGGCGGCCTCATGGACACCGCGTGTCCAGTACATCGCGCGCCGCGGCGGCCTCGCCGCGGAGTCGTCCTACCCGTACCGCGGCGTGGACGGCGCGTGCCGCGCCGGCGCCGCCGCGGGGCGCTCGGCGGCGTCCATCCGGGGTTCCAGGACGTGCCGTCGAACGACGAGGGCGCGCTCATGGCGGCCGTGGCGCGCCAGGCCGGTGTCCGTGGCCATCAACGGCGCCGGGTACGTGTTCCGGTTCTACGACCGCGGCGTGCTCGGCGGCGCCGGGTGCGGCACGGAGCTGAACCACGCCGTGACGGCGGTCGGGTACGGCACGGCGAGCGACGGCACGGGCTACTGGCTGATGAAGAACTCGTGGGGCGCGTCGTGGGGCGAGGGCGGCTACGTCAGGATCCGCCGCGGCGTCGGCCGGGAGGGCGCCTGCGGCATCGCACAGATGGCCTCCTACCCCGTCTGATTATATAAACAAACACAACGCCGATCAATCACGTCATTAAATGATTCGATGGATCAGCATACTAGTAAAATTTAATTAAGATGTGTATATATATGCTCTAGTATGTATAGCGACACTGCACAATGTCAACATGTATTCTGAAATCTGATCCGGCCCGTGCAGGAAGTCTGCAAAAGTTGGACGCGCGGGGCTGTACGTAGCTGTGTGTATATTGTATAGTGTATATACTACTTACCATGATGAAGTTGTACAAAGTGAAATATGTATATATGAACGAATTGAATATATACCATATTACCGTACAGTGTACACAGTCTTCACTAGTACTTCTTTCTTACTACACCGCGATGCCCGATCTTGTTCTGGCGCGCAGCTTTTTTGCCTCTGGTGCTCTACATGATAATGGTTGAAAGCGATAGCATTTCTTTCGGAAACTATTCTCACTCAATTGAAAATTAACTATATCTATCAATTATATTTATCAATTCATCTGTCAGTATTGACAACAATCTGACCATTTCTTTTGACGTCGTGTTGTTATTGACACCGAACATTTGAATTGATAAATATAGTTTCTTCTATATAGATAAAATATGTTTTTATATATCTTTATCTAATAAAAAAATACATAAGAACTTCGGTTTAACCGTCGCCGATGATGGCCGTCTAGTGAGCCTCCCTAGCATTCTGAAGGCTGTGTTCGCCATTTGTTGTTTCCAGCCATAACAGTCCGCACGGAAAACGGAGCAACCTATTAGCGCGGGATTAATTAAGTATTAATTTTTTTTCAAAAATATACTAATTTGATTTTTTGAGCAATTTTCGTATAGAATCTTTTTGCAAAAAAATGCACAGTTTAACTGTTTGAAAAACGGGCGTGCGGAAAACGAGGGAGATGGGTTGGGAAAAGTGGGTGCCGAACACACCCTGAGGCTGTGTTTGGATGTACGTGTTCCCAACCCACACCGTGCACACGGAAAATAGAGCGGTCCATTAGTGCGTGATTAATTAAGTATTTACTAATTTTTTTTAAAAAATAGATCAATATGATTTTTTAAGCAACTTTCGTATAGAAACTTTTTTTAAAACATATACCGTTTAACTGTTTAAAAAGCGTGCACGTGGAATACGAGGGAGAAGCAGCCTGAGACGGTATCCCGTCCTTCCCGTTTCACGTGCACCAGCTGCGAGGGGGAACGCCCGCTGTGCGCGGGCAAGATTAAACCAGGGTCAAAACCACTAAAGGACCTAAAGCGAACGGTTTTATTAGATGAGGGACGTCCGATATCTGGTTTTACGGTTCGGGGACGATTTTGTAACTCGATGACAAGTTGAGGGACCTTCGGCGTACTTTCCCCACAGACCACAGCGGCGGCACGCTGCACGCACGCAAAATTTCCACCGGAAAAGCCCATAAAATCCAGGAAAACGTGGTGGCTTTGCCAACCTCCCGCCCCTCGTCCAAAAAAAACGCCCGGAAATAAAAGCGGATTGGAATCTGGTGGCTCCGGGTCCGTGCACGGTGCGGGTGCGGCTCGCTCGACTTGGCGTCGTTGGAGTCCACCCCTCCTCCTGTCCTCCACCGCCCGCTTCCCCTCGCCTCGGTCGTCTCGGCTTCGTCTACTCGTCTCGTCTCGAGTCCCCGACTCGGAAAGTCCAAAGCCCCAATCCTTCCGTTCCTCCCCCTCCTCCTCCTCCCGGATCGGAACAGGAGAGCGGGAGCTCCGATTCGGTAGCTTCCCCCGTCGATTCTCCCCGCCGTAAGCGCGATCCCCCCATTTCCACCTCTTTTATTTCTTTCCGTTCTTGCTCGATCCGGTTCTTGGAAACTAGGGTTCTTGGGGGTTGGGATTGGGATTGGGGCTGGTTTCTTTGCATTTCGGCGGGGGTTCCGATTGACCGAATCGAGGTTTGTTCGCAGGATTTTTTGCCCTAGCCCTGGCTGACGCCGTTGCTGCTGGGCTGGGTGGCGCCGCCGATCGTTCGCGATGTCGTGGGGGCGATTCCACCGCGCGCCGTTCCCGTCGGGGATCCCGGCGATGGCGAGGTGCTCCAGGCACCAGCCCCCCGCGCCGCCCACCGTGGTGGTGATCGATGAAGACGACGACGACGACCTAGGCGACGGCCCCTCCGACGAGGAGGTCTTCATAATCGATGGTGATGCGGCGAAAGCCCGTGCGGCTTCTGGGTGTAAGACCAAGAGAGGGAACAGCTCGTGTAGTAATGTGATTAACTTAGATGATGATGATGATGAGGAGGAGGAGGGTAAAGAGGAGGGTGGTGGTGGTGGTGACAGGGCAGGACCCAGCTCTGCCGGTGCTGCCGCTGGTTCTCCAGCAGTGACGACGCCCGGCCGTGTTTCCCCGAGAAACAGATATGGACTGGATTATGTTTCTGACAGTTATGAGAGTGATTCGTCTGAAGGACATTCCGACGGAGATGATGGCTCGGATTGTGAGATTCTTGATGACGCATCTGGGTCAGCTCGCAAACAGTGGGAGAAGGCTGCTTCGAGGAAAAGCATGCCTCAAGGTTTCCGGAAGAGTACATCCACATCAAGTGCTGAGTCAAGTACACAGCCAGATGAAAGTGAGGAGAATGATGCAGAATGCGATATAAATGAGTACATCAGGAAGTATTTTAGTGAAGATGTATCGAAGAAAGGTGGACCAATCAGTACAAGCGGTGCAAATGCTAAACCTTCAGTTCCAGATGCCCATGATTGTTCAAAGGGCAATGCTTCCAATTCAAATGAAGCTGAAGACTGCAATGCCACCTCCAGAATTGATCCTGACCCAGCTTGTAATGACGAAGCAACTCATTCCCAAAATGGTTCTGTGCCTGAAAAAACTGCAGAAAGAAGTCAATCTCCACACATAGATGAAGTCTTTGAACCTGAACAATGCACGGACTATAGCTTTATCTCTTCCAACAGGGTTTTTCCTGCATGCTCCTCAGCAAATTGGAAGTATCAAAGTCCTACATTTGTCAGTACTCCTGAAAAGCTGGATGAAAAGTTATCTGATGGCACATATGCACGGAAGGATGAAACACCAATAGATGCTCACAATAAAAGTACCACAAAGAACAAAGAGATGTGTCCTGAACCAGATAATGGTTCTCTCGATGGTCGACTAACAGAAGATCCACCTCTTTCTAGCAGATGCGACTGCTCAAAGCAATCCGAGAAAAAATCAGCACATTTAGAGGCAAACTGTTGTGCATCTGCTGCTTCCTCCAATAAGAATCCTTCTGCAAATGTCATATTGGGAGGTTGCATGCCACCTCAGAAGGATTTAGTTGATGGTCCAGAAAAATCAGGCCAACCTGCCGTGGCTCAGGTTGCTGCAGACATTCAGGATGGTCTAATCGGTGCACGTGAAAAGCACAAAGAATCCGATGAGTACAAACGGGCACAGGAGGAGGAGTGGGCATCCAGACAGCGTCAACTGCGAATACAGGTACGATTTGTGCCGCTTTTAGTTTAATTGTTCTAAAGTTATACAAGAAGGATGTGAACTGCATGAATATTAGAATGTAAATAAGTTCAGTGTTAATCTCAATGAGCATTATGCTATTGCACTATATCGTTGGAATGTTTAGTTTTGAGGACATTGCGGCATGATAGTGTAATCACAAAACAAATAAATAAATGGATAGCAGGCTGAGGGAAGCAAGTAGCACCTACATGTAATTCATGATGTTTCCTTTTAAAAATTCTTGCAGGCTGAGGAGGCACAGAGGTTGCGAAAGAGAAAGAAGGCTGAAGCAATGCGATTGCTTGACATGGAGAAGAGACAAAAACAAAGATTAGAAGAAGTCCGTGAATCACAGCGAAAGGTATCTTGTTATAACCTCTAGCGTATTAGTAAACACTTACATGATTCTCTATTATCCGCCTATGTATTTTCAAGAGCATTTGGTTGCTTCAATCTTTATGTGCTATTGTTTAATATTTAGATTGCTCCTTTATTTTGTTGAATCAGAATGAAGCGGATATACAACTAAAAGAAAAATACCGAGGGGTGGTGAGATTGGAGCTCGAAAGTATGGAAAGAAGATACATTGATATGGCTTCTATATTGCGTGCATTAGGCATTGCTGTTGAAGGTGGTGAGGTATATTATTCATATTCAACCTATCTCTTCCTTGTAGTAGTAAAGTTATTATTTGCTGCTGTTTTTCTTCTTGTTATATCTTATCTGTCTCTCCAGTACAATATAAAATGCTAGTATCCCTTTTCCCTTGCATATTGCTGTTAAACTCAATACCTTATAACAATAAGCTTCATGAACAGTTGTACGTTGTCCATTTCATGATATCCATCTCATTCACGGACCAACCACTAATTGATCTCTAATAAAAAGATGAGGAATTGCCATACATTTTCATGCTAAATTGCAATCTGGAACCACTTAACCTCTTCTGAAACACTATGATGAAGTGAAAAATTTTACTCCCCTATGTTGAATTTTTAGGCACCTCTAGATTTCATCTTGTTGATTGACACGCACACACAATAAACTATGCAAAATTTGTATACACCATTTCTGGCTATCAACTTCCATGCTTTACATTCACATCCATGCAATTCAGTTGCAAACAACACTATTTCGCATGGATAGAACTATATTTAATGCAGATTATTGCGTTATTACTACAAGTAGCTTGGTTTTTACCTTCCTTTGATAGTTTCTGCTTAGTTCAAAGCCGGGTAACAAATTTTAATAGAGGGAGTGATAATTATACTTGATTTACTAATGGATAAACATTGTGAAGCAACATTTCTTAGGAAAATTGGCAAACATTATGAAATGGAAGTAGTTATGTTTTATGTACCATATGAAATCAACTTACGAATCTGTTATACGAGTGAATTAACTTATTACTTGTTATTGTTGTGGCATATGCATAGATAGATAGATGCACTTGGAAATTGTATTTCAATTTTCTATGGAGAAATCCTAAATTCATTTGTTTATTTAAAGAAGAGATAGCTTCTCATGACAAATTTTGGAAGAAAGATTTGCCAATTATTGCCTCTGGCAATCTAGGCGAGATCAATTACCACCTTATACCATGTTCTGATATAAGTTCATAAAATGATACCCATAAATGTAAATAAGGAATTATTGATCTCTTCCCTCTGACAATTGTTCAATATGAAACTTTTTTCAGGTTAAAGCTGCCTACAAGCAAGCTCTTTTGAAATTCCATCCGGACAGAGTATCAAGAAGTGATATGTATCAACAGGTCAAAGCAGAGGAGACATTCAAGTTCATTTCACGCCTGAAAGAGAAGATGCTTCGAGTTTAATACTAGCATATCCCTGTTCAGTTAAATACAACCTCTGACCAATATCTTTATGTTAAAGTTGTGGCTAGATTAATTTATTCATAGGCTGAGTTCTCATCAGCAGGCACATAGTTCCACAGTTCTGAATGCCATTCTTAGAAGACTAATGCTTAGCATTCGTTATCCTCTCTTGAGAATTTTTAGTGGTAGGGGAGTCAGCAGTGACAGTGAGCTTGGGCTCCTTGGTATATTTCTTGGTTTTTGTAATGGGTAAAATGTTTGTATAGGAGTGACGGCAGAAGATCATTATATACAAGACGATCTCCCATTATTTAACTGACAATGTCACGCCTTATTTTTCTTTGTAAACAGTCGAACGATTTATGCCTGCCAACTTGTTTGCATACAATTTATTCGTTATGCAGTATGCGCTCAATCAGCTCTGCCGGTGATCGGACAGATTCAGCTCAATCAGCAAGATAACGGAGACTTATTGTCTACAAGGTTTATTTATCATACAGTAATCACACTATGCACAACGGTGAAATTTCGCTATTTAAGTCACACATGACGCCAATGGAGATGGTTGGAAACGGGAAAATTTGTTCATGCTACTCGCATATATTACATGGGTAAATTACTGGTGGGAGGAAGACGGTGCTGGACGAAGCCAAAATATACACATTGCAGCTTGCTACTAATGCTGAATTTAGGGCTAAAATGCTTCCCTCGTCTCGCAACCGCAAGATGACAATAGTACTAGTAGTAAACCAGAGCAGCAGGCGACCGGACCGGGTCAGGTTGCAACTTGTGATTACTGGTATGGATCTGAAGCCTCCTTAGCCGTTGATGTGGCTCAGCATCCATGGTGGCAGCCCAATGCGAACATGCTGTGGCTGCCCTGCTGCTACATCCTCTATCCTTTCGCCAGCTGCTGCAGGGTAGTTACTGTGGAACGAAGAAGCACATCTCTTTAGCTACATCACCAACCAAAATGACAAGAAAAAGCCCGCCCCCCCCCCCCCCCACAAACACACACACACAGAACCCTAAAAAAACAATAAATTGTTGTATTTATGCAGTTCATGAAAACGGTTTTTTGGGCAAAGCTAACAATAAACATTTTCATATATCAGGATGATCAGCTTTTGGTGGTAGCACCAATATGTTTCAAGTTCTAAAACATTATTAAGTCCTACTCCCTCCGTTTCATATTACAAGTCGTTTTGACTTTTTTCCAAGTCAAGCATCTTTACATTTGACCAATTTATAGAAAAAAAATAGCAGCATCAACAATACCAAATTAGTTTCGTTAAATTTAAAATTGAATGTATTTGATAAAATGTTTATTTTGTGTTAGAAATGTTTTTATTTTTTTCTATAAATTTAGTTGAACTTAAAATAGTTTGACTAGGAAATAAATTCAAAGCAACTTATAATATGAAATGGATTATAAATGGAGGGAGTAGCTTCATTGTTTGCTAAAGTATTTCCACGTTCTTGAGGCACTTTGAACAAGTTCACTTTATAACCAAAGGATATATACTTTCTACGACATACTAAAATGTCAACCTTTCAAAAGGGTCTGTATAACCTTTTGGGGAAAGATAATATGCATATATATAGAAGGTATACCTCTGGGGCAAAGTCAAAGTAAACATGTAATACAAGCATACATGTCAAGAAAAGCTTAAGCAACTGAACTGTATCTCATTTTCGTTAAGAAAAAGAAATGAAACAGGACAGCAAGTATAACTATCTATAGAAAGAATTAAGGGGAAATACAACACCCTAGACTCTTAAGCAAACATAACTTTGTTGAAAGAGAACATATTTGCATAACTTTGTTGAAAGAGAACATATTTGCTTCTTATTCCTAGACAGGGTCTAATCAATGATAATCAAGTAAGATCACATGTGATATTGGGTTGTCTACATTAACTAAATGAATACTCTGCCGCGTTGCTGCGGGAAATTAAGTTGCATAATATGTACAAAACTATTCTACACCCGGGTATGTTGAAAATTTTCAAATCTGAACTTAACAGTTTTCAAATCTCGAGTTGAAAGTTTTCAAATCTAAACTTGAAAGTTTTCAAATTTGGACTTGAAAATTTTCAATCGCGAGTTGAAAGTTTTCAAAGTTTATCTTACAAATTTAAATGTCGAGTTGAAAATTTTAAAAATTTGAATTCAAAGTTTGAATCTTAAGTCGAAAGTTTTCAATCTGTTAGAAAAAAAAATCTTCCAATAGAAAGAAAAATCTTATCTTAATTACCGTCATTATCTAAAATTAATTCAGTTAGTTAGAGTTGTTAGGAGTTAAGCGATCCCGGAACGCGCGCCGCCAACGCGCGTGCGCCCGGCAGCTTTTCCGGTCTACATGTATCTAGCCATAAAAGAACTTCTGATTTTGAAGTACACCATTAGTCCATCAACCCCAACTAAAGAGTAAAGATTATTCGTAACAAATAGACGAATGGATATTTTTAATAGCATAATTGACTATAGTAAGTCCCAGCTAAATGAAAACAAGGTTCCAAACTTATGATGAGCCACGCCAAAAGTTCCGGAAAATGTTTATTTTGTTTTATTTGATGAAAAATATGTTTTGTGATATTCTCTGGCACACAAAATTCCATAATGAGTGTTGATGTAGCCATGCATCCAAATTTTTTTTTATAGTTTTTCATTAGACAATAACTATGATTTTGTTCCAGTAAAATCCACAAAAGGTATATTGAATCATAGTGTAAAAAAATGTTTGAATAAGAGGGATCTGGCAAAGCCGTATACGTGTAAACAAACATGGAAGATAAATTTGATCTAATTTGTGAACAAAATTTCACTTATGAAATGCAACAATACCATAATTTTTAATGATCTGACCTGAGAGAGAGCCTAATTAATTGCACCAATATGAAGAACAGTTCAGTTTGAGTTTTCAAGATTTCAGACAGCAAATAGGTTCAATTGGGCTGGGATGCCAAAAGGTCAGGACGCTATGTAATAAAAAATGGATATAATCTAATTTAGAATATATCTACATATTTGATAAGTACATTGAAGTAAGAGATTATTGTTCAAAGAGATGTAAAGTAATATTTATTAAAAATTGATCTACATAACAATGGAAAATTGCCATAAAAAATGATGCCTAATTGATTTGTCCAACTTGAGGAGAGCTAAAATGTTGGATGTACCCGTCTTGAATGAGTCAACCGAAACTGGTGTAGTGAATAAAGTTCAAAAAATAAACAAGATATTGAGATATGAGAAACAACAGAATGAGAGCTCAAGAAAATTGTTCCTTTATTTTTACCTGAGTGTCAGATTCAGCTGAAATAAGGACCTTTTCTGCATAGGAGTAGCGCTCATAACGTTCAAGGATTTTGTCCATACTGTGAAAAATGAGGAATATACGTTTCATCATTTGAAATAATTGTAATAATAACTAAGCAGTATATATATTCTTCCATCTCAACAACAAATGCACATATGGCTGTACCTTTTCATATACAGGTCAGATACATACACTGTATTTATGATTCTAGTCTGTTTTTTCTTGAAGTCCATTTTTTTAAGAAAGGATAGGAATTTAACAGGAAACCTACTTTAGTTTCCAGGTTTAAAATAAAACGAAGAAAGAACAAGAAAGTTGCACGGGCGCACACACACACTTCAAAATGTACTTGAGTGCAACCCCTTATGTTTTAACATGGACTTGTTTTAGAAACTGCGTATGCAGTATTGTCAAAACGAAAAGGTGTATCACTGTAACATCCTAACTGAAGGATGCCCATTTCTTTGAATGTCTTAATAGGTAAGTTACTGACTATCACTATGATGAGAATATCACTACCAGGATGGGAGTCTCTCCCGGGTGTTGCAAAACGTTGCCGAGCGTTTTGTATGGCGCTCCGTAAGTTTATGTAAGTTACCGGGTGTTTGTTTTGTTACGGGGTGTCTATCTAAAACACTAGGTATATTTTTAAATTACCGGGTGCTCTACTGGTACAACTGGGTAGATGGCCGACCCTATCCTTTCGTCCAACGCTTTCTGTTGCCAGGAACGGCGACACGTTAGGGGCCTGGGCATTTGTGGTGACGGGAACGAAAATTACGGTGCGTTGTTGTGCATGCACCCGGTAACTCTAACGAGCTAACGGAGCAGCCATTTGATGGGCCCGCATGCCAATGAACGGGGCCAATGTGTCCGTTTATGAAAAAAGCGTGAAAAAGAAATCGGGCGAAAAAAATGGAATCCGATGTGACGTGGTAAACAAACTAAAGACGTTTCCGACGCCCGTAGTAACGAAAAAAGGGCGAAAAAACATTAAAAAAGGAAAGTCCGATTCAATCTATCTATATATACCTAATTAAAAAAATTGTATGGCTTCGGGTTATAGTTTTCGTCCGTAAAAAGAAAAATTTCCATCGCACATGCAATCGATCCCGCTTCAATCGCTCTCCGATGGCAAAAAAAAAAAGAAAGAAAAAATAATGAGAGACCGCATCAAATTTAGACCTAAACACTACTACAAGAATATAAGATCAGATTCAAGAACACTAAGAAAACGCCGATGACGGAAGGACGCCAATGTCGGAAGGAGAGGGTGTCGTCGTTGCTGCCGAACCGCCACCGCCGTAAGCAGGGATGTCGGTATGCCGGGCCGCCGCCATGTTGTTTTGAGAGAGAGGGAGGGGAGAGGAAATGATTTTAGGGTTAGGGTTTGGGTTGTTGAACTTTTATATAGGTCGGGATCAATCAGGACCGTCTATCATATCGGATGGCTCCAGCTTCTCCCGCGTCAGGCCGAACGCTATTCACAGGCTCCCACACGAAATAAGTTCACTTTAGGTTGCTTAAGTTGTTCCTCCCCGAGTCTATTCCCATGTCGCCCATACTATTGGGCCACCTCATGGACCGCTTGTACGCTCTCCGTATGGAACAAGTTCACTTTAGGTCCCTTCAGCTGAACTAAACCTTATATAATATTGTTATATTTGTTATAATTTTAATTTACCCGTTGCAATGCACAGGTATTTTTGGTATATCAAAAAAAGGACCACGACGTACGAGTGAGAGATATATGCCGCACGCACCCGCAGGATCATGTTTAAACGAGCTGGCAACAGATTTTCACTTGCCTGGTAAAAAAAAAACAGATTTTCACTTACAGGTCTAATTGTTTTATTTAGGTGATTAAATTTGTTTTCATTTACATAATTAGTTTGCTCTATTTAAGCTTTTTGAAAATTGCTAAAATTTGAGAATAGCTTTTCCTACTTCATACTATATTATTTTTAGCTAATGGAATTAACGGAAAATTTATTATATATTTTTATCTTTTTGACCAAAGATCACTGCAATTTCATTTCATTAATAATATTATTATGATTATGATTCCTTTATATTTTTTCCCACCAGTATGCATGATTAAAATAACCTTCACCCGTTGCAACGCACGGGCATCATTGCTAGTAAAAAAAAAAAGAGGGGCTTCCATCGTCCGTCAAAAAACTGAGAAAAAAACCGGGCAAAAAAACCCAAATATATCCGATAAAAAAACCGGAAAAGAAAAGAAAAACCAAACGTAAAAAAAACCAGGCAAAAAAAAGAAAAAAAAACAAAATCCGTCTCCGATCCAAAAAAGGGGTGAAAAAACGGAAAAGAAAAAAAAACCAAACGTAAAAAACACCGGGCAAAAAAAACAAAATATGTCCGATCAAAAAACTGGAGGAAAAAAAAAGTCCGACTCCCGTCAAAACAAAATAAATAGCGAAAAATATTTTAAAAAAAGTCCGACTCCTCTCTCAGAAACAAAAAAAAGTCCGACTCTAGATCCGATTCCCCCTTAAAAACGGAAAATAAAACACACCAGTCCTCTCCGCGGTTTGAGTCTGAGATTACAGGGACACTCCTGTCGGTTTCAATCTATACCGTGATATCCTATACATCTTGGTGAAAAGAAATTGATGTGCCGGATTAAATATCTATTTGCAAAAACGGAACCTACCTGTCGAAAGAATTCCATTTTTATATGATTTTAATTTTTGGGTTTGTACTTTTCTATTTGAGTCCCAGTAATTTTTATATTTATATTTGAGTCCATATAATCTTGCAATAAGATACTTGAGGTCGTTTTTTTAGAAAAAATAATAAAAGGGAGAGAACAAGGCCTTAAAGGTGCATAAAAAGAAAAAGAAAAACTGCAAAAAGAAAAGAAAAAAAAGGGAAAAAAGAAAAAACAACAACAATAAAATTTTGTTTCCCCTGAGTGGAAAAAAAACCGTAGATCCGATTCCTATAAAAGGCAAAAAAAAAAGTGGTGAAAAATAAAGGCTAGATCCGATTCCTTTAAAAACGGAAAAATAGAGTCTGATTCCTATACAGGCGAAAAAATCTGAAAAAACATCTAAAAAAGTTCGTCCGATTCCCTAAGAAAGTGGCGAAAAACTGGTTCGTACAAAATAAAAATTGCATGCGAGAAAAAAATGGAAAGGGCGAAACAAATTCCGATTTTTAATCAGTATATATCTCTTCTCTATCTCTAATCTAATCTAACTATTTAAAAAGAGAAAATGCACGAGAAAAATAAAAACAGTTCAAAAAAATGCGTGAGAAAAAAGCGCGAAACGATGCTAAAATGGTTTTCCATCTTCCATAAAAAATCGTGCGAGAAATATTATTTCCATCATCGGTAATTTTTTTAAAAAAAATATGTAAGGAAAAAACTATAAGAAAAAATGCGCCATTTCTAAAAAATGATATGAAAAAACCGCGCAAGAAAAAAACACCGTCTATTAAAAAACAAATCGCTCTGAAAAATTGTCAGAAAAAAAGCTAAATTGATGGACGCTTGAGTCGGATAGGATCCATCAATTTTTTTGCCATCTATTACACGGCTTTTATTTCGTCATATATTCTCCTGTATTGGAAAAAAACAAAAAAAAGAACATTAAAACAAACAAGCAAAAAACGCGTGAGAAAAGAAAAGCAAAAAAGGGAGAAAACTATGGTTTTCGTCGTCAGTAAAAAAAAAAACGTGCTAGGAAGAAACTGTTAGAAAGAAATGCGTCATTTCTGAAAAATGGTTTGAGAAAATCACACAAGAAAAAATACATCGTTTATAAAAAATCAAGCCGCTCATTAAAATGATAATATGATTATGCATGAAAAACGTATATTATTATTAGAATTTATTCACCCGTTGCAACGCACGGGCATTTTTGCTAGTTAAGTTAAAAGTTTTATGCTTAGCTAGTGAATATCTGTGTGGTACTTTCATCTTAACCATATAAATCCTAGTAATATGCCCGTACTAACGTTACGGTGACGTTTCATAAGACAACAGTGACAAACAGAAAAGGCAATGTTTCATTAGGCAACGGTGATAAACAGAAATGAAATTCCTACTGAGAATGAAAACAACTTTACAGTGTAATGAAAATGATGCTGACCAATAAGTATACTTTCACAGGTGTAGAGGCCGGGTTTAATATAAATCCATTATCTAAAAAAATAAATATACTTGTTCCTCAGAACATACTGTTTACACACAAAACTTACTGACACATAAAACTCATTGCATGATCAGCTTCACTTGAGCTTTCAGAAAGGTTCTCTAAAAGATAATAGCAACACATACAACAGGAGTGGAGACCAAACATAATTTACAGGGTCATTCACATGTACAAGTGCAATAGACATGCTTTCTCCTTTTCTCGCCTCTAGAAGTAGGAATATTGATTCAAAAGAATGGTATGCTAATAGTTCACAATCCTACTCTCCCAAGTTACTCTAGGAATGTTGACTTCGAAGATCATCTGATTTCCAAACAACATCATTTAAGGTGTTGGAGAGATTCTTGCAAAACTTAGACATTAAAATTGCGTGATTCAGTACAAGACATTTAATCAAAGGCTAAAAATTAAATGATAAATTATAAATAAGTGAAACCCCAAGGCCCAAGTTCGGTTTTAGCAACAGCACTGTCTTGTTTTGGCGATTTCCGTTGACTCGAGATGAATTTGGACATGAGACCAGATGCGTTTGAAAGGTAGCGAGATAAACTTTCCATGAAGTCCAAGATCACCCAAATCGGAGTTGGCATGAAGGCGCTAGGTCTGTTTGAAGTCAGTGCTGTCTCCGGAGGCCGAACTGGACTTGGATTTGGAATTATCATTGGAGTGTGTGAAGTTATGAGCGTATCCGACGAAGTGATGTCCTCATCAAGAGTTGCAATATAAAAAAAACTATCTATTTACCTTCAAGATTGTCACGTTAATGACTTGGTTAGTGCATAAACTTTGCAACCTGCAGGTGCTGTGTTCGAGCCCAGATGAAAGCATTAATATCAAATATATTAAGATGTGCGTGCCTATATAAAAGCGTCTCTATATTTTGTAGAGATGCAATTTACACGTCTCTAGCAACGTCTTAAATAATATAGGTACGCTTTAAAAAGCGTCTCCATAATTTTGAGATGGTGCAAACAGAGACGATCCTACGACGCTTTATAAAAGCGTCTCAGTTATCTGTGGGAGACGAAATAAAACGTCTCTATCTTACAAATAAGATGTCTCCTTTGGGTTGTTTTGTTGTAGTGGCTCCAGCTCCAGGATGGATGAAGCTGTGCCAAACATACTCCAACTCCTAAATTTAGCTCTAGGAGTTGGGTCTGGAGTGGAGTTGTGGAGCTGCCTAAACTCAGCTCCACAACTATAGTTCATTTTGTGAGAGAGCTCCACCCAACTCCACTCCCAGTTTTGGTGGAGCTGAAACTGTTTGACTGAGGGGGTGGAGCTGGAGCTGGAGCTATGCCAAACAGACCCTTAGTCTCTACTCCATGATGCAGCTCTCAGCCTTGATCACCCAACTGACCACTTTCTGCCTGCAAATCTCATGAATTTCAATTGCAAATTTGCAATAACAGGGTAATTTTGAGCATGCTAATTGGCATATGATATCCAGGATTTTTTTAACTAGTCCTTTATATTGCAATGTGTCAATCGTTAAATGCTTTGGCTAATTTTGATCCAGACGTTTTGATCTTTGGTTATCCTTCGTAGTAATAATATCTCGGGGTTTGCAACGAAAACTTGGTATATCGACTATACGACCATTAATTAAAATATGTCTATGGTTAACTAATTGCCGGGCCTCGGGAATGGTTGAAGCCATACCTAATTGAAACAGGATATTATCCAAACGTATTTCAGTAATTGTAGTAAAACCTGACCTGTTGAACTTTTTGCTTTTGATTTTGATTCCATGAAGTCCACGTCAAGCGAGCGGGAGTGTGAAGTCCTTTGGAATTTTAGGATTTTTGGAACACGGGGATAAAAAAAATATAGGATTCAAAATTCATATAATTTGAGGCAATCCTAAGAAAATTTAAAGCGGAATTATTTTCACTGGAATTCAATCCTATAAAATTTCTTCAAAATTTCTGATATATAATGAAGTATCTTTGTTCTAAAATATAAATGATTTAGCTACATTTACATTTATATTTTAGAACAGAGGAATTATTGGAGCAGTATATTACATAGGAGACCTAAGGCTTCGGTTGCTCCTTCTGTTTGGTGGTTGATTTTCAGCGCACGCGAAACAAGAAATCTCATTAGCACATAATTAATTGTGTTTTTTAGAGATGGGTATTTTTTAGCCGGTCTTTATATCCAACCGGATATATGCAGCATTTTTAATTTGGGAACTTAGCCACTCAAACAACTCAATCTAAAATCCGCGCTCCTATATGGAGATTTGAACTCAGGACTTTGGAGTGCGACTCAGCTTTACTGCTTGAGTAATTGTCTTTCCAGTAGAGCTTTCCCTTGTTAAGTAGAGAATTACTGTCCTTCACTCATATTTTGAGAAACAGTACGCAGCACGTATGGAAAAGTCAGCCTAGGCAGTCAACCTTTTCTTGACTTCACGAGTTTCAAACCTGTCTGTTAGAGGGGAGCCAACACTCTCTAACTACCTATACTACGCCCCTATTGATTGGAAACCCTCGGGGATCCCATAAACAAAGGAATTATACAGTACGAAATAGCAAAAAACAGACTAATTCGATTCTAAAAAATAGATAATAGATATGGGCTTTCTGCTCAAATTGTCTCCTTTTCCTTCTGCTTGGACAAGGAGAGATATTCAATATTTGAATCAGATTGGATTTCATTCCACTTTCCTATTTCTTTTCTCAACAACAACTTCTCTCATCAGCTATTTCGCGTTTTCAAAGTCATTAATTGTCCCATTACCCTATTTTCTATTTCGATTGTATGGCGTAGCGTACGTTATGCAAACAGAATTCTAGGGTTCCTTTTTTATCGAATAAGAAGAATTCTTCCATTCTTTTTCTCGAGGGAGAAAAACCAAACTAAAACTTTTCGAGTTAGCGGAATTCCTAGTAAAAATAAATCCAGGATTCTTCCACTTAGATGAAATAGCTTAGATGAAATAGTAAGTAATAGTCCCGCTCGTATCCATGGAAATGGGAAAGGAATTATTCCTTTAGAACCATGGAACCCCCGAGCGGTTGTGGTTGTACCTGTACTTGCAGGGATACGAAAACTCGCTATTCACTCAGTTTCTGGTCAATAATAAGATTATGTAGGAGAGATGGCCGAGCGGTTCAAGGCGTAGCATTGGAACTGCTATGTAGGCTTTTGTTTACCGAGGGTTCGAATCCCTCTCTTTCCGTTTCTGTTAATTCACCACCGACCACAATGTATCAAATCAAATAGATTTCAGCAATAAGACTTTTATTTGATAGAAATTCATTATTAAAAATTAATTACTTTGGTACGGCAATAAAAAAAAATCCTACTGTAGATCCATTTGTGATACATGAATGAGAAAATACGGATTAAGGCCCTTCCGCGAAAAGGGGAAATAATTTTATGAACCTTTCTTATTTTCGTTAGGTTCAAGTCTGACGAGAATAATATTCTACGACTAAGAACTCATTTATTTTCACCATTTACTAAATATTATTTTATTTACTAGTCCTTTATATTGGAATGAGTCACTAGTCAAATGTTTTGGCAATTCCTCGTGGGCGGATGATGCAATAGAATTTTGAATCAGCGTTTTGATCTTTGGTTATCCTTCATAGTAATAATATCTCGGAGTTTGCAACGAAAACTTAGTATATCGACTAGACGACCGTGAAATCAAATATGTCTATCTATGGTTAACTAATTGCCTGGCTCCGGGAATGGTCGAAGCCATACCCAATCGAAAAAGGATGTTATCCAAACGCATTTCAAGTAGTTGTAGTCAAACCCGACCTGTTGACCCTTTTGCTTTTCCAGCAATATGTACATATCTAAGTAATTGTCGTTCTGTCAGACCATCATGAAAACGAAATTTCCGTTTTTCTTCTAGACGAATACGATATTGCGATCTTTTCCCAGAACGCAATTGGTTTTTAAAGATACTTCAGGATCTAGGTCTTTTACTAGTTAGTCCCGGTAAAGCTCCCAAACGGCGTATTTTTTCGAAACGAGGTCCTCGGTAACGAGACATAAAGACTCCTTTTTTTTCTTTTTTTTCATTTTCACACAAAATCCAAATTAAAACTGGGATAAACAAAGCAAAATCAACTGAAGTACTAAAAAAAATGAATTGTATCAACATCTGGATTATATAAATATATAAATAAATTATGAATGATTATGAAATAATAAATTAGGATAAAATTCAGAATTATTGTGAATCCATTCCAATCGAAGGTGAAAGAAGAATCGAATATTGAGTAATCAAATCATTCATTCTTTAGATCTTTTGAAAAACGGATTAATCGGACGAGAATAAAGAGAGAGTCCCATTCTACATGTCAATACCGACAACAATGAAATTTATAGTAAGAGGAAAATCCGTCGACTTTATAAATTGTGAGGGTTCAAGTCAAGTCCCTCTATCCCCAATAAAAAGCCCATTTTACTTCCTAACTATTGTACCAACCTCTATTTTTCATTAATGGTTCAAACAAGATTCACTATCTTTCTTTTTCTACTCTTTCACAAACGGATCCGAACTGACTTCTTTGGATTTTATCCCATTCATACAAATGAACATATTATAGTATAGGCAAGTAATCCCTATTATTAAGTAAGTAATTCACAATCCATATATCCTGACATTTACTAAGTCCAATTTTAGAATACTTTTTTATTTTTTAGTCCCTTTAATTGACATAGATACAAGTACTCTACTAGGATGATGCACAATAAATGGTCAGGATAGCTCAGTTGGTAGAGCAGAGGACTGAAAATCCTCGTGTCACCAGTTCAAATCTGGTTCCTGGCACAGAAAAAAGGATCTACCGAATAGGTATTGATACAAATTACTCGAGATGGATTGGGATACATATTCGTTAATAATATAGCTAGAGTATGATTTATTCATCTAAGTAGAGAAATCTCTAAATAGAGACACTTCTTTTTAGAGAAGGGTAAAAATCTCTGGTTCTTTTCTTTATGGTACAGAAGGAGGTGAGATTAGGTTCCCTTTTCTTCATTTTTGCATTTCTTATTCCGCTATTCCGAATATTTTTTTTTCTTTCTTATCTTATCTTACTTTCCTAGTTGTTCCAAGTAATGCGCGCGGTACAAAGTTCGTGGTAGGGAACTTCTTTGAGTCATCGTATTTTTCTGTTTATATGAAGGAAATGAATATGTGATTTTCCAAATTGGAGAATCGAAATGAAGCCCTTTTTTGCTCAGTCTATCTGGACCCTTTTGTATAATAGGAATTAATTCAAATATAATAGGTATTCTGTTTCTAGACGAAACAGAACGTCAAAATATTCCTTGACTTGAATAAAATCAGGAGTTGTGTTGTATAAGTGAGCATGAATTTCTTATCATTCAATGAGCATCTTGTATTTCATAGAAATTGGGGGTTATATAGTCCTTACGTAAGGGCCAGCCTATCCAACTTTCAGGCATTAGGATACGTTTAAGGCGTGGATGATTATCATAAGAGATTCCCACCATATCAAAAGATTCGCGTTCTTGAAAATCGGAACTTCTCCAAATCCAGAAGACAGATGGGATTCTAGGATTATCCTTTTGGGCAAAGACTTTTATGCATACTTCTTCTGGGTTATCTATACCATACTGTATTCTCGTAAGATGATACACGCTAGCTAAAGATCCACCGGGTGCAACGTCATAAGCACATTGGGAACGGAGAGTCTTGACCAATTCGAAAGATCATTTGGTGTAGTTGAAATAACGGAATTGGAAGTTGTTCGGTCAAGTATAGGAAATTAATATAAGAATGAATAACTTTCTCAATGGTTTATTTTCTTTCTTTTATTTATCTTAATATTCATTCCATTCAGGCCATTCCAATGCTCGCAAGCAAGCACGAAAAAGCTTATATTTCTAAACGGAAACGCCCAATACATCGAAACTCATTACCCATGGCCAGTCGAGAAAAAAAAATAAAACAAACATGGTTTAGCGTATTCGGAATTGTAACCAAGCATCCTGGGTTCTATACCAGATTCAACACTAGAGCATGCAGCCGATCCTGGATACAGAACTATATAAAGTGTGCAGTGAGGGATCTTTATTGGTAGCCAGTCTTTCACTTCCGCCTCTCCACTCCCATGCCTTTCTTGGTCGGACCAACCCAACCGGCGATTTCCGACAAGTCTTTCTGCTTAGAGCAAGAAGCGGAACCAAAATCAAGCTTTCTTTATTTTCATTTATGGATAACCAATCCATTTTCCAATATAGTTGGGAGATTTTACCCAAGAAATGGGTACATAAAATGAAAAGATCGGAACATGGGAATAGATCTTATACCAATACTGACTACCCATTTCCATTGTTGTGCTTTCTAAAATGGCATACCTATACAAGGGTTCAAGTTTCGATCGATATTTGCGGAGTGGATCATCCCTCTCGAAAACGAAGATTTGAAGTTGTCCATAATTTACTGAGTACTCGGTATAACTCACGCATTCGTGTACAAACAAGTGCAGACGAAGTAACACGAATATCTCCGGTAGTCAGTCCATTTCCATCAGCCGGCCGGTGGGAGCGAGCAGTATGGGATCTGTCTGGTGTTTCTTCCATCAATCATCCGGATTTACGCCGTATATCAACAGATTATGGTTTCGAGGGTCATCCATTACGAAAAGACTTTCCTCTGAGTGGATATGTGGAAGTACGCTATGATGATCCAGAGAAACGTGTGGTTTCTGAACCCATTGAGATGACCCAAGAATTTCGCTATTTCGATTTTGCTAGTCCTTGGGAACAGCGTAGCGACGGATAATTCCGAATCTACATAACTAGTCTAGTCCAGGAGACAAATCAATAGGAAATGCTATTTGCTTCTTAAGAAGAAGAACTTTTTTGAAATGAAAGAGTTTCCACGGGCGTCGGATATCATTTCTTCAAATAAGGAAGAAGTGTTATCGAAGGATTTCCTTCCATTCTTCCTAGTATGGAAGAAGTAAAGAAAAAGTACTGCGTCTCGATCTATACGAAAGGGCACTGGTTTTTTCTTTCGGTTTCATTGATAGCAGAAGAGTACGCTAGCTAGCGGAGCCTGAAAACGCTTGCTTGCGCCCCACCCCGTAAGCTGACTCTATTGCCTATGCTTGCTGCTCGCTCAGTGTCAGTAGAAGGGAAGAAAAGATGGTCACTTCTTTTAGGAACACGGCGAGCCTTACTTACGACTGTTGCACTTCACTCGCAGCTCGTTCATTCACTTGCTCATGAACTCGCTGCTTCGCCAGAAGCGACTAGTCGCCTCCTTTCCTCCGCCGAAAGATGCTTAGCCAGAAGCGACGAAGGAGGGGAGCTGGGGAAGGCCGACGATGGCAATGAGGGGGAAGCTGTCGTAGAAGCTTTGCCCCTTGCTTTACAGAAATTGTTATGAACTTACTAAATGACCTTATTTATTCTCCCGGAACGCTAGCAAATCTAATAGTTCCCATCTGCTCTTCTTAACTTAAGAACGAAGGTCCTTCTTATTCAGGAACCCTTTGTTTGAGGGGGGCGTATCCCCGGGGAGGGGAGAGTGGCCGAGCGGTCAAAAGCGACAGACTGTAAATCTGTTGAAGGTTTTCTACGTAGGTTCGAATCCTGCCTCTCCCACTTGTTGTAGACTTAAGAGAAGAGAAAGTAGGCGGAAGCCTAGGAGGGCCAACCGAGCGAAGCTCTTTCTTTTTTTGGCCGTGCCGTGAAGTGCAATTTTCTCGTATGCGTTTTAGAGAGGTTGTCGAAAAAAGACGATCTATAGAGATTCCCCATCTATATCCAATCGAGAATAGAAGCGAGTCGCTTCCGGCGTCGGCTTGTAGTCTCTGCAGTCGGCACACGCACGCGCCCGCCATCATGCCTCCTTGGTTCGGGACGAAGCCAAGCGAGACATACGATAGACGAAGGAAGCGCCCACCCAGCAGGAGGGCTAAAACCTGTAGTTTTGAAGTTGCAAACTCCAGCTTCGAAGCTGGAGTGCTTTAGCCCTTTAGTTTTGAAGCAAGAATCACCGTCTTGAGCGCCTTGCGCGCTCAAGAACAAGCGATGAGCGCTTTGTTGCGCCTGTGCGGATACGTTTTCTTGCTGGGGAAGGCTAGTTTGATCGAATAATTGTGAACCCGTTTGATACCTCTTGCACGAAATCTTAAAAAAAAGCAAACAAGATGCGAGTGGTATCTTGGTGCTAACTCATTTTAATCAGCACTAAAGAATTTTTAGCAAAAACCAACTTGCATGAACTTAACATCGGCAAAAAAATAATAATAAATGTTTTTTGAAGCTCTATAACTGCAAATTAATGTGTTGAACCAAAATTTGATTACAGTTACATATACTTGATAAAAAATGTTAACTACAACATCTTGGTATTGCAAAAATTTGTGTTAACTATTCGCATGATTATAGTTGCACAAAATTATAATTAAAGTTGTACAAATTTAAAACCAAAGTTGCACAACATTTAAAAATGGCAACTATAGGAACATACGGATGCAATTGCTATAGGACGATGAAAAAACTTGTTTTAGTTAGTAAAAAATGGTGTACTATGTATACCATATTTCAAAGTGATACGACTCTATTTATATATTTGTACAAACTCAGCTTATCTGCATATAAGTAAATGTCAAAAACAAACATCTTTGTGTTGCGAAAAAAAAAATGTGTTAACTATTAGCATGATTATAGTTGCACAAAAATCATAATTAAAGTTGCACGAATCACTAACCAAAAAGTTGCACAACATTAAAAATCCCTGGAATCCCTGGGAAAAAGAAAAGATATCTCGGTAACGAAAACCATAGGAGGCTGTATTGGCGAGATCCAAGGGTTCCCAGCAGCCCAAAAGAAAAACCGCCTGGAAGTCCGAGGACCTTTAGTACCGTACCGAACCAGCAGCCTTCGCGCCAAGCGACGACCGCCCTTGTCCCTTTCCTTTTTCCATTCAGCCTACTTCTTAGCTTTGTTCCGTCAGTCTAAGGCAAAGCTTAAGTGGTTCGCCTACCTTACCCACTTGATGAAAGGGAACGAACTTCGTTTCCTTGACGGTTTTATGGATGGATTCAGTCAGCCTCACTCCTTCCTTTTGAAAAGTGACGCTTTGCGTCTTCGCTTCCGAGGGTTAGGGTATAGGCCGTTTCGAGCAAGCTTTCGCTTTTTCTCCCGGCTTTCTACAACTTTCGCTTTAGCTTCGCGACCCCTTTCCGGAATTTGAAGTATTCGTCGCCCTACCCTAAGAAAGAAGTCACTATAAAACAGCTTGCCCTCCTGAAGTACCAAAGGTGCGCGGAGCCCGGTGAAAATGAATATGTTTGCTACTGAAAGAAGCCTGCCTATTGACTAATATTCGTCTTTAGAATGAAAGTAGCTATGAAGCCCAATCTACTGTCGATTCAAAAGAGGGCATAGTCGTATGGGTGGGGTGTTTGTGGGGAGCTGCCTTGGATATGAGGAATTCCTCAAATCTAAAAAAAATAGAACAAAGGCAAAGTCCGTGACGAAGATCTTTCTTTTCTATCAATAGATAGAAATGAGTGTTCGTTATAGGGGATAGGATCCATCTGCTCTCTCTCTATTTTCTTTGATGCAATTTAGAGAGAAAGAGCAGTGCGAACTAGAAAAAAAAAGATAATCGGGAGATGATTAAAAAATAGATACATAGACATCTAAAGTAAAGGGATGTATATATTATTCCTATATATATCATCTATCTATGAAAAAAGTAAACAGAGTTCGTTTTTGGGTTCCCCGAAGCCCCGAATGGATTGGATCGTTTCTGCTTCTGCCAACGAAATGAAGGCCTCGCCCCTTCCGAATGCTTCTCCGATCCTGAAGTTCTCGCGAAGAGAATAAGATGCAGCTCCCCCTCCCTCTGTCTTTTTCCGCTTTGCTAATCTTCCCCTCTAACGCGGGCCGGGCCGGGCTTAGGCGGGCGCGGGAGGAAGAAAGAAAGTCGAAGAGCGTCTTCTCCTTTGTCCTTTTTTCAGTGCAACACAGGAAAGCACCCTCTTTTTGTAATCCCTGCAGCTTCCCAGAGGCTTTTTTTTGTATTGAACGCATGGCGTAGCTAGGACCCCTCCAATCATGTTTGAGCCTATGTTCACCCGGGGCCCAAAAAGGAGAATTCCGGAATGCCTGCCGACGTTCAGATAAAGTGCATATCCCTTACCACTAAAGGAAAGGCTCGACGAAGGGGGGGGGGGGATTTTCCGGGTAAGGAAAACGCTTTCGGAGATTGAGATGTCGATTTGTTTTTCATCGAAAAGGAAGAAGGCCGAGGGGATAGCTGCCTTCCTTCGGGCTTTGCCTGCCGACGTTCTAATAAAGAATTCCGGCTCGGCCCGGGAAAGCGCTGGCAACAACATAAAGAAAGGGGTCCATGTAGCTGCTGCGCCCGCCCACTGAGCAGCAGGTTCGGCATCTACTACAAAAGAGAGAATCCACTTCAGATAACCACGTCTCTGCTAGGCAGCGTGTGGAATGGCCGGGAGCGGACCAAATGGATATATAATCCAAGCCGAGAGTGGAGTTACGTGAACAGCCGTCTGATGGAAAACAACTTTCATGTTCGGTTCAGAGAGCACTTTTTTCGTTGAGAATAAGTCCTTCCCTTTTGTGTGAATTCCCCAGCGGCGAATTAACAACTTGTGGGGCCCTATCTATTCAATCTCTCGAGCCCCAAGAAAACCCCCCTCTCCCTCGGACTCAATCTCTCTTTTGACTCTATATATGTGGGCACCTGATATCTATGAGGGTTCACCCACCCCGGTGACAGCATTCCTTTCTATTGCGCCTAAAATCTCTATTTCTGCAAATATGTCACGTGTTTCTATTGTTGCTTCCTATGGGGGTACATTACAACAAATCTTCTTTTTCTGCAGCATTGCTTCTATGATCTTAGGAGCACTGGCCGCCATGGCCCAAACGAAAGTCAAAAGACCTCTAGCTCATAGTTCGATTGGACATGTAGGTTATATTCGTACTGGTTTCTCATGTGGAACCATAGAAGGAATACGACCGACGCCACCCCGTGCGAGCGCGCTCCGAGAGAGAAAAGAGAGAGATGAGGAGAGAGATAGGAGATAGAGCTGACATGTGGGCCCAAGGGCATTTTTGACATTTCACGTGATTTCTCTCTCCTCCCTAACTAGAAAGTATTATTTTAATCAGCGCGGTGTCCACTGGCAAATTACCACATTTATGGAGTGTTTTCCCCCAAAAGTGAGTTTGGGTAGTGTCCTAGAGCTAAAACCACACATAACAAGTGTCCTGTAGCAAAATTTGCCAATTTGATTATACATGGAGAAACTGTGGATGCCTGACAGAACTTAATTAATTGTACATCTTAAAGGAACACAATACTTATCAATTCCGAATCCTATTTTGGCTATAACCTTCTCAATTACAATGTTCTCATATGCGGGAATACCCCGTTAGCAGGCTTTTGTAGCAAATTCTATTTGTTCTTCGCCGCTTTGGGTTGTGGGGCTTACTTCCTAGCCCCAGTAGGAGTAGTGACTAGCATTATAGGTTGTTGAGCGGCCAGAAGGTTGCCACCGAAGGCAATTTTCCGTACACTGGACACGTAGCTTACCAAATCAGTTGCAACACGGATGGGAATGCATGCTACGAAAGACAGGGTCGAGTCTGATACATCAACCGTCGACTCCATATCCTTGTACGAGTCCACAATCACTACACGAGATGAACCTGGGTTTGCTGAATGGAAGTTGGCCTTAGGTGTAATAGGACTCCTAGTTATTGTGCATGATAGTATACTGAGGCGCTACCGGAACAACGCGAGCCTGGTTGGGCCTTGATTCCTTTCATAAAGATGAAGGGACAAAGGTGACTAATTCCCCATCTCATTTGGGGCGGAAAACGGATTGACACCTCGATGTGATACAACCCTTTCCATTTTCGTTGGGAAAGAACGGCGAAGTCCATCCGAACCCTCCAATGAAGAAATAAGAGGAGAGCAAAGGGCCAATGGCGCGTGAAGTGCATGCAGAAGGGGCATTGGAGAAATAAAGAAGTGTGGAGGAGAAGCAGCCGAGCTCATTCCCTTCGCTTACTAGGGCCAAAGTAGTGCTTTCTTTCCTGGCCAAATCAAGGATTTAGGAATAATTGCAAAAGATATCTGAATATCAAGATAGATCCATCCATCTATCTAGATATCTAAGAAAGAATCGATTTCGATTTCATAAAACCTTTGATTCAAAGAACTGCGCTTAGCCCCCCCGCTCATGAAACGGCTCTGCTGCAATGGATGGCAGAGGGTCCGTAGTACCCGAAGCACTGGAGTGATCCAGTAGCCGGGAAGGGGCCTAGAAGTGCCTACTACTACACCACACTACACTTGGCTCTACACATTTACAGAGCTTACCCCTGTCCAGTGTCTGGCAGAACGTTGGGGGCTTCAATCGTCGACTCGTTATCCCCATCTCAGCCCAGGCTAACGGAGCCTGACTTATTCAGGGGAGAGAGTGGAGCCTATCGAAGCACTCTTGAGAGTAAGATCCTTGGCTCCTCTTCATTCTCTACAGGGGTCTCTGCCCACATGGAAGCGGGGCAGAGATGGATAAGATTAAACACGGAAATAAGAAGCATTTTAAATGCCTGTTTGATCGTTTTGATAGAGGGGGATGGATAAAGTGGGCAAAACAGACTCACATTTTGAAATCGAAAAGACCTTTTTCGTCTCGACAAAGAAAGAATCATCTTGAAAACGCTCCTAACCCCTTCGTAGGGCCGTGTATAGTAAGTGATCCGAACCCGCCCGGAGCGAGCCCCCCTTAGAGGCAAGTGAAGTTGGTGAGCCGTATGATGGGCAACTATCTCCTGCGGTTCGGAGAGGACTCAGCTGTTAGTTAGTACCCCCTTGGTTTCGGGGTGGACCCTTTCACTCTATTTTATTATATACGCTTAGTGAAAAGAATGTTTTTTGATAGACCTAGGACATGGATTCTATATGAACCAATGGATCGTGACAAGTCGTTACTACTAGCAATGACTTCCTCTTTCATTACTTCATCCTTTCCATATCCCTCTCCCTTGTTCGATCTTACTCATCAAATGGCACTCAGTTCATATCTGTAAATTCGATCATTGACAAGGTTCAAAGAAAGGGTGGACTGCAGGTAAGCACTAATTAAAACCTCCGCATTTCCGTGATTCAAAAACAAGAAGGGCGTACAACGCCCAGGTAATATTTCTTTGCTTTCGGATATGCTTTTCAATATCTTCACTTGTGAAAATAGAAACACTTGCACTTTCTCGCTTGGAAAAGAAAGACTATCCTCGAAGTAAATCAATCTATCTCGTATTGCCCAATCTGGATGCTAAAGGCTCGTCACCCCGGGAACTCGCAGCCCATCACAACTACTCATACTAGGAGCAATGGCCACTAGGAGGACTGAAACGAAGACTTCTATACAACAGGTAAGAAAATACTTCAACGGAAAGTCAATCCCTGCCAACCGTAATGACTTACTTCTTCCGTGAGCTTCTTCATGTTCGGTCGGTAGAAAAAGGCTTAAGAGCTAAATAGAGAAAGTAAGTTTGAAGTCTGGCTTGGGCTAGGTAAAGTAGTCAAAGTAGCTTGCTTGGGTTTAAGAAGTAGTTGACCAATCTTTCTAGCTCCATTGCGAAACCACGCCCAAAAAGCAAGATGCGAACCAAGAACATTCACAATTTGATCCCATCTTTCTTCACTTGCTTCCTTCCTTTCTACTAAACTGAATTTTACCCTATTTCAGTACCACTTGATAAGCCCGGATCTGTCTGACCAATAGGAGTGAAAGGTATCAAGAGATGTCGTATTAAATGATAAAAGGCATTCGAATCTAGCCAAACTAAGTTCGAAATCGGAGTACGTGCCCAGCCCGGATGAAGGAAGAAGCAAACAGGGGGATTAGTCACATCAATTATCATTCATGCCTTGCTCAACTAGATCTTGATTGCCTGTTTCATTGATACCTTGAGGAAGTACAGGAATGCAAGCAAGCGAGGCCAGAACAAGGAGAGTCAAGAAAACAGTAGCCGTTTACTCACAAGCTAACACGAAGCACGAAACACATGGATTCTCTGAGAACCGGACTGACCCAACCAAGCAATCACTTGAGCCATTCACAATCCATGATAGGAGAACTTCTTTCACTTTATATGATTAAACAAGTGAGTCTTCCGATTCCGTACCCTCTGGTGAAGCTGCATTTACGCGAGTCGGAGTATGCTATTCCAAGAACAATCACAAAAGCCGTGCTTGTTTATGGGGAAAAGAAGGATACCGATGATTGTTCACCACTGCCGCCTACTCCTTCTTGTCTGTCAATCAAGAATTGACATAGATAAAGAGTTGATAGTTGATGTGAGTGATGCACAGGGGAAAGCGCTACTATGCTCCATTAATTTCGTATGAGTTAGTTATTGGCTGGCAGCCTGTGCTACAATGCTCTTGCTAGTGTGCTTCAGCGTTGCTATCCATCTTGTACAAGGGTATGAAGCCCGACCAGAAGGCACGGGTGAATGGAGTTGAGTTTGGAGGTCTCCTGAAAATTGGGTCGCACAACTCTACCTGCTGGTTTGAGCACTTTTCTCATGAATAATTATGATGCAACTACTTCAGAACTTGTTCTCCCTGGTAGAGGACGTATTGCTGTGAGCGCCGACAGTGTTCATAGGGTGTTTGGTCTACCGAATGGTGGTGATCCTGTCCCTTATGAGTTTGATTCCACTGCGGATGCCTTTATTGATTCTCCGTACGGACTTACGGGAAAGCAGGTACCAACCATACAGGGAGCCAACTAACCACCTATTGTACCCCATAGAGGCAGCCTAATTACCACATTTTTGAGAGAAGAAAGAACTGTTGACTGCCGAACATATCTATTTGCATTTTGATACCATCTTCCACCGGCTGCATCTTGATCTCTTAGACGTCTATCTTACTCTTGATTTCTGAGTGCCTATCTCGATTCTTAAACAACCTCTCCCGTCCGGTCGAGTCAAGCAGCAGGAGCGAGCCCACAAGAGCTTTTACTGTACCAGTTCCGAATATGAGAAGGGGCTCGCGGATTTTAACAGGTTAGGCTTAATCTACCCAATTGGAAATCTCTTGCAGTAGCTTTTACTAGAAATCCATTTCTTCCACAAAGCTCCTGTGACCTAACCATCTAGATAGAAGCCTCGCAGTTTGCAAAGAAATCAAGCTTCTGGCTTCAAGTTCACAAGTATGAAAAGACCTGAGAGGAAAGAGCTGCGTAGAGAGCTCCGGATTCTTTAGCAACTAGGAGAGCGACAGAGCTTCTTTTTTGAAAAGGCTAAATCCCTTTCTTCAATCCCACCTTAGTTCGATGGAATGCAACTAGATGAAATTACTACCTTTCTTCATTCAAGGACTAAATAGCGGTTCATATGGCTTTCTTTAGGTTGACCGGAAGGGCTCTATTGAACAAAAGCACAAAAAAAGGTCTTATTATTTATTCAAAGAACTGAACAATATTGTTTGAATCCACCTAGTTCTTGCTTACTATCTGAATTAACTGATGGGACATCTTTCTTGGTCGTAGTAAACCTTTGAAAAGGTCCTATCCAAATTTTACATTATAAAAAACCCTGTGCTCATAAAAAGTTATGTAAACCCACATACATATACATAATAGTAAAGGAATAAAAAAAGGATAAAAGGTACTGTACGTAGGCGCTGCTCTATTGCCAAGGGTAAAGAGCTCTTTTATATATAGCGAAGACCTTCCATTTTCTACGTGAAAGCGTAATCTGTTTCCCGAAAAGCGGAAGGGTAAAGAAAGGCAGGAGCTGCAGACCATGGTGGTCAACCAAGAGTCGCAGGAGATTTTTATGGCCAATAAGCTGGAGGCATGATCAAATCGATACCAACATTCAAGAGCTGATAAGGGTAAAAAAGAGAAACGAAGACTGTAAGTCAAATGACCATCAGTCTTCGTTTCTCTTAGACTGAGTGTCTCTACCTGGGGTGGGTTTAACCCCCTCTAGGAAAACTAGAGCCGAGACCGGTTGCTATCTATTCTTTCATGACGTGAATATGTGATAGTATACTTTATACCCACGCCGAATGAATGCATCCTGGTTACTACTTGGAATATAGATAGGCCCCATTTGATCGTAATACTTCATTCGATATATTTTTATAGCTAGCGATGACAATGTCAAACATACCCCGATATCCACATTGTATCTAGTCCAATAAATTGATTTAGCCCGAAGCATCACATCACCTAAAAGACTGATATCCAGCTCCATATAATCCAACAATTGGGCTCTATTCTCCTGAAGAGAAGACACTTGAACTTCGTCATGTGCTATTGAGCCTTTTGAACCTAAGTGCGGACATAAAGCTTAGCCAAGTTTCTATACTATTAGGGAGTAGAGTGTATGAATCTCGTAGATGGAACACCAATTTCTTATTCCCCCTTTTTTCCTCAAAATTTCTAACTGGTAAAGCTTCTTGTTCCTCATCAGCGGTTTGATTGTGTACTCGACCATATGACTGGCTAAAAACTTCATTAAGAGATCGAATCGTGAGAAATTCGAAAAGTAAACTGTTTTCACGCCCTTGTGAGTAGATCCCAGTTTGGCTATACGCTCTATAAAATCTACCAACATTTTAGTAGTTCTTTGTTTCTGACTACCTTCAAGTCTTTGTCATTTTGGGACATAAAGAAATAAAACAACAACAGGTCTTTGCAATACATCAGTATTTTTCTACAACAAGAAGAAGAGGCAATACATAAGTATTATTCATAAAGGCAATACCTGAGATATCTCTACACACCACACCTGAAAAGAAAATACTGAACAAGACAATACTTATGCTCACTACACTCTTGATCAGGAAGTACCAGCTCCTCATAAGTGAGACAACAGAACAGAAGTAGAAGCTCTCGGATTCACGCCCGCTAAGAAAACCTCTTCTTCTTTAGATCCTGAAAAAACGAAAATAAGTAAGAAGGAGCAGTAGTAGTAGGAAGCCTTAAGTGACTTCGTTCATTTACGTTGAGATAGACGAGTAACTACCTTTTTCTATTTTAGTCACCGTGGTGGGCAGCCATCACGATGAGCGATTGCTGTTCTTCCAGCAGCGCCTTCTTCCTGTTTTCAAGATGCGGATTTGGTTCTGAACAAGAACTATATCATCTTGTATGATCACTGCTGGATCGACGAAAGCCAGAAATAAAGGCTCCCCGAGGACACCCAGCATTTGCTCTAGTTCGAGCTTAGTGTTTTCTATATCAGCGATTTCTTGAGGAATCGCTGATAGTCTTGCAGCGATATCCATGGCTTTGACTCTTTATTTCTTGTCCCGCAAAATATAGAGTGCGCCGAAGCTTCTATTTATTAGGCGAGCCTATTCTTTAGCAGAAGAATTTCTTATTAGAAGTCCTTTTTTTAATAGACTGTAACATAGATAATTTGCCCAGAATTCATGTCCTCCATTAGTGCGAAAAAGAATGAATCCCTTGAGTCCGGCCCCCCCGGGTATCGACACGCGGCTTAATCCCGATCACATCCTGAGGCAATAATAGAGCGAATAATTCTGAGAGTACTCCACCACGAGCAGCGAAAGCACGCTCAGCCAATCCTCACTCGACGGTCCGTCCTTGCTTAGGAAAAAGTCGAACCACTCGCAGATGGATCTTTTTTTTCTAGCTTTAGAGCTCACTCTGTCAGTCCACTAACACCACACATATTCACGTCATGAAAGTTAGATTCCAGATTTAGGGTACTAAAAGTTA
>CM020181.1:28602466-28621808 GCA_009805545.1 Oryza longistaminata
GGTGCCCAATTTCCACTTGGCAGTGCGTGGCCATTTATTTCACAGCCTGCATTTCAACTACACTTCACGTGGGTCTTGATTTACGTTGCTAATTTTCTTTATTTCGACCGATAGGCAAGTGTTTTCCTTATTTTACGTTTAGTGATTGGCTATATTTGTCAAAATACCTGTAATTAAGCGCAGCTTGGTCAATGTTACAGTTGCAGGTGTTTCAAGGTTTGAAATAAGTAAGCAACCAATTCAGCTGAAAATTATCTAATCGTTGTTCTTTCAAGCTTCAGAAGTTCCGATTCTGGGTGCTGGGCGCATCGATCAATAAATCAGACCGTTCCGTATTCAAGAAAGTTTTTAGTTCGCAACCATCCAAGTGTTCTGTTCTTGCGTTCTGACTTTTTGGAGAAGAAATGCTCAGGGAGAAATATTGGAGTATGCTGATTCTGTTCCTCAACTTGCAAGCATTTCTACTTCTTTCTCGAAAGAACACAGGCATTTCTACTTGTTGGAGGCAGACCACGACGGTTCTTCCCTGTAGCTCCTTTTCTTTTTTTTTCTTTTTTGGGGCTTATCCAAACAGAATCTATCAGTGGCACCATTGTGACCTGCCCAATTCATCACAAAGTTTTCTGTGGTTATTGATTGCTAGTAGTACTTATTCAGAAAAAAATTCTTTAATCAATGCTGATCAAGTGCATGAGCAGACCTTGCAGTATAGTTTGTTGAGTTTTCATACTGGTGCTCCTCTTGTTTCATTCTTTTACTGCTTATTGTTATTCCATTCATTTTCCACAAAGCTTTTATCCAGCGCGCAAGACAAAATTCGCTAGGTTCTGACATACACTGAATTAGGCGGACCCCACTAGCTGCATCAGTGAGGTTGAATGCTATACTAACTGGGACTCTGTTCAGATGTTGTGATGAATCTTTTACACATGGATATAGTGGAGGTTTAAATGAAGCAGGCATCCTAATTAGAGCAATTAATAAGTATAACCTACGATCGAGTAATCATGATCATTTCCTCTTGACAGGCAGGTCCTGGTGCCCTACTAATGTAGACAAAGGGAGACAGTCACCTCTTAAGTGGCCACGATTGCCAAGGCAGCGAAAGGAGGAATAAGACTCTCAGCAAAGTGGCCTGTATGTGTGTGCTGCTTGGCACTCAAATGGCTAAGGCTGACTGGCCTTTCCAGTGCAAGCCCTCATGACGACGTGGCAAGCAAGCCCGAGATGGTAAATAATGGCACATGCTACATTGCTTCAAGTCCTTTTGTCCATTCCATTTGTTGTGCTAGCTCAGACTGCCCTTTTCGCTCAATCGAATCATTTCTCAAACTACTAGGCTTATATGATTAAATTCTGGAATGGGTATGTATAGACTATAGAGAATGCCCTCGCTAAAATGGTATAAAAATGAGTTACCTGGGGTGCGCCGACTTTAGTGGAAATCTCCTGCCCATAGCTACCACAGCGAATTAAACTGGATCCCAGGCAAAATTCTCTAGTCAACACTATAGCCTTATCTAGTATAGTCATATGCCAACAGATAGCTATTGCGTCTTGGCGATCTCAATACTACTATCTACGCACTACCTTTATATTAATTCCAGGCACACTAAATTGTACACTAGAGTAACGTAAAGATTTAAATGTTGAACATTTGGGAATACGGCAGGTTACTAGTATAGCTAACTGGAAAACCGGCAACACATACCCAGACGGACAGTCCGAGATACAAGCCATGGCTCAAATAGTTGATGGCCTATGTGGATGATGGCAAACGATTCACGGTTCAACGGTCGACAAGGTGACAGGTACCTCAATATAACGAATCCATCCTGACCGGGTTCAGCCACCATATAAGTTAAACGGACCGACCATGGACCATGGTATCGGACTGGATAAAGCGCTCTTTTGGGCAGAACGGTGTATTAACATTCGACAGCCAGCATGTGAAGCACTAGAGAACGCCAGCAAAAAGAGAGCGAATCAGACTAAGGGGTGAAGACAATCCTCCTCCCTTTCTCATCTGAAGAGTTGATAGGTGCGACGAGGTAATCATTCTGCCCGATGCGACCATTGCTGCTGCTAGCATCGCTCTGTGCCCAGAGAATTGGAAACTGTGCGACTCCGCTTCTGTAAATGCTGGGCCTTATGCCTCCTTGGTACTGCCAGTCACCAAGTGAGCATGAGAGTTAGGCAAATAACATGCGATGTTATCAACATGTTGTTCCATGACAAGAGTTGTCCAAGCGGAACCGTACTGGGTGTGGGAGCATTTATACCCCTTGGTGACCGCATTAGGTGCGTGAGAGTGCTCGGCTTTGCTGAAGACCATGCTGCTATTGGAGATGCATCGTCCTTCGGCTTCATTACTTGATGCTGGAGGGTCATGGACTTTCGGTGCAATACTACTTCAGGGGATAAGAGAACTTCGGGGGCCTCTCAGTGGGCCAAAGCTTTAGGATTGGTTCCATGCCTGCAGGTAATGAAAGCATTGATTATCTACATTGCTTGTCACCACAAGAATAACCCTTGAAGTGGTTACAGATGATCTGCGGTTGGAAGAAGGGTAAACCGGCATGAAATTTAACTTTTGCCACTGCTTGTGACATGGCAATTAAACGATTTGCCCACCCCTGTCAATGATCAGTAGTGGCTCATGTGTGCCTATGGACATTGGTGGCCTAGTGGCAATTCGTTAAGCAACATCCGTAAGGTGACAAATAGCTAAAAGCCGCGGGTATAACCTGGTGCATGTACTGGACGTGAGACACCGATTCCCATCATGGGCCTTGTCACCTCGCCATGAGTTAAGAACTGGGCTTCTGTTGTGATGAAATCACTCCAATGAAAGAAACTCCTTTGTCTTTAGGTTGTCACATCTTTGTGCAGATTGAGACCTTTCTGCACCTGCACATTTGGAACTTTCCAGCAACCAAACTAGGAACAAAAGATGCAGCCTGCCCTTTGGCTGATAACCTGTCTCGGGAAGGTGTATCTGGGTGCCGAATTGAGACCTTCTGCACCTGCAACATTTGGAATTCCCAGTGACATAACTAGCGAGCAATAGATTCACACAGCCCATGTCTGCGCCTGATACCTCGGGAAGGATCACTCTTGGTAAAGAATTGGAGACCATTACTGCATCATTGGAATATCGCAATGCCACAATCTAGGTAGGCAATTAGATTCAACACGGCCAACTATCTGGCCCTGAATACCTCATCAGTGGAGTCACTCTTGGTTGGCAGATAGTTGATACCTCTGCTCCTGCACATTTGGAATTTCCCAATGCCACACCATGAAACAGAGATTCACCGCCATTTGCCTAACCTAGCCCGGTAGTGTCGCTCTTAGTGCAGAATTGAGACCTTCTACACCTGCATATTGGAATTTCCTAATGCCAAACTAGGAACAAGAGATTCACCACCCTTTGGCCTGTACCCGGAGCAAAAATCCCACAACTTTTAGAGCATTAGTTGGTTCTGTAGAAGCAGCGACCTGAAGGTCCTGTGCTTGGTCTAACAGAATTGCAAACTTGCGCTTGACGAAGATGCTGATGCTTTCCAGCTATTTTCCAGATGGCATCCTTAAAAGGCCATTATGAGCTACAGGTGCCACTCTTGATACCAATGGATCTTGCCTTTTGGCACAATCGGTAGCAATGTTTCCTGATAAAATGGTTTGTATAGGAGAATCCCTCACTTTGGGTTCCACACTTGGAGAAGCCCCATGTACGGGGACAACAGAAGTAGAAGTTTCCGGCACACCTTTTGGTGCCAGAGAATCATAGCACTTGGAAATCATGCCTGTTGCAGGAGTATCACATCCTTTGGTGCAAAGACTGGTGCTGTTTTCAGCTACTGCATTTGGGGCATGAGAATCACCATGCGCAACACTAACAGTTAATGAACAATTCCCAGTTTGATCCAAAGACCTGTCTTCTGCAGCTGTCCTCGCAGGATCAGAAGATGCTATTTCGCCAGCAGATTTATACCATAATGATGGCTGCAACAGAAGCCAAGGACACAATGGCATCAGAAGAAAGGTGCAGTTAATCACACCAGTACAGATGCAGCAGCAGCTATGTGAAATATGAGTACAGATAAACTGGTACAGTAAAAATAAGAGGATGCCTGAGACAAGTGAGGAAAATATCCAAATAATTTATCCAAACATGAATTCAAAAGGCCTGTGCCTGTTTTAGGCATGCTTGGCTGCTTTGAGAGTTCCCTATATTTTTTTCAAGGCCTTGCTAGTTTCCTAGCCCCTACCAATTTTCTTATTACTCGTTTAAAAGATTTAGCAGATATTTCTTTATTTGACAAATATGTGTGATTTGATAAACAATGTGATGATAAACCATCTTATAAAAATTGCAACACCTGAACAAAAACTTCCTAAAATTGTGCCTGTTGTCGTATGCAAACTTGTCCATAATGTATTAAAAGTATATGAGCATTAAAAGTATCCTTAGTATGGATGTGAACTGAGAAAACAAGCATATGTCGCCAGAAATTGTTTTGAAGGATAACAGCAGGGGACAGCCGACTTACACAGTAATGAAGCCTCTTCAAGGTTTCCAAAAGCAACTTCTCTCCAACTAATATTATCATTTGCTTTACCATCTCCTCACGAGTTATTTTATTTTCCTGTCAAATAAACAATTAAAACATTTCAGTACCCATCACACCAACCAACCACACAGCCAATGCTAATAAATAAACAGTGTAACTTGTTGGTTAGTTAGTACCTTCAGCTCTTCATAATGATGGAAGAGCAATTCCCTTGCTACCAATGATATATTTTCTTGAATCATGGCAAAAAGAACTCTGAAGGATATCCAAGGGGAAGTTGGTCCCTCAGCATTTCCACTCATTATCTGCATAAAAATGTACAACAAAGCCAAGATCATTTGTCATTTAAAGAAGGGAGGAACAATGTGTAGTGAAATTGGATTGCTCTCAGATCAGACTTCTATTCTACCACTGTTAGCAGTACATGCACATCTAACTGGTAAACCAGAGTGTCAATGGAAAAGAAGAAACGAAGAAAACTAGGTTGCCTCACAGGTACAAGAGTAGAAATATCCACCGCAACTTCCTTTGGTGATGGGTGAAACCATAAACCCTTCAAACCAAGTAAATAATCTGAAAACAAGTGAACCAAAAAAAATATATTCACTCCACCTATATCAACAAAACATGATAAAAACCTTTAACTACTATTTATCATCTTACTTCGAACTTTCGAGGAAAGCCTGAAACTAACAAGATATTCTAAACGAATATGGGTGCTAAGATGAGATGGCCACATGACGTAGCACTTTGGATTTGAGCAATCATCAACACCAGAATCATATATGTCACTGCTTGGAAAAGAATCTTGTGATCCAGGCATGACAGCCTCCATGTTCCCCAAAATCAACCGGCAGAGCAACATATATTGCACTCCTTTTTCGTCAACATCACAAAGACCAACACTGTCAAGCAAGATATCATGTAAATACATAAACGATTAAAATGGAATGGTCAATACATTTTTTTAAGTTTATAAAAGGTACCTGGAAAATGCTCGGTCTTCTGGTGAAAGATAAACACCAGCACTCAAGCCTGCCTTCTCAGCAGGTTTTCCATTGCTACCAAAACCATTAATTAGGATCCTAACTATGTCATTCTTCCTAGATCCCAGCCATCCATACCTTACATTTGCATCACCACGTTCTTCCTTGGTGGACATCATTTGTTTTTCAAAAGCTTGAAGTCTACACTGTGCAGTGATATCATTCGGAGAGTAGCGGTGGATGTGCAGTATGTTATTTGGCGTTGCAAATGGACCCATGCCAGAGAGGAAAAGGTCCTGCGCAAAAAGAAAGCCTTCACTGCCTCGTTCCACAGATGCGATCTTTTTGCGTAATACGTCTGCAGTGGCAGGCTTCTGTGGAACTGGAGGACTAGATTCAAGGACAACTTGCTTCACCACTTCTGGTGGAGAATTTGCAACCTTATCCAACATTATTCCCTGTGTGGCGCCCTCAAAATCACCGCCTACTTTAGCCACTTCATCAGCTTCCTCATCAAAGAATAGAGAAGGATAAAAGCACTTCCCAGTGTCATCAAACCATGCCACAGACCGCTGCTTTCTAGATTTTAGGTTGACCAGGGTCATCGACAAGAAATCAACAAGAACAGGCTCATCGTCCATCACAGCAACAACACTAGATTTATTGCTTCTAAATTCTTCAATGAGAGACTTCATTATCTGCTCAGGAAAATTATGCCAAGAACCCTGTTTGTAAAACATAACACGGCTGGGCACTCCACTTTTTAGGTAATTGACACAATCACTGGCAAGGTTAGGTCGAGTGCAACAGCATTTGCAGCGCTTGGCAGATGAATCAGATGATGGTCCCTTCTCAGTTTTGATGCGACGAGTCTTGCACTCTTTTGACAGGCAGTCATCAACAAGCTTGCGCTTCAAGCACAAGGAATTGGATTCTTGTGGTAATGCCATGGTTATCGCTCAGTTCCTAGCAGAACAAATGGAGAAAGATAAAAGAATAAACTAAGCCTAATATGGTATACAACTTAACAGATCTCCCTACATTTTGACCTCAGTGGCGGAGCATGCCCTGTATAAGATAACAAACAGATGTCTCGAATACACAGCTATATCCAATCTGTTCTGCTACTATATCTGTGATAATTAAAAGCTTTCTAAAATAGTAAAATACATGAGAGCCCAATTTGCGTTGCAACTTGCGAGCCAAGAAATCTCTTAGGAACCAACAAAAGAAAATTCTTGACTACATCCTCCACTAGATTAATCCATGAAAACTTAAGTTTCCAAAATATAGAATACATGACCAAATGAATACTCCAGGACCACCAAATCACTTTTATATGCGCCTATAAAAAAGGTAAGCAGTTCAAACAACTGATCATCCAACAAACAAAAATGAGTATTGCAGCAGGCGGGACACGTGAGCCAAAGGAATAGACAAAAAAAACATCCCGTAACGACATAGTAAATTACACACACCATCTCAAAACGGCACAAATAGCAGTTCTCGCTGTTCATATCGCGACAAAGTGCATTAAAAGCATTAATAAGCAGCTAACGAAACCTATTCGATGACATTAGCAGGCACCCAAACCCTAAAAATACTAGTAGTAATCTACACACAAAGCAAGCCGCTTGACATTCTGATGAAGGGAAGAATAGCACCACCTCTACCAATCCATCAAACAGCACCAACGCAAGGTATCTATCCTTTTAACTAAAAAATTCAAACCCTCCACCTGCTATTATCCTGTCTACTCGACTGGAATCAGGGGCGGTGATACGCGCTAATCCGCTAAAGCTAAACCCACCCCGTCGACGACATCCATCCATTCCCTAGCAGTAATCAAGCAATCAGAGATACCAACCAGGCCGACGGTCTTCCGAAATACCGGCGAGGCGACGTCGAGGCCCCCCAGAGAGCGGAGACGCACGCCCCCGTCGCCTGACTGAACGGCGCGGCGCTTGTTGTCCCGATCCCGGTGAGAGACGGCGCCAGCACCGGCGGTAGGCCGGCGGCGCGGTGAAGTAGCGACGGGGAATCGATCGAGCGAGCAGGCGGTGGCGGTGGCGGTGGCGGTTGGCGTGTGGCGCTAGGGCTAGCTAGGGCTAGTCGCGACGCCACTCTCCACCAGCATCGCGCGATGGGGGAGGGAAGGGGATTGTTGAGGTTGCGGATGGAGATCGCTCGTCACGAGGCTCGCAACTGCACGCGCGCACGCCGCCCGGATGAAGCAGGCAGGGCCACGGCCACGGACACAAACTTTGGTTGGGCCTCGGCCTCGAGATAATTTCGGCTACATTGCGATTTCGGTTTGTGAAAGGAAACGCCACCGACGATTTTTTTTTTTTACGGTAAAAAGTATGAAAAGGGCATTTTGTTTAAGCGATGGAAACATTGACCTATACTGAAAACTATGGCATTTTTCTTTTTATTTTTCAAGATGAAGAATCTTGTTTCTCAAGTAGAAGCTAATATTTTTTCCCAATAAGAATGAAATATTTTTTAGCTATTTTGAATAACCTGTTGTAACTCATAGGCATTTTTGGCTAGTAACATAAAATAAGTTCATGCTAATCCTGAAAACCAAGGGAAGGACGGTGCATGAAAGCGGTGAAAACAAGCAAATGACAAATGAAGTGAAAAATAGGCTGTGCCGACACCCTAATCCCAAAGCTCCATACTTCGCTCTTGAGTTATGAGCTGCAGCCAGAATTTAAAATTTAAAACTTAATTTTAGAGTTACTATAACATGGTAGTCCTGTTTATCAAACCATGTGAGCGCATCCACATTAAAATCCCAGGAAAAATATAATTTCCTACGCCAATCTTAAAACTTTCAACTCCGTCTGAGCCGCTCAGTTCACGAAACTATGGATGTTCTAACCTAAGAAGAGTATTGATGCATCCCTATTGATATGAACAAAATTATATAATTCAAAAAGAGCAAAAAAAAAAAAAACATCTAGCTGAAACTATGCAAATATAAATGTAAACTTATTACCTTGAGTTTGTAAAATATACAGAGTACTCATCTCCACAAGTTTATGCTATAGCTGACTGACAAATAGCACGTGTGTAATGCAGAGTGCAGAGAAATGCAGAGGCTGCGCGCATGGCGTAAATGGGAGTCGTTGGGTGCCAGTGCCACTAGCAGAAAACGAGCATTCAAGAACCGAACCCCAGATGCACTGCAACTCACAAAGGCATAATTATTCGCTTCAGTCTTTTACAGCTAAGCTGGGACTCGTGGCAGAAGCAGAAATGGATAGCTTCGCCCCCAGCTCATTTACACAACAACAATCCATGGATCTCTCTCTCTCTCTCTCTCTCTCTCTCTACACCTCTCAACAAAGGCCTCACAGCAATTTACATGTACAGATCAAAAGTTCAGGAGATCAGGTCAGGCAAAGGTGAATGGAGCACTGATCGAGCAACACTCCCAGCATTGTGTCTGTCAGGCATGAGAGCCTGGCTGCATAATTACTGCTGCTACTGTTGCTTCCTCCTCCAGTTCTCTCCTCCCAAACAAAACCAAAATCTGATAACGAGAAGGAAAATTCCAGCTATGAAATGCACTTCTGAAACCGTTGTCGTGTTTCGCTCCGGTGACGACTACGCCTCCGCTTTGCCACGTTGATTGCGAGCGTGAAGTATATCAGTATCATTGTGCCCACGCTCGACCTGCGACGAGAAACAAGGAGAGAGATCAAAAAGGGTATATAGGTTTGTAAAAGAGAAGGAAGAGATGACTTAGAAAACAAGCAGCTAAAAACACAAGCAAATGATACTTGTACCATCAATGGCATAAATGCGTACCATCAATCAGTGTTTCTGCTATGAATACACAAATAATCTCTTGGAGCATGCAATACAGTTAATGTGTGAACGTGCATACTGACTAGGGCCTCAAACCTAGACAAATTGGCAAGCAAGGGATGATACAGTATGTTCAGGAAATTGTGTAGCAGATTACTATGATAATGACTGACAAGAAAACCACGCCCACTATTTCAAGTGCAGTTGAACAGTACAAAGAAGCACACACCAGAACATGGCCACTTGTGGGGGGCATGGTACCAATTGGAAACCAAACTCAGTGTCTCAGACCAATTGCTTCAACAGCATAGACATATTACAATTTCAGAATGGCAAGTGACTTACAGAGTTGCAAAGAAGAGTAGGATTTTCCGGGGGTGAACCAAAGTAAGTCGATTGAATTCTTGTTCCTTCCTTCCCCAGAGTCAGTTAGAATAGGTCCACAGGCAGCACATTGTGATTGTGGAGTGACCAAGGCTTTGTTCTGCACCAGGGGCATCTTAAGCTGCTCCAACTGAGATGGCACAACTGCGCAGATAAATATCCAAAAAAAAAGCAGTGTTAGTTGTTGATGCTGTTGCATACCAATGAGTGTAGTACGACAAAAAGGAAACAAATATCCTTATAAAAAATGATGCTAAAATTAAAGTTATTAGGCTTGGATGCAAACAGAAGTACAAAGCTATTATAGTCTGAGAATACCAAGCCAATACTTATTAGCTAAATGTAAAGTTGGAATTGGAGAAAACAAGCTCCTAGATCTGCAGGCACATATTGTAGGAACATGATAGAAAAAAATCTGTTGGATGGAAATACAATATTCACACAGAAAGCTAGCTGCTTTTGACCTTTTTCTCATCTACATACAGCTCACGGACACAATGTGATGATGGCTAAGATCAAATGGAACTTCACAAATATATGGTTTGAGTTGATCCAAACAAAGTATAAGCTGTTTGGTTTTAGGTATGCATAATGAAAAATTTAGAATTACAGAGACTATAACTTTTTTACGAAAAAAAAAAACTCAGAGAAGAACAGTAGCTTGTTACCTTAATAATAAGTTTCTTCACCAAGTCATTTGCTCCTGTTCTTCACCGTCCTCCTTTCCATGCGATTTGAGCCCTTGCGAGATAGGGCTCTCTGCACATAAAAAATGGAAGGTGGGAGAGTGAGATAAACCACTATCCTTTTCTTTTTGGTCTTATGTGAGTCATTGAACATACAGTCATTTTTGGACTTCCAGTGCAGCATTTATCAGTTGCTGAGGCAGCCCTTCAATATCCAATACCACATTTGCTGCCTTGTCCATGTTTGTTATCTGGCCCTGCAAGAAATTTTCATTCAATGCCATGTGCAAAATCACGTTTAGTAGCCATAAGATCTCAAAGTACTAATAACATGCCCATCTTCCATATGATTATAATTATTGTACTATCATCTTATACAGCACCAAATGGAAAAGTGTGCTAACACGCTTTACCAACCACTAGTAGGACGTCTCCATACTCTCTATTAGTAACGGTAAGCAAACCATCATTTGGCAAAGCACAACAAAACAACATTATTAAGCACCAGACAATTGTACGGAACAATAATGATTTCTTACAAGCTTTCATTTGTAAAGCTTTGAGACCAAACCAACTAATTATAAAGGCTGCACCTATCTTACTGCAGCAATCATGATGCAGTGCACGCACAATTCAGTATCGCTATCATTAGTTTCTTATACAATCTCCGCAAGCTAATCCAACGTTTCAATGTCTAAGCAATACGATCAAGTAAAGTAGCCATACTTCCAAAAAGAAAAATGCACAGATACAATAGCGCTACTAACCTGCAGTAAACCTTCTTCCATAAGAAAAGCTTACCACAGAGAATGTGAAACGTGCAACACGCCAACTACAGACAGGAAAACAAGCAAATGCAAATGAAATGAATGAAACTGACTAACTGATGCAAACTAAAGGGGAAAAAAACAGATAGGTAGGAGTAAGAAACACAAGAACAAGCATCAGCTAGCATTTCATACGAATTTACAGCCAATAAGTAGGATCTGAGAGGGCCGTGCCAAGTTTGCGAAGTCTTTTCCAACGTGCAAGATCCCCATATGTATGCAGTGTTGCAAAGCAGATAAGACAAACGGATAGGTAAAATTAACAACAGCAAATGCATCCCAATTGGCCCACTGCTCTCAAGCTACACCAACACTAATGCTAAAACTAAAGCTGTGCATAACTAGTTGGAAATGGTCTTTGTTGGTCATTCCAACCACTAGGAATCTGAAGCACACACTTAATAAAAGTGACGATGTAAGAAATGGTCAGAACTAAAAAGTACCTTTTCACTGACTTTTGCTATCCCCATTCCTCCAGATAAGAAATGGATCGTTGATTAGTGAGTCCCGGCCCCTTGCTATCTAAACCTGCAGAAGTAGGTCGCAGCAGTTTTATCAGTATCAATTGTGCTGAAATGCTCAATGCCAGTTTTGGACTGAAAATAAAAGGAGGGCCTTTTTCTACCACAAATAAAACCAAATTCGACCAATACTCTGTACAAAGCAACTAAAACTTTAGTTTGGCAGAGCAGGAAGCGCTTAGTATGTGGCAATTCCACCAAATGTTCAGACCTAACAACGATTTTTTAAATAAAAGAGCACTGATGGCAAATGCAGTTCACGCGAGCAATAAAATACTGATTTTTTTTTTTAGAAAATAGAAAAGAAAAGACTAATCTTTTCTCACAGATAACACTGAAAACCCCAACCATTTCGGAGCAATAGCGAAATACATTCCGGTCACACGTCAAAAATACTCTTAGTGCTCTGTGCTCCCTCACCGATCAGCCACAGCCCGGAGCTAACAAGAACGTTAACCACGGGCATGTACGACTACAAGAAGCAAAAAAGCTTAGAAATTGCTGTAATTTCACGAATCCCTCCCGCATTGCATTAAACTCGGAACTTGAGACAGTCATAGAAAACCAGCAGCTTACATTGCAAGAACCCAACAAAACGAGTGACAGATTTTGCAGCAAACAACCCAAGCAGCCCAATCACACACGACGAACACAAGCCCCCAGCTTGGCCATGACAACGCGGATCCGAGCCCTGGAATCGAAGGGCCCGTGGAATGCGTATGATTCTCCGCCCCAAAGAAGATGCAATCAAACAACAAAGCACAAGAGAGAGAGAGAGAGAATGAGGATGCTGTTTATTACCTGATTTGCTTGCTCGTGAGTTGCTGGGTTGCTAGCTCCGATGGAATGCGCAAGAGATTGAGATGAGATGAGATGAGCGCGGGAGAGGAGTGAGCGAGTGAGGAGGTGCAAACTGGAATGATACCGGAGGAAGCAAAGAAGAAGAAGCGGTTCTGGTAATCTGGTTTGGTTTCCGTGGGTTAGTTCACGAGCGGTCGTTGCGCTTTGGGGATCCGGGACCCACCTGTCCTGTACCTCACCACAGTTGAAGCCAAAAGAGGCGTGGACATGGTCCACAGAGCCAGAAACCCCCAACGGCCGCTCCAGTTGCCATACTGCCATGGACAGCGTCCAGCCATCGGTAACTGGTGTGTGCCTGACAGGTGGGGCCAAGCGTGCGCGGTAACCGAGACGGCGACGAACGGTCAGACGAGGAGCGCTCGGCTTTTCCTGTGGGATGTGGCCGCCGGCAGCGGAGTCCAGGGCCCGCGGCTGCGTCCGTCCGTCCACCTGCGCTGCGCGCCCCACGTCGTCTCGTCTGCAGCCGAGAGCGCCACGACGCGGCCGCGCGGCCGCGCCACGGTCTCGCTCTCGCTCTCGCGGCCGCTACTCTCGTTGTCGTCACGGGGAGCGGCACCCGTGGCCGTGTGGGGGAACAAGCTCGTCACGGCTCACGGCCGCGTCGCGCTCGGTCGCCTCCGTTCTGGAGTAAATTTGCGTCGGTCCGGGTCACAGGCTACAGTGGAATTACCCAACGACGGGGATCATGGATGTGACAGTTCATACTCCCTCTGTAGGATGCCGTTGACTTTTTAACCAACGTTTGACTATTCGTTTTATTTAAATTTTTTGTGCAAATATAAAAATATTTATGTCATGCTTAAATAACATTTGATGATGAATCAAGTCATAATAAAATAAATAATAATTATATAAATTTTTTTGAAGAAGACGAATGGTCAAACGTTGAATAAAAAATCAACGGCGTCATATTTAAATATGGAGGTAGTAATACGTTAGGATGACCCCATTGACCTCTATTCAATCTAAAGCGCTAGAATCATGGAATGGATGTGACCGGTGTTTGTTGGGGGTGCACGGTAAAGGTGCGCGAGAAAAGCGGCCATGTCGTACGTGTATCATGCATGGATCTTTGCTTTAGATCCCTCCGGCACGTACAACTACAGCGATCGTCGGTTGCACTTGCACAGTAGGGTGTGGGGGAGAAAAACAAAGGCTCGCATCAAACTTGGCTCATTTCAACTCGGACTCGAGTCGAGTTATGTATACTGAGGTTTTAGTTGGTGAGCTTCCCAAGTCAGTCAGCCTTAGTAGAAAAGATCATCGTATCTATATATATAGGTAGCATGTGATATTTAATTATATTCAAATTATATGTATTTATTGAATTCTTTGGTGGTTAGTGAATGAAATATAGCTTTGTTATCGATCAAGCTCACGAGCCGAGCCAAGTTGGCTCATTAGGAAAATAAGTTCAAATGAGTTGATTATTAATAAGGTTAGTTACGAAAAATGCTTGAACCGGTCGTCCAGTACGAGGGTAAAAATACTGTAAATTACTCATCCATATATTTCGCTAACTTTCCTCCGTGATGAACTCATTCTTACTGCAATGAAGTTTATGCTTAGTCAACATTTGCTTTCCCCTCGTCATCAAGCCACCGCTGTCGCCCCCTCCTCCCAAGGCTCCTCTCTATCCTTCTACTTTTCTAGTCCTCTATATCCTCTACCATCCCTCATTTTCCCCAATGAGGCTACCATGGAGAGACAAAGGAAGGCAATAGAGATGGTTTTGCGTAGGAGACTTCTTATAGCCAACATATCCCTCACCGTCACCGAGAAGAAGGTGAAAAGGCGATGTAGATAAAGGTGAGGCCGATGGGAGCAACTAGATATGCGAGGATGTTGCACATCACACTATGGTCTTCGATGTTACACGTAATGTTTACGATATTACAAACACAGTCTCTTTTGTTTCGTAAATGGTACGATGAGTTCTTAATGTAGCAGTCATTTTTCCTTAGACGTTACATTATTTGATTTTTTGTGTTACCGTCATTGTTTTTTAGTGTTGCATTTGATTGAAACATTTTTTTTATGGAATGATGAAATATTTTTGACTGGGTGATACAATATCTAACAATTTTTTTGTCAAAACAGGTTTTGCCTAACGATAAAACAACATTTCTTTACATTACATATGGTAAAAACGCCGTCCGATGTTTTGTCTTTTGTCAGATGTTTGGACCGTAGTCGCCTCCGGCTAAGGCTATCCCCAACCCTCCATATCATCTAGTGTCTATAGCATTTAATACATTGCCACATAAGCAAAAATGTGATGTGGCAAGAGAGTTAATGAGGAGAGAGGTAAAAGATGAAGAAACCATTTCTCATGTAAGAAACCATCTCTACACAAGAACTAAGAATGAAAACAAGATGATAGGTGCATAAAAGGAGAGAGAATATAGATGATTGGATGTGAATTTAATTTGAAGACACCATCCATTAGATAGATAGTTTCTACGCATAGTATCTATATGACATGACAAGTATGAAAACTATTAGATAGTTTCTGGGTTAGGGATGGCCTAAGTAGCTATCGACCCCCTACTGGTTGCACACTGCAGTCTTCCACGGGCACGAGATGGCCGAGCCGTCTGCGCCCCACCAACCGACCTCATCCACCTACCCCTACCACCACATCCCGTCCCGTCTCCTCCCGCGCGCCGCGCCGCGCATACGCAAGAGTTCCCAACCTAAATCTTTCGAACAAATATGAGAGAACAACATGTAGTAATGTGGAAGAAATCACCCCTGCCAAAGCACTGCAGTGCCAGTACTGCATGCTGGCAAGGTCAAACCATCAGCCAAATGAAGACAATGGAGCTACTACAAGATCATAAAAGATAAAACCATACAGCAATTTACCAGTATAGGCTGAATGAATTCCAAAACAATGTAACTGGCCATACCATCTGTATCTGACTCTGATATGGCGGTGCTCGCATTCTGCAGCGCTGCATAAGACCTTGATTTCTCATATTTTACATGCAGTGAGAAGGATCAGATGTGAAAAATGGAAAATGGACATATAAGATAGCACTAGCTGGAGCAAATCACTGAAAACAAATGCCCCACAAAAGTTCATTCATACCATAGCAGTAGCTGAAATTACAGAACATACAATAAATCTGTAGAAAAGCCGGTTATGTAACTGCTAGGGTGTTATCCTGAGGGTTTAAACCTACAATGCATTTTTACATTGTGGTGATCTTGCAACCACCTTATGAAGAAAGGAAAGAGGATGATATGAACTATTACTTGAAGGGTGGCATGAGAAGGAAATTGAACTCTTGGCATTTCACGCTATGTAAATATTATTTACAGAACTAATCATCTTAAGAAACTATCGGGATGGATCTTGATCGATCAAACTGAAACCATTTAAGAACTTGACTGAACCTTAACCTTCAGCGATACGGTCAAGCCATTCAACTAGCTGCTGCGATGTTGGTCTTGACTTAGGAGCAGCAGTCACACAAAGCAGTGCTATCTCCAGGATTCTGATCAACTGGCTTTCATTCTCCTTGTCATATATGGTTGGATCAAATACTTCAGTTTCCCTGTCTTCCTTCTTCATCTGAAGCACCCAGGACACTACATCTCTGCTCCCTTTTGGCCTGCACATGTCCACAGGCCGCCGCCCAGTGAGTAGCTCCAGAAGAACAATTCCAAAGCTGTACACATCACCCTTGTAAGTAGCCACAGGTGACTGCCCATATTCAGGTGGAATGTAGCCCAAGGTTCCCACTACATCTGTTGTGACATGTGTCTCATATGCGCAGATGAGCCTTGCCAACCCGAAATCAGCCAAATGAGCTTCAAAGTTCTCATCCAAGAGGATATTGCTTGACTTGATATCTCGGTGCAATATATGGGGCTCACACGACAGGTGCAAGTATGCCAGCCCCCTTGCCGATCCCTGTGCAATCCGTAGCCTCTTCTGCCAATCCAGCAGGGCACCACCATCAGCCCTCTCATGAAGCCAGTAATCCAAGCTGCCATTCTCCATGTATGCATAGATCAGTAGTCTGTCATTGCCTATCTTGCAATAGCCTTCTAGCAGAACAAGGTTGTCATGCTGGGCACGTGATAGTGTTTCCACTTCAGCTTGAAACTCCCGCTCAATCTGAGAGTAATCTCCTGAAAGCCGCTTGATTGCAACTCTCCTCCCATCTGGTAGTGTTGACTTGTAAACAAGTCCAAAACCACCACAACCGACTATATAGGCTTGATCAAAGTTGTTGGTTGACTTCAATATATCTTCAATACCAAGATCCTTGTTGTTCTGGAAAAGCAGCACCAAGCTTGAGTTCGGAGACTCTGAGCAGTCATCAGCATTCGCTACTGCCTTTGGATTATGCTCCTGCATTCTTGAATGAATAATCCTTGATATAACCACAGAAGCAATACACAAGACAAAAATAACCCCCACTGCAGTACCAAGTCCAAGGGCCACAAGGGTTGCTTTGTTCTTCTTACGATGTGGTGCTACCGTAGCAGGAGAATTCTTAGTGCTGGAGGAATTCCGAGGAAATTGTAGTGCAGGATTGCCTACAAAATCCTCACTAGTGAACGTGGAGAATTGGCCTCCTGTCGGGACATATCCAGACAAATTGTTGTATGAAACATCAAACTTGGACAGAAAGTTCAGCTTCGTTAGAGATGATGGTATGCTCCCACTGAGATCATTGTGGGCTAAATCCAATATTTCCAAGCTCGACATATTTGATAACTCATCAGGAATTGGCCCAGAAAATTTGTTAAAGCCCAAGTCCAGCACATGAAGCTTCACTAGACGGCCAAAGGCTGGCAATATTGGCCCAACAAGCTGGTTATTTGAGAGGATCAGTGATGACGGGAAGCTACTGAGTTGGTTGTACTGCAAGCCTTTACCAGTCGAAGTCGAATTCTTCTTGACGAATAATGGAAGGTCTCCTGTTGATGCCTGCCCACTTGAGCCATTACTTGAAATTAAACTCTTCATCTGTGTAAAGCTTGCAGGAAGCTCCCCACTGAATGAGTTGTTGGACAGATCGATGTAGAAAAGACTGTCGAGGTTGCCTAACCATGGCGGGATCTCCCCATGCAAATTGTTCCATGAAATATCCAGCACACTGAGGCTCTTCAAGCTCTGCAGCCAAGGCGGAACCGTGCCCAAGAGTGCACAGTTCGCCAGGACAAGCACCTGCATTCTCTTGAACCCTTCGATGCCGTCCATTGGCATGGTTTCGCCACCACGGAAGTTATTGGTGAGCACCAAGCTAGTTAAGTTGGGCAGGTGCTGCAAGACTTGCAATGCTGATGACAAGTTGGTAAAACCATTCCCCGTAAGAGAAAGGTATGACAGTGATGTCAAATTCTTGAAGCTCTCCGGTAGCTCCCCCTGAAGCTTGTTCCTTGCAAGGTTCAGCGTCCTCAACTCAGTGCACGAGGCAAGGCGAGGTGGTATAGCACCACGCAGCTTGTTGGTCCCAGCATCAAAGTTGTTCAGCCTCGTGAGCAATCTGCAGTCAATGGTGATCTCACCGGACAGCGAATTGTTCCTCAGGCTGACCACTCTAAGCATCGGGCAGCTCGACAGGGATAGAGGCAATGTGCCATTCAATTGGTTGGAAGCCAAGTTTAAGGACTCCAAGCTCCTCAATTTCCCAAACACATCAGGGATATTGCCATTGAACATGTTATATGATAAGTCAATCTGCGTAATCTCAGTGAGGTTACCGAGGTCGTCGTCGAGGCTGCCGGAGAGCTTATTCTCCTGCAAACTTAGCTTTCTCAGCGCTGGCATCATGTACAGGTCTTTGGGGAGGCTCCCAGTAAGGCCATTGCCATCAAGGAAGAGGTCGTTGAGCAGCTTGCACTGACCAAAGCCAGCCGGCACATCACCAGAGAAGGCATTCGCCGAGAACCGCAGGACCTTAACCGGCGAAGCGCAGAGCGCGGTGACGTTGATGCCGCCGGAGAAGGCGTTGCCGGTGATATCAAGAACCGTCAGGTTCGGCGCACCGGGGAACGCGGGGTGCGGCCCGGTGAACCCGTTGGAGGAGACGTTCCCCACCTCGATCACCGGGAAGCCGCCCGCCGGGAACGCACCGGCGAGGCCGTTCGCGCTGAGGTCGAGGCGCGCCGCAGGCCCGGCAGCCGGCCGAGCCGCGCCACCGCCTCGCCGCCGCGAAGCGAGTTCCGGGAGAGGCTCCGGTGGAGAGATCCAGCCCACCACCCTCCGAAGATCGCAGGACACGCCCGTCCACAGAGCAGGCAGGCGCGCCGCGGGCCCCATCCGACCATCCCGGCGGCCTTCGTGTCCAGGCCATCGGAGAAGGCCAGGAGCGCCGCCAGGTCGGCGGGTGTCGCACGCCTGGCTCTCGGAGCGGCCGCCATGGACGCGGAGCAGCACGGAACCACCAGAAATGGAAGAAGCAGTAGTAACCTCCTCATCTCCGCCGTCGACGGAATCAGAAAATGAACCCCTTCTTCCTGCAGGGCATGAACAACTTCAAGAGTCCAGGAAAACAACTCACACCACTTGCAACGAGGCAGCATGATCTAATCACAAGAACGAACACTCGCAAAGTCACGACCTCCTCTGGGAAAGAAATCCAGGAGCGCAAGAACGGGAAATTCCCTCTCATTCCGTCCGCCACATGAGCTGGATCGCAAGATTGTGAGGCGCCTGAT
>CM020181.1:28621833-28652558 GCA_009805545.1 Oryza longistaminata
TACCAATTTTAGTTTTGAACACGATGAATAAGGAAAGAGAAGCCAAGTCACAGGACACATGTAGTACTCATTTTGTGTAAAGCTTTCCTACAGAAAGAAAAATGACAGGAAGTTGAACATCTAACCTTGCTAAACGCATGTATTATCTATAGAGCCTGTCTAATACTTGCAACCAAAACATAAAAACACGAATACACTAGAGACGAATATGAGACAGTCTAACTTGCTAAAACCAAACATGTATATCCTATAGAGCCTTCTTGAATACTTGAACATCCAAACATAAACACTAATACACTACTGAGACGAATATGAGATATACATCACAGGCAGGGATTCTAGTGCAACGGCTTCACAATGCAAAGGTAACGGTTGCGGCTGTCACAACAATAAATACATTTACACACCCAATGCTGATACTTTTCTTCTACTAGTTCTTTAGTGTCCCATAGTTGAGAGAGAAATCAATAGCACGAAACAATCAAAAACTAAATTGCTTAAAGCTCTTTCTGGAGACCTTACATTTAGAATCAGAACGCACATGTCATTGTATCAAGAGAAGGTAATACTGTAACATTGTTACAAGTATAGCAATGTGCAAACACATCCAACTCAATTCCATTTCTCTAAAAAGTACTCATTCGATTTGATTTATCATAATAATCACAAAATTACAGAACATATGTTTTGAAAACCAGTAGACCCGTTAAACAAAAGTTAAGCCCAAAACTGTTTTGTTCCATATACAACCCCCACAGATACTTTTCAAATGTGGCATATAACCGTATTTAATTTGATCAGTACCAGAAACAAAACCAGTTCTAAAGAAAGTGAAAACGCACTTTGATAAGGAATCAATCTTTCCCAAATTGAATAGAAAAGCCTCGTCAGAAAGAAATCCGGAAAGATATTTGATGCATCTTCAAAGCAACCCATAGCATGCTTCGGTCCAATGTTAAACCTAATGGCTTTACTTTGCAGCTGGGCTCACATAACTGGTACCACAAATCAAAATGATGAACAAAATTACCGGGATATGCGTCTGCAATTTCAAACTGTTTGTGTGCCTTTCAACCCCCCAAAAATAATTTTTTTTATGAACCCCGTTTCCACCATGTTATCCAGCACGCATCTAAACCTACTAGCGCGATAAATCTGTAGCTCGGCAAATCATCCCGCCACTATCAGATTCGCGTAGGCAAACCGGCTAGAAACAAACCAAGATTCTAGTAGTAGATACCCTTAACGCTAAAAGGAACTCACCTTACATCATAAACTAAAGCTGGAATCCCATCAGGAAAATCATGCGACACAATGGTTAAAATAATAAAAATAAACTGGGGGGAGATTTACGCGTGAGGCTTGTCGGGTCAGGATCAGGCAGAGGCTCACCCTCGACGCGGAGTGAAGATCCCGAGGCCGCCACCAAGGGAGTTAGGTGTTGAGCGGCGGAGTCGTACACATCAGCAACCACCGTGTACGCCCCTTCCCCCTCCGCCCCCGCCCCCGCCGCCCCCGCGCCGCCGCCGGAGGCCGCCCCGCCCATCTCCCCTATCCTATACCCTCCCCTCCCCTCCCCTCCCGCCAGCGCAAGCCCCACCCGGCTTGGCTGCGCGGCGGCGGCGATCCGAGATGGATCGACGGGGAGGCGACTGCGGACTTGCGGAGCAGCGAAGAGGAGACGACGACGACGAGGAGAGGCAGCGTGCGAGCCGAGGCGGGTGCGGGTTCGGGTTCGGAGGAAATGGGTTTTTTTTTTTTTGGAGGTCGCGGATGAGGGTAGGAAGGTGACTGAGCGGTGGGCGTCCAGGGCCGTGCGGGACCAGGGGCAGTGCTGGAGCGGCATACGGTAGGGTGTACGCGCGTGGTCGGTCGATAGGGCGGACACGTCGGCATCGGTGGTAGTGCTCTGTCGGCCGAAAGGCCTGGGCCCTGGCCTGACCGTTTGCGGCCGGATCTGGCCTCTGTCTCGGCACGATGCCCGGCGCGTCAGGGAAGTAAATATAGGAAAAAGCTACACCGAAGGCCTCTGACTTGTCTGGAGTTACAAATCATTCCTTAAACCGTAAAACCAGATATGACGTATCCCTCAATTTACAAAACCATGTAAATTAGGTCCCTCGGCGGGTTTTGACTCTGGTTTTATCCTATGTGCAGCTGACTCAGCATGGAACCCACGTGGGGACCCACCGCGTCAGCCTCTTCTTTCTCTCCCCTCTCCACCTCTCTCCTCTCTCTCTCTTCTCCAATCTCAAACGGGCGCGTGGGGCAACTGCACGGCTGCCGCCGGCGGGCCGCGGGCGGCCGGCGGCAGGGAGGAGCTGCACGGGCGCAAGACGGCGGGCAGGTTGCGCACCGGCACGCCCACCGCCTGGCTCCTCGTACGCACGAAGCGTGGTGGGACATGTGCTTGAACGGCAATTCTTCGTGTGGCTGAGCCCGTGGCGGAGCGTGTAGGTCGTAGCGAGGACGACGACACGACACGGAGCGTTGATGAGGAGGAGCGGCCGACGAAACTCGATGAGGTGGAGGGCGTGGACCCGACGGGTGACCGCGCTGGACGGCGTCACCACGTCAGGAGTCGTCAGCTTTAGGGCGCGGGGCACATCACGTGCACCTGGACGCATTGCAGGTGCGGAGCTCGATTCCGGTTCCGGGTAGCCACGCCACCGTGCGCCGCTTGTAGAACACGAGGCGCCGCGGCGCGGCTTCAAACCACCATGGCGAGGGAAAGGCTCACCCATCGCCGTGACAGCGATTCAGCGCCGCACGAACACCAGCAACGAGCACCGAACGACTGGCACTCAGATCTACACAACACAAGCAGTACCTAGCCTTAATTAATCACGACATGGCATCGCATGGCGATCGATTAAGTAAGTAACAAGGATTAATTTACCCCTTGTTCCTGTGCAATGTTGAGATGACGAGCGCGAAATGGTCACTTGGGTGTTTGAGCAGCAGCCCGGATGGACACCGACAACAGCGGCGACCATTCAAAGGACCGCAGAGACCATGCGGCGACCATGAGCAGCACGGACGGAATGCATGCTGTGAATCTCCCAACACGAACAGGTCCTTGTTCCCCATAGCCTCCACGCTTCTGTTATCTCCACCCACCATCTCGCTCGGCGCTGAACACGCGCGCTCCCTGTACTCCATCAGTCGCGCGCCATCCCGTTCCCCCTCAGGAAGTCACGCAGGCACCCTTCGTCGCCTCGTCGGCCTTCCGCCTCTCTTCAGCGAGTCGGAGGAGCTCGTGCACCGCCGCTTCCGCCCGTGCAGCTGCTCACCCACGCCGCCTGCGCCTGCCAGCGCGCCCGTGGGAGGAGAAGAGAGGGGGGAGAGGGGAGAAAGAGAAGGAAAAAATTCTGTGCGGTCGGCTGCAAACCCCGCACCGGGCATACCCGATCCAGATTGGTGACGCGTGGACGAGAGACTCGATCCGACGGCGCGTCATGCACGGGGGGCTCCCCCAAAAATTTTTTTCCCCGCCCCAAAAAAAAACCAAGGGGAAAAGGGGGGGGAAGGGGGGGGCCCCCAGTGGGGGGGGGCTTTTTTTCGGGGGCCCCTTTTTTTTTCGCCCCTTTTTTTCCCCGGGCGGTTGCGCTCCCGCTCGAAGCGATCAGCCGGCTCGCTTCGAGCGGGCCACCGTAGCAGGGGATGCCGTTACGCGGACTCGGTCTAGCAAAGCGAAAATCTTTTTCCGGCTTCGTCGTCTTCCTTCGCCAGATTGGATCGCCTCCATGCGCACCGCAGCGCCAGGGATGCGGTTGCTTTTCTCACCCGCCTTAGTTAGGCAGGTACATGGTAGCCACAAGCAAACTGTGGTCTCAAACGCCACGTAGATGAAACCACACAAGGTCACTCTACCCACAGTGAAACCACTCCAAAACGTATTTTTGGCATGTCAGCCCTTATCTATTTATATGTCAGCCCTTGTATTATCAAACCTATTGAACTTTTATATTTTTGAACCCTATAGTAACCAATAAGAGTTATATATACACCCCGTAAACAACTTGGGCCACGTCAAGCCTCTTCTATCCCCTCTCCTTTTTTAATTCCCCCCTCCTCTCTCTCTCTCTCTCTTCGATTTCTTCTCCACCGAGGCACCGACAATGCCGTTCTCTTCTCCTCTCCCCTCCCCTTTCCCTTCCTCGCCGGCTTCTCCCCAAACCTCCTCGTCGGCTTCTCCTCTCCCTCCCTCCTCGACCGGCCTTCTCTCCTCCTCCTCCGAACGCAGCAGAATCGGCGCCGCCTCGAGCTCTGGCGCGATGCGATTCTAGCGAAGGCGGGGAGCCATAAACGGTGGCGAGCGGCGGCGCGGGCGTCGGTCGGGCGCGGGCTCGCCGGATCTCGAGCGGCGGCTGGCCACAACGCCGAGGCGGTTAACCTCGGACGCCCCGTCGTACTCCCTCACAATGGCGCGGCACGAGCTCGCCGACGGGCTTGGCGAGCTTGGCTGCGGCGGGCTCGCCGCGATCCGGGCGTGCTCGCCGGATCTGCGGCGGCGGCCACAACGCGCGGCGGTTCCTCGACAGGGCCGCCGTGGTCGTCCTCCCCACGATGGCCCGCGGACGAGCTCGCCGACGGCAGTGGCGAGGCTTGGTGGCGGCGGGCGCTCGCCGGATCCGCGGTCAGGAGCAGCGGACGACGGGGAAGCAGGTGCGGCGGCGGCATTCCGGCGTCGGGAAGCAGCGAAGACGGCGAACGGCGGCGGCGGGATCTGGGGGCGGTGGGAAGCAGCGACGACGACCACGGCGGGCTATGCGGAGTCTGGCGAGGCGACGACGACCCACGGCATGGGGGGACCGGACGAGGCAACGCGCAGGGCGCCGACTCTCCAACGCGAGCTTCGGTCGTGCTTCGCGGTTCCCGAGCCCAGGGCGCGGCGCTTGCACCGGTTCCTTCTGCAAGCTCACTTGACAGCTGACGAAACCACCCAAACTCATGCCAGCTCGCTCGCTCCGACTGTGACCCTGCAGGACCACAGCAGGGTCACGCGTTGTAACATGGCCTTAGTGAACCGGACACATGGCATGACAGCCGTTTCTCTACACCTGTGCACTTGCGGACGACGTAAGTCGCCGGGATTGTGGAGCCGATTGAGAAGCAGAAAAACACCATGTTTGCTCGGCCTTGTTATTTGATAGGCATATTTCGTTTCATACTGGTTGAATCTGTGACCAGTGATATATGCTGTTATAGATTGCACAGAGAAGCTTTTCGAGGGGGGGTCGACCGATGAATCATGCCAATGATTGACAGTTGCACCAAACAGGTCAATGAGTAAAGCTGAACAAGCTTGGCATCGTTCCTCAAGTTGGAATGGATTTCGATTGTATTCCATTACTATGTTACGTCAACTATACTTCTTTACTATGTTACAGTACTATGTGTTTACTTCCATTTTGCAGTTCGTGTTACACTATGATGCAGCTATATTGTTGTTTGAGGAGAACGACTGGTCTCTGGAATCATATTTCAGATTTGACATCAAGATTTCAGAACACAATTTTCAGTTTCATTTGTTGAAAGGAACCAGGACAGACAAACCACAATCTTGTTTTACACATGATCCATCACATTCTAGATTTGGAGATACCAGTCGTAAGCTTTGTCATCTGCTGAAGCCGGAAAACCAACTACATGAGCCAAGCAGAATGCTTTGCATAATTAATTTTTGGGTTGTCGAATTGCAGTAAAAACCATCTGAATATCCCTAATTAGGCACTGCTGCTATGGGAAAGCTGTGACTCAGGTTTGTGATTTCTCACCAACAGCCTACTCAGCATGTGAGAGGATAAATCGCATCACTTTTAGCAAAGACTAATGAACTAATCTGGGTTAAGACTATTGAAAAAACCAACCCGGCACCCTAGCTAGCATTTTGAAGAAAGACAGAAAGGACACGGCGGGCAAAGGATCAGACGTAGGCAACTACAAAATTACAAAATAAGGTCACTTTCACAGCATTTTCTTCATGCTTGAATGGTGCTCCACTTGCATTGGATCCGCGCGGCGCGTTGCAGACCTAGTTCTTCCACTGCCTTTTGGCTTCTGCTCGCCCTCGCCAACCCAGCTGCGCTGCGGCCTCCACCAAAGGCGTCCGATGCCCGTGTGGTCAGGAGGGACGAGGGAGGGGAACACGGTCTGTGCTCGCCTTAGCCAACCCAGCCATTCGCCGCGGCGTCACGACGGCGCTCGTGGCCAGAGACCAGGTGGGAGCGCCGTGACGGCGCGGTAGCAGGCCTTGACGCGGGGTAGCAGGCGAGAGAAGTGGCCGCATCAGTTGTTGAACGAGGATATGGGCTAAGCCGATAGGCGCCAAGGAAGAGCAATTCCCGACAGATGGAGGCGAGATGGGGGAAGGAGGATCGCGCGGCGGCGGAAAGGGAAAGCGGGGATCGCAGCAGCAGAAAGGATAATGACGCGCAGTGAGCCGCGGAGCCAGTCCATGCGCTTCTAGGTTCTGCGTTGTGGGAGCGGACGCGAGCGAGCCGAGCTGGGCCTTCTCCTGGTGCAGGATGGAGCCGTGTGGGGCACGCCGTTCGGATCACTCGCTCGTCCACGCGCGACCAATCTGAATCGGGTGTGCACGGTGCGGGTTCGCAGCGTCGTGCACAGAATTTTTTTCCGAAGAAGAAGAGGCTGACGCGTGGGGCCTAAGTGCGTTCCATCACTGATCAGTCAACTACGCACAGGATAAATCGGAGTTCAAAAACCGCCGAGGGACTAATGCACTGGTTTTATAAGTGAGGGATGCGGCATATCCGGTTTTATGCGTTCAAGGACATTTTGTAACTCGATGAAAAGTCTGAGGTGAGCTCGTGGTGCGGGGGTTGTACTTTTTAGTTTATGAAGCCGCCAGAAATAGTTTTATTCTAGCCATACAAGGGACATAAGATGCAAAAAGCTTACTATAGCCATAATAAGAGATGGGCCAAAAGAATGAGGGAGGCCGAAAGAATAGACTTGTTCTAAGGAGGGGAGCACGGTAGGCTTCGGGACTGGACCGCATGGCCGAGTCTTTATTAAAAAATAATTGCATCTTGTACATATAAGATTTAAAACCGCGGAAAAAAAAAAATACCATTTGCATCGTGTATACCTGGGTAAAAAGGAAATAATTCAAAAAGTTAAAAAAATTCCTAGAAAGAAATAATTATACCTCAACTTCCTTTATTGGGACAATAGCCGACGAAAACCACCATTGCGGACTTGGAGTCATCGGCATAAGCCGATTGAGGTTTTTGGCACCGTGGCTAGCAGCCGCGCCTCGCGCTCGCGCCCGGTAGCAGCGCCACCGCCGAGGGAGCGTTCAAATGGGGGAAAGGAAAGACAAGAGAGGAAAAGGAATGAAATTGGCAATTTTGCAAAAGGCCCTTTTATTATTATTTATATTATTTTGGAAAAATCACACCCACAACTCTCAGCATGGATTTCCTTGCGCAGTACATAGGAATTTCGGGAAAACTCCATTCCTAACGCGTCCATCGCATGGCAAACTTAGAAAACGGCCCTTGGTTTTTGCATATTCGCTTATATTCGTTGTTTTGAGGCATAGCATATTGTGTCTTACGAATTTAGAATTTGAACTTGTCTTTTCATACTTGAGGCATTAATTACTGTTACTTGAGATTAAAAATTTTATTTTCAGTATTTATATGATGATATGAATATATTCACTTTATGCTTCTTTTGTATATATTTTGTATGAACTCTAGCATTTCTTTATTGTATTTCTTTAATTGAATAATTCGCATTTCCTACATAGAAGTATTGGAAAAAATAATAAAATATTTGTATTCGTATTTGCAAGCATGTTACTAGCAGTTACTTATGAATTTTTTATCACTTTGCAACAGAATATCAGGAATCACGAACAAGGAGTTCGCTTATCTAGCCCCGCACAGCCAAAACTACCTAACCTAGGCATCCAATGTCCAGAGTGTCCTCAGGGCCAAGAAGCTTCGCCAGATAATCTGGATGGGCACACTGCAAGATCGTGCGCTTATCCCTGACGAGAACGATGAGGCCTTGCACTTCCTATGACAACATCTATGTGCCATGCTCAAGAATGAGGAAATGGGATTGAGCCATTAAAGAGCCTACTCGCTCTTTGGACCTCACTCAAGAAGCGATTCGAGAAGCTGAAGTATACCATCTTGCCCCAAGCAGAGCAGGAGTGGGCTCGCCTGAGGTTCACAGACTTCAAGAGCGTTGCCGGCTACAACTCCACACTGCACCGGATTTGTACCAACCTCTCCCTCTGTGGCAAAGTTGTCACGGACACTGAGAAGATCAAGAAGACGCTCTCCACCTTCCACCGTAGTGCCATGCAGAGCACTCGTATAGGCATACATCATACAAGGAGTATGACAAGATGATCGACATCATGCAAATGTCCGAGTCTCATGATGAGGTTCTTCGCAAGAACTTCGAACTGTACCTTATCGGTTGCCTTCTTCCCACCTTTCTTGCCCCTCTTCGTCTGGACGGGCTTGCGGATCTTGTAACTATTGGTGTTGACTTTAAAATAATTTGTAGGTAAAATTTTTATATATGTATTATTCATGGCTTAAAATTCAATGCTGAAAGTAATTTACAATAAAAAAAACCCCTCAAAGTTAACTCTAAAATTGGTTTTAAAATATAAATTTTAGCAATGGGTGATAAGTCAAACATAGAGATGATCTAAGAGCAAGGATAATATTGGACTATAAGCCAGATATAAGCTTATGTAAGAGAGATATAAAAAAAATAAAAGGTGTTGGCCTTTATATAATAGCTAGCTCTACATATACTCGAAGATAAATATATTTAAAGTGAGAGAAAGAGAGAAGAAGAAAAAGTAAAAGCACAATACAAATATAGAGATAAGATATATCCTAGAGATAAGATAGAGTACTAGAGATAGAATCCTAGAGATAAATCTACTCTTACTTGTATTGTATTCCAAGTCTATGTACTCCTATATATACTCCATGAGAGGGTCCATCTAATAGATCAGAAAACATCAGAATACAACAATTAGAATTTTCCACAATGAGACCCACAAAGAGACTATTCATATTTATTTATCTTTATTCTCTTCTATCAGTATCAGTAAAATAAATGCTACTATATGTATATGAGACGGATTGAGATCCTCTGACGTAACTTCCCTCTAACTTGATGGCTGAAATGTGGGCCTGAGAGTGGCGGGGCCCATATGTCAGTCACGGTGTGAACAGTAACATCAGATGATCTCAAACCATATGAGACGCGCCCAGAGCATCATTGCACTGTATCATGTGTGCACTGAAAACTTATGACCAGGAGAAGGGGGAACTTCACATAGACAAACACTTCAATGAAGGGAGAACACCTGCGGACAAAGCGTTTCTATTCCTTCGTCTTCCTTCTGGGTCAAGTACTTGCTCATTCAATGTGCGAATTAAACCATCTGTCACCGATCGAGCTACCAGCTGCTCCCTCTCTGTCTAAATTATATTTAGACGATTAATCTTTAGAATTTTTTTTATAGAACAGATTGAGTTGAGCTTTTTTTTTTTTATGGAACTGATTGTAACGTTGGCCCAGCAGCAGCTAGCTGCCAGTAACCCTGATTAATTTAACCCACTCATGATACTGATCGATCTAGCGCATATGCATTGCACGGTCAGCTCAGTACAGTAGCAGTGCAAATGCGCGATGGCCAGTTAGCCACACACAAACAGAAAAGCCCGAAATTAACACGATATCAGCCGCAGTGCCAAGTTCAAGTTGATAACTGATCTGAAACATATCTCCAAATATTTGAGTTCTACATTCATGTATTCATATTTTTCCTTAAGATTATGATTAAGATATTGTTTCTACCTCGATTTCTGTTAACACGTTTTCTAAACTGTAAAACATAAACATAAAATAGTGAGTTTCATACGAAAACCTTTTATATAAAAGTCACTATAAAATATTAAATACATTTATTTTTGAAATTTTATATAATTTTAACTTAATTAATTATACACAAATGACGAACCATATTTTAAGTAAATAATGATTTCTTTTAGGACTTCTATAGAGTACAGTATATTCGATATGGATTTTTTTTATGGTGCTCCAAGATTACTTGATCTTTCTTTAAAACCAATAACTGGACATCTACCATGGCTTATTACAACCGAAGTGCTACTGCAACTTGACTTCAGTTGTAGACCTTTTGGGTTGTCTACCAGTTACAGTAGCACTACTTGTCAAAGAGTTAACTTAGTATAAGCATTAAGTGGTAGTGTGGAGCAGTATAAGTGCAACTACGAATATATGATGTTTAAGACTAAGTTAATACTTTCTCAGGCCATCAATAATTAAATTTGTAGCTCTTTTGGCATCCTGCGAAAACAAATTAATGTTACTCACTTTCTCTGGTACTTTGACCCAATATCACGAAGACATAGATTTTCTACTATATTCTGAGATGCTATTGTTTCAGTTTTATAAATCTGTCTGCATTCCACCCAATCTTGTTCTATAATGCTCCACACAATCATGGTGATTTCAGTTTGTTTTTATGTTTCGTAGTTGAAAGTAATTCGAAAGTAAATTTCAAGCTTTGGTCAGCCAGCTGAGATTATTTATATAATATTTCCTGAAAAAAGGGTAAATGATGAGAATGTTTCAGCACCCTGAAAAGTTGAAGAACTACATGCTAAGCAGTAGCTATGTCAGTAAGAAAATAGAAACTCGTGGTGTTGATTTGCACTATCATATTCAGTAATGTATTTATATGTATCACGATCTATAAAATGTAGAGAATGAAGGCCCAAGTATTAAGAAGTAAATACCTCAGCTTAATTTCACTCCAGAAAAAGAATTTAGTCTAGCTAGAGAAGTTAGTGCAGGATTGATGGATCTGGGTAGATGGATGTGGTGGCTCCGGTGATGGGCATTAGAAGTGAGGAGATGGCAGTAGGGATGCGGATGAGGAGGCGATTCACTCCCATCGTTTGGGAATTGGGATCCGAGAGGATCTCGCCACTGGATATTGGGACATTGGGAGGAGGAGATTCTAGCGGCGCATTGCATGGGAGGAAGATGGTCCAGTGGTGGCGCTCGGTATGGGGAGGAGGATGACCCGACGGTGGCAGCAAGGTGGAGGGAGGTGGCGGTGATGGGCAGAAACGGCGGCGGATGCGGAGTCCATGAGGTGACAGGCAGGAGAGGCGCTTGGCTTGGCTTGGGGTCCCTGCCTCCCACGGACATGGAAGGATTCTTTTTAAAAAGAAGGTTCTTGAAGTATCGGGAAGAGATTTCTCTGATTAAAGGATCCAACGGCTCTTGACATTCTGAGCGAAAATCGGATGATCCATATTTCCTGCATGACTTGGCGCTGTAATTTTGCGTTTTGGGGGTTCAACTTTCATATTTTAAGATATATTGCTATTATGTGCTTGAAGTCTTGAATGCATTGTGGCATAAACTACCCAAAAAGCCTGTGCTTCGCATCTATGAATGGACAGTTCTATCATTTATTCGCCCAATTCTTGCAGATGCACAAGACCTCCACTTTTCAGTTATTTTTGTTTCTTCTGTCTCAATGGGACAAACTTACCATTTTAACAGTTCTTATCGGTTCTCTGTACATGTCATATATGATAACTATAACTTACTATAGTCTATATATAATTTCTTAAGAACATATGGCCTAGCTGCAAGATTGGATTTAACAGTACATGTTTATCCATTTATGTAATAATGTAATTATGCCTCAAAAGCTGGAAAACCTTAATCTGTTGTGAGTATGGACTAAAATGTGATCAATAACACTATAATGGAGTGTTTAAAGCCTCTTATGTATTTTCAGTTTTTGAGTGTGCATTTTTTTTTTCAATTTAAGAGTACATGGAAAATACATCCTATCAAAATGTAAAAAATTAAGCATTAAATATCCCAGTTGTACAACAACAAAAATATGTTGATGGTTCAGGTTCATTAATAATAAATAGTTACATGCAAAATTGAATTGCATGTCCTTTTATACTCATTTTCAGAAAGATATAAAAAATATGTATGATAACAAATGGGTTCCAAACTAGCAGCAAGATATGCATATATGCCAACCATGTGAATAATTATGTACATATCATGATTAACAGATGAAATGATCAGTGCTAGCTTACTAGCTTTCTATTGCTGCAGTACCTGATAGAAGACGTATCATTCCTTACTCTAAACTGAAACACTGCTGCTTCATTTTTTTTGCAATTAGCCGGTTTACATTAGCATCGCATCAGTCATGTTTGGTTTCTAAATTTAATATCGTTGTAGAACTGAGAACTCTGGTGAAAAACACTTCTGATGTATGTCACATTGCCATTCAGCGTAAAGTCCGATCTGGTATTATCTGAATACAGTGGTAAAAAAAGTACTTCCAAATATATGAATCCATGAATATATATTATCTAATACTGTTTCCTCTGTGTGCATCTCCTGTTTGAAATTTATATATGTTGTTTTCATGTAAAAGTCTAAGGCTTTCAGTTCAAATAAATATTTTCTTATGGTTTGCTATTAAATGCTTCATTCTTGCAAGCTTGTTCTTGAGTGTACATAATTTAGGTCACCACCAGAAACACAACATATACATAACCCATGCATAGAGTGTATCTCTAAGCATTCATGAGTTTTGGAGTGGAGGGTTTTACTGATTTCATGGTCTAACTAAGAGGTGATCAGGTTGTCTTCATGAACTTTGATTACTATTTGAAAGATCCTATCGACACAAAAAAAAAAACCTTTAATGTGCCAAGTATGATTGTAATTGTAATATCTGTACACATTTAAAAAGATACCAATCATTAAGCCTGTATTGCCTTAGTGTTTCATGAATGTATGAAGTCGACATAATATTTAATATTTACTTAGAAGTTCCATTTGTACAGTGAAACTAGATGGCATATTGCTCTAGGTTGTAGCCTAGAAAAATATTTTTGGCCCGTTTGCAAAAGCAATTTTTCTACTAGTGCGATGTGCCAAAATCTCTGGCAAAAACGCCTCGTATTTTTATAATAGTAGGATTTGTAAGATGACATGTTCACCAAAGCGGCCATCGATATTTTTATGGGACCTAATTTGAACGTTTTGTTAAAATGAAGGATGAACCCATTTCCCAAAAGGTTATTCGGCGAACGTTCGCCACTAATACATCGCGCAAATAGATTAGGACAGGGGAGGATGAGAGGACGTAGCGATGCGATATTGGTGCGTCGCGTCGTTGCGGTATCTTTCTCCCGTTTTTAATTTCCCATCTTTCCTTTTTTATGTAATTCTTTTCGATTTTCCGCTATTTTCCTTTACGTGATTCTCTAGTACATTACGTATCAGTCTTTCTATTTTTCTCACTCCTTTTCTTTTCCGAATTTATTTTTTTCGTTATAGTATTTTTCTGTAGCCTTTTTAGTGGAAACATTTTTATATGAGTTATTTTCATGGAAACTTTCTACATATATTCTTTTTATATAAAAACTTTCTATATAGACTTTATGCTATAAACTTTACATAAATATGTTTTTTATTTATAAACTTTATAGTATGAATTATATTTGTAGTTAGAAAATTTAGTGAAAAAATACTAGTACAAATTAAAAAAAATCTAATCATCACCAGACTCCGTATTTTTTTTAGGAAACAGAATCCAATCCAAAAAAAGCATTCAGCGATTTGTTTTTGTAACTAGAAAAAGTCTATAAAATACTGGGAGATGAACCTATCTGACTGTGAACGCGAGACGCAAACGTTCGTGGGCTAGACCCACCGACCCCCGTGGGCGCGGCGCGGCGCGGCTGCCTCTCTGGCCTTGGTGATCAGTTGATCACGACGGCTTCGGCTTGGCCGTTTCCTCTTTCCATCTCATGCAGCCGTAGCCGTTCATGCGCTTTACCTGGGTTCAGTTTCGGCTGCTAGTGGGGACTGCAGTCACCAGCAGGGACGTCAGACATGAGCGTCTGCATCTTGCATGCCTCTTACCTTTCGCTAGCATAGTAGTGGCATTATGCATGACTTAGATTGTAAAGATTGTTGTTTTTACGTCATTCTTTGCTTGATTGTCAAAGCATGTATCGTCTTTTGAACTCAAATGTCGTCGTAGCGTTAGCATGTGCATATTACTATTTAAGCCTAAAGCATCGAAGTGTCATCGCGGTGAGCCGATCGAGGACGATGCCGCTGCGGGGTTTATTGTGCTCACTGGGTAAATTAAACAAGCTGTGCGCGCGAAGCTGTGTGAGGCGGAGCTAACTCGCGCAGGAATTAGTATGTGCACTTGGGTAAAAAAATGATTTTTTTCACAATGTTATGAATTTATTTTTTCAGACGGATTATAAAATCATCATTTGTAAAAGTAGTTCATGATACCATAAAGCTAGTCCCGCCTATTTCGCAGGCGGGACCTTAAGTCCTCCGCCATCCATGCGCTACCCATTTCCTATCCTTCACCCACTAAGTCCTCACTCCTCCACCCATCAGAAAGATATAAAAAATATGTATGATAACAAAGTTATGACGCAAAGATGCCCGTAGTATCACGCCGAAATATTTTCACGTTCTAAATTGGAAAAAGGAAGAGAAAAGGTAATATGTTACGCATGACTTTTTAAGTTTTAGTCAGATATCTTAGGCCAGTTAGCTCATTGACGGTGTGCCCCACGCATGCTAGAGCAAGAGACAATAGATAGCTCATTGACGGTGTGCCCTACGCATACCATAGTAAGAGACAAGAGAAACGACATTACGAGGCACAAAGGCGGTCATAGTACTACATCGAAGTACGTTTACATTTTACAAAAGGAAAAAGGGGAAGACAAAAGGTTTTGCACGATGTGCAGAACTTTCCAAGTTTTAGTCATATACTGGGTCAGTTGGCTCATTGACGGTGTGTCCCACGCGAGATAGAGCGTTGTACTACATTGGAAACCCCGAGGTATAGCTTCCGATTTAAGCCTCGACTTACCAGTGGACCTAGCTGGTAGACAATGATGTTAGTCACGTTACTTGGGCCGATGGGCTGGTTAGCTTATTGACGTTGTGTCCCACACGTAACGGAACAACTAACGGTGTGTGCCACATTTAACGGTGTAATCGACTGTGTGTCTTACACATAACGAAGCAACTGACAGTATGTCTTAGCTTATTGACGCTATGTCCTACACATAACGGAACAACCGACGGTGTGTGCCACATTTAATGGAGTAATTAATTGTGTGTCCTACACATAACGGAGCAACCGACGGTGTGTGTCACATTTAACAGAGTAATTGACGGTGTGTCTTACACATAACGGAGCAACTCACGGTGCGCCTCACGCATGCCAGAGCAAGAGACAAGACATAGCTCATTGAAGGTGCGTCCTACATATACCAGAGTAAGAATCAAGAGAAATGGTGTTACAAGGCACAAAGGCAGTCATAGTACTACATCTAAGTACATTCATGTTTTACAAAAGGGAAAAGAGGAAGAGAAAAGGTATGACGATGTGCAAAACTTTCCAAGTTTAGTCACATACTGTGTCAATTGGCTCATTATTGGTGTGTCCCATGCGAGATAGAGCGTTACAAGGCATAAAGACACTTATTGTACTACATTGGAAACCCCGAGGTGTAGCTTCCTATTTAAGCCTCGACTGACTAGTGGAACCTAGCTGGCAGACAGTGATGGTAGTCACGTTTCTTGGGCCGGTGGGCTGGTTAGCTTATTGACGTTGTGTCTCACACGTAACGGAACAACCGATGGTGTGTGCCATATTTAATGGAGTAATCGACGATGTGTCTTACACATAATGGAGCAACTGAAAGTGTGTCTTAGCTTATTGACGTTGTGTCCCACACACTTATTGACGTTGTGTCCCACACATAATATAACAACCGACGGTGTGTGCCACATTTAACGGAGTAATCGACGGTGTGTCTTACACAAAACGGAGCAACTAACAGTGTGTCCGTGTATAACAGAGCAACTGACGGTGTGTCCCACACACAACAGAGCAACTCTCGGTACATCTCCCACACATACCGGAGCAAAAAAAGAAAAGAGATAGAGCGTTATGATGCAAAGACGCTCGTAGTATCACGCCGAAATATTTTCACGTTCTAAATAGGAAAAAGGAAGAGAAAAGGTAATACGTTATGCATGACTTTTTAAGTTTTAGTGAGATATCTTAGGCCAGTTAGCTAATTGACGGTGCGCCCTACGCATACCAGAGTGAGAGACAAGAGAAACGGTGTTACAAGGCACAAAGGCAGTCATTGTACTACATCGAAGTACGCTCACGTTTTACAAAAGGAAAAAGGGGAAGAGAAAAGGTAGGACGATGTGCAGAACTTTCCAAGTTTAGTCACATACTGGGTCAGTTGGCTCATTGACGGTGTCCCACGCGAGATAAAGCGTTGTAAAGCATAAAGACACTCAATGTACTACATTGGAAACCCCGAGGTGTAGCTTCCTATTTAAGCCTCGACTGACTGGTGGAACCTAGCTGGCAGACGGTGATGGTAGTCACGTTTCTTGGGCCAGTGGGCTGGTTAGCTTATTGACGTTGTGTCCTACACGTAACAGAACAACCGACGGTGTGTGCCACATTTAACAGAGTAATCGACGATGTGTCTTACACATAACGGAGCAACTAGCAGTGTGTCTTAGCTTATTGACGTTCTGTCCCACACATAATGGAACAACCGACGATGTGTGCCACATTTAACGGAGTAATCGATGTTGTGTCTTACACATAACTGAGCAACTGACAGTGTGTCCGTGTATAACGGAGCAACTGATGGTGTGTCCCACACACAACGGAGCAACTCACGGTACGTCTCCCACACATACTGGAGCAAAAAGACAAGAGCTAGAGCGTTATGACGCAAAAACGCTCGTAGTATCATGCCGAAATATTTTCACGTTCTAAATAGGAAAAAGGAGAGAAAAGGTAATACATTATGCATGACTTTTTAAGTTTTAGTGAGATATCTTAGGCCAGTTAGCTCATTGATGGTGTGCCCCACGCATGCCAGAGCAAGAGATAAGAGATAACTCACTGACGGTGCGCCATACGCATACCAGAGCAAGAGACAAGAGAAACGGTGTTACAAGGCACAATGGTAGTCATAGTACTACATCGAAGTACGTTCATGTTTTACAAAAGGAAAAAAGGAGAAGCAGGCGCGGTCGGCGAGGCAGTTGAGCTGTAGGACGATTATGGCGAGTAGCTCGGGTGGGAGGCCATCCGACCACGCGCGGCGAGACGGACGAGCCATCAGATGAGGTGGAACTGGTGGAGGTGAGAAACCCCGAGGCGTAGCTGCCTATTTAAACCTCCACTGACCGGTGGAACCCAGCTGGCAGAGAGTGTCGTTAGTCTCGAGTGCAATGCGCTGGCGTTCTGCCCAAACGCTCCACGCCGGAGAATCCGAGAGAGTTGTTACCACTTACCACGAGTGCGTCTGGGCCCACAAATCAGTTTTAATCACATATCTTGGGCCAGTTAGCTCATTAACGATGCGCCCCACGCATGCCAGAGCAAGAGGCAAGAGATATCGCATTGATGATGCATCCCGCGCATGCAGGAGCAAGAAACAAGAGATAGGGTGTTACAAGGACAAAGACAATCATAGTATTATGTCGGAATACGTTCATGTTTTACAAAAGGAAAAAAGGGAAGAGAAAAGGTAGGACGATATGTAGTACTTTCCAAGTTTTAGTCATACATTGGGTCGGTTGGCTCATTGACGGTGTGTCCCACACGAGATAGAGTGTTACAAGGCACAAAGACACCCTTTGTACTACATAGGAATACGTTCACATTTTACAATAGGAAAAAATGAAGAAAAAAGATAAGACAATGTGCATATCTTTTCAATTTTTTTAGTCACATGTCTTTGGTCGGTCGGCTCATTGATGGTGTGTCCCACGCATGCCAGAGCAAGAGACAAGAGATAGAGCTTTACGAGGCACAAAGACACTCATTGTATTACGTCGTAATACGTTCAGGTTCTACAAATGAAAGAGAAAAGGTAAGACAATGTGCAGGGGTTTCCAAGTTTTAGACACATATCTTGGGTCAGTTGGCTCACTGACGGTGTGTCCCACGTATGCCAGAGAAAGAGACAAGAGATATAGTGTTACAAGGCACAAAGACGGTCATAGTAATACGTCGGAATATGCACAAGTTCTACAAAACAAAAAAGGGAAGAGAAAAGGTAAGACAATGTACAGAACTTTCCAAGTTTTACAATGGAAAAGAAGGAAATACATTCATGCATCTCCTACATACCAGGATAGATAGGGTCTGTACAATCACAAGAGGAGTCAATGCTAGTAAAATAACGTGACATGTTTCTACCAAATATTGCTCCACTATTTAGAGCTCTTTAGAACACACGCATTTTCATTTTTTTTTTTAGAAACTAGTTTAGATCCCATGAAGTTCTCTTGTGATTTCTCCGTTTCAAAAGATGCCTTAACATACGCAGAGAAAAGAAGTAACATGTGAAATCGTCCAAATTATAAGATTTTGCATAACGAGTACAAAAATGTATCTCCTACATGGAGTAGTAGACAAAGGGGTTACGGAGTGACAACTGCAGTCTTTGCTAACAAAACTTTTGGAGCCATTCACACCACATACGGTGGAGCTACATATAGGATATAGAACACGTTAGAATGCGTCTGCAGCACATAGGGCGGAGCTGCATGCAAAACCGACCAAGTTATGTAGTAGGATGTTGAGCGTGCACATAGATACATTTCCATTGGCAACATGTTCAGTTCTCGAGATCTTTGGTTGTATATTTGGTAAGATTAATGCATGTTTGGCCATGAGATGAAGAACTAGATATCTAGCAGAAACTGCAGTTTCTTTTCTTTTGGAAGAAACTGAAAAAACCAGCAGTTAAGTCTGCGAATTGTTCACTCGCAAATCTACCGTAGCTTTTCGTCGAATCCCTCTGCATTGTGTTGTTGCTGATTGTTGCAAAGCTCAATTCTGTTGCATATGCTTAAGCTTCTATCGTTTTTCTGTTTTCTTTCGCTTATGAAAGTCGTTCCTCTTATCCTGTAATAGTACGCTTGTAAGCGACTTGTAACCTTTTTTCACCCCCTCTAATATATTCAGCGATACTCTTGCTGCTTTCACCTAAAAAAAGATATGATCAGACAACTATTTATCAAGGAACTTGTGGTTCAATGTTACTAATGTTTCTCTCTTACAGCAGGCATGCACGTCTACTTATCTGACGCTCAATTGCTGCTTCCAGTCACCAGAGTGACACTTGTCACGGATGAGGTGGCGGCGGTGTTTCGTGAATGCGTAGAGCTCGTTCGAGAATTCGCACGACATAAGGTTCACATCCTCTATCATTTCTAATAACCATTGTAGATATCGACATGTAAATAGAAGAGTGGGAGTCATATATCCTTGACTGGCTGGCTCAGGGAAGGGGAAATCGGTGCAGATCGTGCAGAAAACACTGCTTGTGTTAGTCGGTTAGTGGTCCAATTGCTTGCAAGATGATGCAAAATCCGACAAATCTGCTGGGTCGTAGAAATCATGGGTGGTCCTTTTATTTTTGTCTTCTAACAGCATCTCTAATAGTCTCTCTAAATTCGACTCTCCAAATGTCTATTTGGCTAACTCTCTATTTTATTTGTGAATTTTTTTTTTAAGAATTAGACGGCAAGAGCATTACGGGATATATTAGAAAGAAGAGAGTTTTAAATACAATCAACCAGCAGCACCCTCGACAGGGTTCTGAAACTACTGAAGAACTTCCAAGCAAAGGAAGTCAAAAGAGATTAAAGAAGGTCTATATTTTCCTTTATTGAATAAGCTACTTGCATTGGTGGAAGCGATCTTTGTTGAAAAATCCGTCTATTTCGCTCCAGCCAAATATGCCACCATGTGACTAAAAGAGCTCCCATAATTAATTTTCGATCACTTTTTGACCTGTTGATAGTTAAACCTTCTATCCAATCTGAAATTGACTGTGAGTTTGAGGGAGGAGGGAGATGGAGCTCTTGCCAATTGCAGACTTGATTCCAAACCACTTTAGTGAATTCACAGTCTTTAGCAAGGTGGGTTGTATCCTCAAAAGCTTCTCTACACAGACTGCAGATCCAGTTTTATTTGTCAAGTTAAATTCGTTGTTTACTCCAACAGTCTCTCCATCCATCCTCTCTATTTTAAGTCTATGACAGCGGGACCCATACGTCAGCCTCTATACCCATTCTTTCTCCGATCGGCGGATGGAGGGGAGGCGCCGGTACGCCGCGAAATCAGCCAGGTGCGGCTTCGAATCTGGCCAAATCTTTTGGATTTTGCCATTTTGATTAAGTGCTATTTGCCCAATGATGGATGTGGTTTGGGCGTTCAGTATACTATCTGGAAAAACGTCCGACTAGCTCTATAAAATGGCGGGTTAATCGATCTGAGTTTGAAGACTCACCTTCTAATTTATTTGATATTAGATTATTCCCTAATATTTACGTTTTCTTTTTTCTTTTTTTATATTGTCTGTATTTAGTAGTGGGAGCCCCTCAGCACTGGCAGATCCGCTAGAATCACTCCACCACGTGGCTTGGATAGAAGCAGATGTAGAGGTTGCCCAAAGCCATGAACCCGGGTCTAAAGTGCAAAGGTTTGTAAATATAGAAGATAGTTACTATAGTTCTACCCAATTGTGAAACCGTGGTTAATAGAGGTAGGCCAAAGTGAAATTTTTTCACGAACGTGGAAAAGCTTTGCACGTCAATATATTCGGTCAAAGTGAAATTTACTAGCCTTTTTAGATGAATGGATGGTGTGGAGTACAAGGCAATGGAGAGGAAATACCTCAAAATTTACAATGAGTAGTGAATTGTGTCATAAGAATGGGACAATGAAAATAAATGCAACAAACTGATTTGTTTACCACGTTTCGCAACCTCCAAGTAAAGCAGTTCAGAACTAGAACCTTAAGCGAAATCACTAGGAATAGAAGTTTGAAATGTTTGATAGTCATCATGACTCTACTTATAGAGTCACTTATAATTGTCAACTGAACCTCAACTAATACATGTGCGTAAAAAGGTAATGCGCATGAGTATGTTTCAACACTGTATATGCTGCAAAAGGTACATCATGATAGAAATTCTAGTACATCAATTACATGACTTGTAATTGCAGAGCTGTAGTTGTGAGATCATCTCCTTGTTATTGCAGAGGAGAAGATTGCCCTGCATAGCAGACAGCCTTCCCAGTTCCTCAATGGGCTGGCCGTTGCCTTCCAAACGTTATTAAGAAGGGAGAAGTTGTACAAAGTGTTACATCCTGATTGCAATTAACCATAGACCGAGCCAGCATCTGTGGAAGCTCCGTTAATGAAAAGCCTGACTGGGTTCTGATGCTCCTCAACTCCAGTTAACACTGACTCTAGTGTTGCCCTGACGCTCGGACTTTCCTGGTACAGTGAAGAATAAAAGATGTTGACTCGCTTCAGGTTTTGGAGGTGGCTGATACCTGACGGTACACTTCTCTGACTAGTAATATGCCCGTGCTAACGCTACGACGATATTTGATGATGCAAATCTCTTGTCAACTACTATAAAAACTGAAAATGTTTTCGCAGAATTTTGGTACGTCATCCGTATTGGAATCAATTTTAATTTTATATTTCTATCAAATTCTTTCTTTTTTCTTATGTCAGAGTGTCCCTCTTATCCGAGACACATACGAATTAATTAGGCCTGTACCTTTTCACGCGCCCCTTGCCGCTTGTAGCGATCAGGTCCGCGCCTGAGTCTGTTTTCTATATGCGCCTTTGTGTGCCGCCACGATTGGCCCGCAACGCCCTAGCTCGTGATTTTTTGCATGCCTGGTTGGGCCCGCGACGTCCTCATAAATCTACCCTATTAGTATATATAAGCACTTTAAGGGAAAAAATCGAGATTCCCACTTGATATAATCTTTGGGAAAAAAAGAATACAGATTCCTACTTGATTTGATCTTATCAGGCCTCTATTTACCTACATGATATCATCAGGCTTCCATTTACCTATATCTTCTTCAAGTTTATTGGACAACCTGATTGCGATTAAATGGCATATATTTTAGTTGTGATAATTAAGAATTATCATTTAGTTACCAGACATCCATCATTAATATTATTTGGATGCGAATCGACGCACATACCTTATGAGCACATGGGAATGAGGATATGAAGAGGAACACTGCTACAGACCTAGGGATGAAATGCTCCAACAACAAATGGCATAAACACAGCAGAGCCATAATATATAGAAGTGGACATCGTTCCATTTTACTGCCTAACGATAGGTTGAAAGCTAGCAAGCCAAGGAAGGGCTATATACCTCTCAGTTCTCACAACTACCTTTTCATGAACCGTGGGCTTTTTTAAGCTAAACCTCAGAAGACAATAGGAAAAGCTTGTTTTTCATTTAAGAATAAAAGACTTGGCCTATTATTTTAGGAAAAATTGAACCAAAAAACTCACAAACACTTGCCCATGAACTTGTGGGCTAAATATTGTAGTGTAAACTTATCTGCTGCAACCAGCATTGGAGTAAATCCACCCTATCCTAAACCTTTCTTACATGCATATTGCTAGTTTGTACCAAGCACAAGAAAATAAATCACTCACTTTAAAACCAACTAAAAAATACATATATGCCCACTTTCATCCATTGAAGGCATAGCTGCAACTTATAAATCTGAACTGTACATATATGTGTCAACCATGAGTGTACAATCGAAAGGGGAAAGAATGGAAAAACAGTTAGAAGAAATTATGCCCTAGCATTGCCTCCATTTTCTCTGCACTGATCGAATAATCGCATCCTACCTTGCCATTCTGCACTGATTTCTCATGACAACTGCACTTCATTTAGCAAAACCATGAAATGGAGCATGTTCCTGTCAACCTGCTAAATAGAAACAATCAGCTTCTTTTGTTAATGAGTGGCTTCCAAGCTTAACTTGTTTTGCTAAACTTTTGAAGCAAATCATGCTAGCTTATGGTACACCACAAATTGATATATCAGATCAGTGATGATCAATAATGCTATTTGCTTTTTAAACAGATAAATTCCATAAGTAACAGATAAATGCAGTTGTTTTATCTTGCTTTTTTTCTCCCACAAATTTGTTGCTTGGTAATCACTATTAATTGGAAGCACCGTAGAACTCAAAAGCAGAGGTCATCTCTCTTGAAGCAGGTCCTCTTAATGGCGAAAACATATGTAAAGAGAAATGAGTACAGATCAGTGGTGCTGCATTTGAATTCCTCTGCAATGGCAATAGTCCAGAAAAAAACATCAATTTCAAAGATATTTAAAGAAATCGAGGGCAGCGTTAGTCTGCACTGGGTTGGTAAGAACCGTCGGCTAGATTGGTTCTGGAAGCAAGCAATGATGCTCTGTTAGCAACTGTACTTTGGAACATTGGGTCATGCATTTATGGAAAATGGGAGATAGAAAAGCGGGAATGACAAACAAAATGCAAAAATAACCATATGTTTGAAATACCAGCTATTCTTATACAGGAATAAATTTATATGCTAGTAAGGAAACAATAATCTTAGCTCTCACATCACCAAACAATATTGAAGCGATGAACTCTGACAGTCTGCCATTCATGTGATCGTGCAAATCAGTTAGCGTACTGCTTAAATTAATTACATGAAAGACAGGGTAATTCAAAAGCACATGCCTGTAAAATCACATGATATTTTATTCAAGTAGCTAAAATGCATAACACAATAATATGTACCCATCGGCAAAAGAAAGTGCATGCCTGTTTGAATGGTCAGGAGTAGTGGAGGACAATTGTCATCATCTCCAACAATGGTGTTTTCTTGAGCAGAAGATTAGCTTGTTCCAATCTATTGTGATACCATGAAAAAAAAGGGAAATTTTTTAGTACAAATCATTCAGGCTTAAACAAAGATTGCTAATTACTTTAGAAATAAATTCAGCAAGCAGATCATCAGTGGATTAATGCTGGGTTAGCTGTTTATGAACAACCAACGATGGCAAATTCAATGGATGAAGCCAAATGAGCTTAACCTAGGCCGCTAGAATTTATGAAAACTCGAATTGCAATAATAGTTAAGAAACTTCACCAGAAAATTTCCTCGCGGTCGTAGGAGACGTCAAGCCAGGCACAGCTGAGAGACCAGCCAAGCGTGGGGCGGTGAAGCCCGGGGTCTCAGGTCTCAGGAACAATATCGTCAAGCCCGACGGAGGACGGGACATCCGAGCCAGGGGTCGCGGAATCGGGAGCGTCGAGGTGGAACGACGGGCTCGAGAGAACAGAATCGGGCGTATCACCAGCGATGGCGCTGTCGCGGAGCGAGCACGGCAAGAACGACCGGGGCGCATCGGCCACCACGGAGGCGGACCGGTCGGCAGCTACCGGCGGCGGCCGCCGCTTCGGAGGGGTGGGGGGTGTCATCAAGCATGAAGGTTGACGCCGCGAGCTGCCGCTGCTTCGGGTCTGGAGGGGGAGGCGTGGGAGGGAGGTGCGGGTTCCGCGTCCTCGGTGGTGGCGGGGCTGGGCGGTGCGGATGCAGCGGCGCAAACCGATGTGATGGGAGGAGGGGCGGCGGGCGGAAAGAGGTGGCGGCGGCAAGATGGAGGGCGGCGAATTTTAACTATTTTCGATACATACAAATTTGTAAACACAAGAACAGGCAAGCTGAATATATAGAAATGGATGCAGGAAAGATGGTATTATGGTGATACATACACTCGCTTCAGAGTTAACAGAAATAGAAGGAAAAAAAAACAACGTGGTACACTATACATGAAACAATCATGTGTTGGGGGTTTGGAGCTCTGTCTCTGCAAACCTCATGTTAGGTCCTAATCACCCAGCTCACAAACTCCCCACATTTTACTACACGAGTCGGTGACTGAACTCAATTTTACATTTTAAGATCTATCATAAGTAAGCATTTGTCATTGGAACCTTCACCATACTTTTGTATGTAATATTCTTCAACTCGTCTCTCCTCTCAATCATTTGATTGCAACAGGTAATTGGGCATTGATATGTCAGAATTGGCGATCAATTCAGAAACATCAGCAGGTACAACGAGACAATACCTTGCTCAGGATGTCGTCCAAGCCGCCGTCCTCCTCGGCTGCCTCCGACGACACCGGCGCGCTGCCGCTGTCTCCAGAGACCCGCCATTAGAGACTGCCGCGACCTCCTCGCTCTTCTCCTCCGCCGGCGGCGGATCGGGCTTGTCCTCCGTGACGACGACGGTGGACGCCGACGCCGACGCGGGCTACTCTGTTGGCACCGGGTCCGGCGCCGCTGCGCTCGCGCACCGCCATCCTGGCGACAACCATCACCAACAGCAAAACCGTCAAAACGATAATCAATCAATCACCAAGAGAGAGACCGGGGGACGGCGCGAATGCAGACCGGCGACGCAGAGGCGATGGATTCGGGTGGAGGGCACGGTGATTTGCCGGGGAGAGGGGAGGCGATCCGGTCTGGATCGGATCGGATCGGGATGTGCTCGAGAGAGGCGCGCGGTCGCGCGGATGCGGAGGCACGGTGATTGCGGCAGAGAAGGAGGTGCGGGAGAGGATGCGGAGGGAGCTAGGTGTGGGATACGCGTGCTGATCTGGAACGTCCGATCTAACTCATCAGATGATTTTACACCGTTAGATGTGTGACATGATGAATGATGAATGAGTAAAATCATTTGTTTAACTATAGGGTATAAATAATAGTAGATTTGCTGGGCCTGCACAGAATTTCAGTTCTAGTGTTGTGAGATGTGGCATTGCCCCTTGTTGGAAGGTCAACCATGGCACCCGGCAGTCGACAGAAAATCTCTCGAGAGCGTAGAACCCTTCTATCACCAATTCCTGCTCCGGAAGGAAATCCAAGTCCAGAAGAAGATGTTTCAACACGGGAAATTAGCGGAGGATCCGCAAATCATTTGTCAATAGTTGGCAGACGCTAATCTTCAAGAACACAAGGCAACGCGAGGTAGCAAACCCCTTCATCAGTGAGATGAACTGTTGCGAGAGTCTGAAGGGATGGGAAATACTGATGACCCGTCCGTATCTTCACTCTCCATGCGTTGGATTGGCCTTTGTGGTTTCCAACAAGCAGGACTAACAGCCTACCCAGCTTCCCTACTTGCTTAGGAAGGCTGCGTTCTTTTCAGATTCTCCCCACCCTCAACAGTGTTCACGGAAAACGGAGCGATCCATTAGCACATGATTAATTAAGTATCTGCTAATTTTTTTTTCAAAAATGGACTAATATGATTTTTTTAAGCAACTTTCGTATAGAAACTTTTTGCAGAAAAATACACCGTTTAGTAGTTTGAAAAGCGTGCTAACGGAAAACGAGGAGAATCTAATCCTACTAGCCTGAAAAGAACGCAGCCGAAGTTCTGTTACTGGAGTTTGCCTAAGGTCCAGCGTCTCCAAGCATTGCAGGTTGCCGATCTCTGGGGGGATCTTGCTCACTCCTGTGCCCCTCAGGCCCAGATACCTCAGCAGGGGCATCTCGAAAAGCCTAATGGGCGATTGATCGCCCCGAGCGATCACCCCCTCCTCCACGTGGTATTCTTTTTTTTTAACACATTACTTTCTTATTTTAGTAAATTTATGCACCTAAAGTTTGTACATCTCAAGTTTACACATCTAAAGTTTATATACGTAAAGTTTAGAGACCCAAAGTTTATAAGTCAAAAGTTTATATATTCGATTCAAATTTGAATTTGAATTCAAATATTTTTTATATATAGTATTTTCTATATATCTAAAGTTTATATTATACACCTAAAGTTTATAGACCCAAAGTTTATAAGTCAAAAGTTTACATACCCGATTCAAATTTAAATTTGAATTCAAATATTAGTTTATAGACCTAAAGTTTATAAGTCAAAAATTTATATACCTGATTCAAATTTGAATTTGAATTTAAATATTTTTTATATATAGTATTTCTATACATAAATTTTTCTAACTTTGTTTTTTTATTTTTTAAAAATATTTATGGTGTAGTGGAAAGAGAAGAAGGAAAGGAGAAAGGGGGAGAGAAGCGTGTTAGGGGGGATGGGGGGTGATCGCCCACAGCGACCACCCGCCCATTGACCCCCAGGGCATCTTACAGATGTGCAATAGGTCATCGTTGTTCAATTTCCTCCAGCCTTGTACATCCAACACCCGCAGACCTTCAAACCTTTTAGGCTTTGTTCAGTTGGGCCTGGAACCCCCGGGATTGGGCTGAAACACCCAGGGATAATCCCGCGGAGAGAATACCGGCACACGCAAATATAAGCGTTCAGTTAAGCCTAGGCGAGATTTTATCCCGGCCCACCCCGGTGTTTTCCCCTCGTCATCGGCCGGGAAATATTCAGCTTCTTTGGTGGCGAGGAAAAAACCCTCTCGATGCAGCGGCGCAACGAGAGGGAGCGCTGCTGCGGGGACGGCTGCACAGCGCGGCGCGACTCCGACGCGACGGCGACGGCACGCTCTCTCCTCCGGCAGTTATCTCCTCCAGTGACCACCTTCTGTCCAGTGAGTTCCTTCCCTTAATTTATAAGATAGCCTCATGGTCCTATGGCTCTTGGCCCACTCCATGCCCTCTCCTTGGATACCTGGGTACCGTGTACCCCATAGCTTCTTTCCTTCCACAGCGTCAACCATGTCTGTATCAAGGCCTTAATCATCTGAACGGGACAGACAGGTTGACAAACAGTTACCAAAATTCAATCAAGAGCCAAAATTTGCAAATATGTTTTATTCAAAATAGTTTTTCTGTAGACTTACAGTATTGCCCAGGCTGTTATTTTTAAACAAATAAAAAAAATGACTTTTCATAGGTGTGTTGATCTCTCTGGACCATAGTTATTGGGACCGGACCGAACCGGCGGTCCGACCGGAAAAAACCGGAACCAGGAGCTCAGCCGGTTCGGTCCAACTAAAGGATCGGACGTGCAATCGACCCGGAGAAAACCATTTAAACCGCCGGTTTTTTCAAAGAAACCGGTGAAAAACCGGGCAAACAAACCGCCAAAGACCGGGGCGCTAGTGGGGACACGAGGAGACGGCACGCAGACTCCGCGTAGGTGGGATGGAGAGAAGTTAATATACGATAAAATGTAGTCTGGTGGGATTCGAACCCTCGACCTCCTCCTTTCAGCGCGAGCTACTCACCACTGAGCTATGTTGGGTTGTGTGATAATAGTGCATATCTCAGGCTATATGAACCGTGTTGAGCCGGCGGTTCAACCGGTTGAACCAACTAAACCGTGAACCGAGGCTACCACCGGTTCAATGTCCGGTCCGGTCCTAATAACTATGCTCTGGACATGTTTGGATACCTGCATGGAGCCATGGACGTTGGCTCTTTTGCTGGGTGGAGGCGATGGGCATGTTAGACCTAGTTTCACTCATTGAAAAAAAGGGGCATTTAACTATTTGCTACTTTTAAGATGTGACAACTAGAGCAAGTTTAATAATATAGCCAACTACTAGCTCCAAAAATTAACACATCATCTATAGCTAACCTATAATAGCTTACTAATACAACTAAAAAGGTAGCCCGCGCAAATACGCGGGTTTAAATCTTAGGGTCGGCTTGGAAGGCTTGTATACCATCAACTGGATTATTCATACTACATTTCAAAATTATGATATGTCCGAAAAACCTTCTTAATCAGTATTGCTTGGGTAACTTTTTCTAAGCTATTTGTTGCCATTATACTATATACTATACAATTCATTCGTAAGCAATTATCTATGACCTGGTTTATCATCCAAAAGAAAAGAAAGATAGATTTAGTTTGTTTTTGAAAACATGTAAGTGTAAATTAAAAGTTATTCAAACGGAATGATTAGGGGCTCCCTCTTTTTTAACAACTTTTTAAAAACTGTTATTGCTAAATGTTTTTGTTGTTCCATGAAGTTAACCATCCTTCTTACTGGTTCATATTGACATAATTTAGATACTTATCTAGACCCTGCTTCGTTACAATGTGTGAGACCCATAGTATTTTTTTTTAAAAAAAAACATAGTCAGCATCAAGTTCAATAAAACTTTTAAACCGATTACATATTTCTACCTTAGTGTGTTATATGTGCATGATGTGGAGAAACTAATAACACCACCATATGTGATTGAGTGAAGGGTATTAGAATCTAAGCACTAAAATGTGTCGCAATGATGCAATGGTTATGGTAACGGGTGTTCCAGTTTTGGTGAAAAGAAAGAACCAAATTTTTCTAAGACTTCATAAGAATTTCTCTAGTTGGTTTGCTTTACTCCTTATTGGCTTTTTCTATTTCTTGTTTTATTTTATGAAAGTATTATTTTTAAGTTCAAATGTCGTGAGATGATAAATAATGACAGTGTTACACCCTAGGTGTCAACTTTTAAAAAAAATCAATCACCTTTTATGTAAGCAGCCAAGATAGATATATTTTCTCGTTGTTTATTAATGGATAGATTGGGCGTGGGATGTAAGGCTACGCTAAATTCATGGTCTCTTAGCATGTGTTTGGTTTGGGGATGGAATGGGATGGGTTGGTTCCATCCCTGTTTTTTGGAATGGGATGGTTCTGTTTTTTGTTTGGATGAAGGGATAGAATGAACCCTGTTTTTTTTGTTTGGTTTGAGGGATATGATGGGTTGGAATGATCCTATCTTTTGTTTGGATAGAGGGATGAACATGGGATGCTTGGATACAATTACCTCCACACATTAGTTGGTGAGGTTACCTCTCATAGTCTACAAACTACAAAATAATATTTCTACATGATGACCACACTATATCAAAAAAATAAAATACCCTCCATATCACTATATTTGAAAATAAGCTCCAGCAACTTCATTTCAGCATATTGCACAAGCTATCAAATAATGAACAATACTAGCAGTTCCATAATCAACCCCTCAAAAAACAATCACACATAATTAGGTCACATCTGATCCCATTTCAACCCATACATAGAGTCCAAGCCAAACATAATAAGAAGTTTCAAGTCGTGCACATAGTAGCAAATTAAGGTCTTACACATAATAGCAAATTTAAGTCTTGCACCTAAGAATTCACTGCCTTAAACATATTGGCAGTACAAAGTCATACATGATCATGGGCCCACCGGCAACACATAATACCAAAAGAACTACCCAACTCATCTAACAACGCTACATTGATCCAGGAAACTTCTCATTAATGAACAAGTGGACCCAATGTATCTTGTTTTCGAAAGGAAGTCCATCAAAAGCTCTAGCAATGTGAGGGTTGGCAACCAAATGAGCATAGTAAACAGATACATGGATCTCCTCAAACCCAGGAAGGCTTTTCAAGGTTTGAAATAAACCATCTGGCAGTTTATTGTCTGGCTCAGCGACCTTTAGTATAGCAGAAGCTAACTTGTCACCAACACTGGTGAATGCACCAATCAGCCCATCATCTTCAATTTCTTGTGTTCTGGCTTTCTTTGGCTTGCTTGCAGATGATGCCTCCGCACGATCATCAGTAGTGGCAGGGCCATCATTTTCCTCTTCATCATTTTCAGTTTGGACATCCTCTGTTCCTAGGACTGAACTTGAGTCCTTTGCATACTTTCCCGTAGCCATGGTGCTACCAAATATTGTAAGCATCTCACCATAGTGTGCAAGAGGTTTGTTAAAATAATCAGCATCAGCCTTGTGATCC
>CM020181.1:28678858-28691901 GCA_009805545.1 Oryza longistaminata
AAATGACAAAAGGCCTGATGTACAAGCCTTGTTTTTTGACTGTCCCCCATCATCTTCCATATTGACCAAACAAGAAGCAACTATCATCGTCAAAAGATAAGAGAAAGGTCCCCTTCATCCTCTCCTCCAGGTCTTCCAAATTGTTATCAGCCACTGAGCAGTCTTCTTTGCCCGATGTGCCATCCAAACTGCGATTTGAAAACCTCACTCGCTATTTGTTTCAGCAGTTGTACTCCCCATTGCAACATTCTTTGCTTTTCCCCCGAATTCTGCAAGGTAGCCCAATCCACCATTAGTGAGCAAGCATTATAAAGAATATCAGTTGGATTATTTGGTAAGATTTGATTGAAACAAGCCTTGTTTCTGGCTTTCCATGTTGCCCAAATTGCAGCTGCCACACCAACTAGTAGTAGTTGTTTTGTAACTTTGTCACAAGATTGAATCCAGGAGCTCAACATGTTTTGATCTGTTTCATACTAAATGCACAAATCACTACATTCCAGGTGAATCTCACTAAAGGACATTCAAAAAACTAGTGTTGGATTGTTTCTTTCTGCTCACAGAACTGGCAAAGATCATTCCCCTTCTTCCACCCCTTTTTATCAAATTATTTTTCGTTAAAATACTCTCCTTTAGCAGCAACCACATAAATATTCTTACTTTCAAAGGAACTTTAATTTTCCAGGTTTTTTTTGTGTGATCCCCTTATCATAGATGATGTCTCCTGAAGTTTCAAAGCTCTATAAAAGGATTTAACACTAAACATTCCATTCTTTGTCAGACTCAACTCTATCACATCTTTTTGGTTATTCAGAGTTAGCTCATTACATGAAGCCTTAATTTTGTTCCAATCTACTAGTCTATCCCCTATCACATTTCTTCCGAAGGTCATGCCGTCCCACCTTTTTTTTTCTTTAAGTTTTGCCAAAGTGATGTGTTGATTGTGTGTTATTCTGTATAAAAGTGGAAATTGTTATGCCAGAGGTTTACCACCTAACCAGTTGTCTTCTCAAAATAAGATGTTTTCTCCATTCCCAAGTCTCTTTGGGCAAAATTTGAAGAAACTATTTTTAACTTCCATTACCCCTTACCAGAAATGAGAAGCCCATGATCTTGTTTTTGTGGAAGCCAGGATGTTTTTGGATAACTATTTTTGTCTAATCATTTGTTGCCACAAACCATCAGTGTTTTCAAGGTTCCAGAGCCACTTCCCCAACAGACCAATGTTCATAATTTCTAAATCTAGGATGCCTAAACCCCCAGTTTCTCTGGGAGAATAAATTGTGTTCCAGTTAACCAAATGATATTTCCTGATCCTCCTGCTATAAAAATCTTCTTTATCTTTTGGTCCCAAAAGTGTTCATAAAATTCTATAGGAAAACCATCAGGACCTGGAGCCCTATTTTTCTTCATGTCTACCACAACAGCTTTCACTTCTTCTTTTGAAATTACTTTAATCAATTCATTTCTATCTTCTTCCCTTAGTTTGGAGAAATCCTCCATATTCAGTGACATGTCTGATATCTGACCATTATGCCCAAACAGAGTTTTATAATAAATGGTGATATATGTCATGAGTTGTTGTTGACCTTTAATTTCACCCTCTTCCTGTAACAACATATGTATCTGTCCTGCCATTATAATTTATAGGTGTCCTAAGCTGGCCCTGGCTTGCTATTCCTGCAGTTCAGGATGCCTAGTGCATTATGTCTTTCTGGTATAAGTTCGTCTACCGCTCGTTAGAGTTTTGAGTTTTCCTTAGCCACCTCCAGTCCCCTTGCTCCCTTGGCTTGGCTCCGGAACATCCGAAACAGAGGAGCTGCTGAATCCAGGTATATATGATTCAATTGCATCGCATGCTGACTCCACTTCTTGTTGTTATCTATAATAGAAATCTCTATGTTTTTGTTTTTGTTGTTTTTGCTATGACCAAGTCGAATTTGAGTCGTTTGGTGGTTTGGAGTCTAAGTACTCTTTTGTGTGAACCGTTGGTTTTGTGTCTCCGTGTGTAATTATGGAGATGAATATTGAGTCTAATAACTCTTGTAAGTTTGGTTGGTTGTATATATCCGTTTGGATGTAGAGACTGGTTTAATCCATTATCTAAAAATAATAATAGAAATATTGTTGAAAACTGTAAGTTTAGTATGCGATGACTCGTGGAGCCTCCTAGTTTTTTTCTCCACAACAACATCTGAAATGTTCACTATCTTTGATAGTTGCAGGCATTACAAAATTGGTGAGTTCTCGGTTTGAAAAGGGTTGTGGAAGGAAGCTAGGAGGGATAAAACTTCATCTGTCTTCACATCCGAGACCAGCAGGGTATGCCGATATATACTGATACCGATTCTTGTGGATCATTAATTACTGACAATCTTGGTCCATAGTAATTCTTTTCTGTGAATTCACACGCGTGCACAGAAAAGAGCCAACTAAACAACCAATAATAAGGATTTAAACCGAAAATAGAACAGTAAATGCCAACTTGCTTATTAAGCAAAGGAGACTAGAAAGAGCATTTGATGCCTGCGGGGTGGAGGCATGCATGAGGTGAGAGTCGAGAAAGAGAGTTGTAGAAATCGGGCGCGACGTGGACGGGACGAAGATGAAGAATCTCCCCACCGGCGTGGTCAGAGGTGGCGACGGCAGGGAGGTGTGGGGAGGCGGCAGATCTAGCACCCCCAAGGCCGGATCTGGCCATCCTCCGCCTGGAGCTGGCGCGGCGGCGGCGCGAGGCGGCTGGGTGGCGTGCGGCCGTGGTGGTGGCGCGAGGGACGTGCTTGATACACTTGTGGTAAGGTTTCCTATGAAGGGTGAATTTGTCACAGAAGGGAGGGAAAAGAGTTATGTTGGTGGTGTGGAGGCACTGTCTTATGTAGCTAGAGAGAAGGTGTCAATGAGTGAGATTTTTGCACATTTGCGTGAGCACTGCAGGGTTTTGGAGGGCACACTTTTGCATTGGCTTTTCCCAGGGAAAGATATGCAAACTGGGTTGCGTGCTCTGTTGAGTGACAAGGTGTGCAAATTCATGTCAGACTGCATTTCTGAGGGAGGGGTTGCAGAAGTGTATGTTGAGGAGGCAGAAATAGTGGACTTATGTGATGATTCAGATAATGATAGTGACTATGAAGCTGACATGGAAGTTGATAGTGAAGAGGAATAAGAGTGTGAAGAAATCTGTAACGCTCCGCTTCTCGTGAGACGTTAAAAACTAATTCGGCAAAATCCTAATTGCGAAAATTTCGTTCTTTGTGTGCGAGTCTAAGTCATGCCATGGATCTCAATTCAAATCCCGTTTGTTCCCTCATCGAAATCAAAATCCTCCACCTCAAATTCTCTCTTCAATTCAAGTCTCCGAAATTCAATCGCCTCCTTTGAATCCTCCCAAATATTTGCCCGACTCCAAAAATATCCAAATTCCTATTTTGAATTCAAATTCCATTTTCCAAACTCCAATTTTCTCCAATTCAATTCCTCGGCAAAAGTCTAATTTGCATCCCTCACGTTTTTGTGGGCCGAATCCTTTCCCTCGGCCCATCCCTCCTCTCAGCCTGTTTCCCCTCCCCTTCGCACGTGCTGAGCACGAGCGTCGTGCCCGAGCCGAGAGAGAGCGCCGCCCTCTCTCTCTCTCGCTCTCTCTGCTTCCTCTCTCCCCGTCGCCGCTTCCCGCCGTCGCCGCCCAAAACCTCCACCGCCTTCGCTCGTTCTCGCGCGCTCCCGCGCGGTGGCCGACAGCCCTGGCGTCGCCAGCGTCGTGCGCTGCCGCTCTGCCGCTCCCCGCCGCTAGCTTCCAAAGCCGAGAGAGGCAGCCCCTCTCTCACTCCCTCTCCCTCCTCCAACTTTTCCCGAAACAGCAAGGAGCAGAGCTCCCTTTCTCCTCCTCCTTTTTCGTTTTGCCCGACCACCGCCAGCGTCACAGCCTGCCACCACCTTGACCGCGCCGAGCTGCCCCTCCCGCGCTCGCGAATCAATTTCCACCGCCCGATCCACCGCCTTCGCCGCTCCTTGCATCCTCGGCGTCCGCCGCTCTTGCATCGCCCGTGACCGCCAGCCGAGCGCTCGACCGCTCTATGTCGGTTCCCCCTCCCAAACCGCCTCTTCTCCGCCTATAAAAGCCAAGCCGCTCCCCCGCTCTCTCTCTGTTCTTGCCGCCCCTGCCGCCTGGCTGCTCGCCGCCGTCGTCGCTCTTTCTGCCGTCGCGCGTGCCGTGGGAGCCGGCGAGCGCGAGGAGCCAAAGAGGAGCTCCGGGCCGCCCCATCTTCGCACTCCCTCTCATCTTCCCCGACGCACTCGCCTCGACGCCGCGCCGCCTCGGCGTCATCCGCCGTGCGCCGCCGCTCGGTCGCGTGCCGCCATCGGCCTTCCACCCCTTTCCATCCTCAAATCGCCGCCGATACCGTTTCCGCCGCCGGTGAGCTCCTCGCCCAAATTCTTGCCATTTGCATCAACTTGGATAAGCCCCGAGCCGTTCGGTTGCTCGCTCGTCCCCTTAAACGTGCCGCCCCGCCGTTGCTCTGCTTCGCCGCCACCGCGCCCGCCTGTGCGCCGCCGTGGGCCCCCTCGCCAATCCCTCGCGCCACCACCGTCCTAGAGCTCCCTAGGACCTCCCCAAAACATTCCCTAGCGCCGTCGCCGCCCGGCACGGCCTCGGCGCCATTGCCGCCCGCTCCCGGCCCGGTGGTTGAGCCTTAGCCGGCACGGGTCTAACCCCCGTTGGCCATGTCGTGCTTGGGCTGGGCCAAAATACCGGGCTATGGGCCGGGCCATCAGGCCTCGGGCCTTTTGGCCATCTATACCCTTCGGTAAAACCTTCTCCTTCGCAACCTCTTCCATGGAGCACTCCTCCTGTCCTTCTTCAAAAACCCGTTCTCATCCACGAATCTCTTTCAACGAAGCACATCTAACCAGCTCATCGGCGATGGCACAGATCAACCTAGGTATCCTCACCACCGAGAACTGGGCACTCACGGGGAACCCAGGTATCCATGAACAACGCTGGTGGTCGGTGGGTACCTAGCTAGGATCTCTTCCATCCCTGTGAACACGCCCTCCGCAATAATGATATCGACACTACGGAACCTGACCCTCGCTGCAAGCGTGGAGACGACTACCGACTAGCGTGCAGCTCGACGCAATCAACGCTGTTGGCCTTCCGAACCGCAGCATTCCAGCGAGCGACGAATCCATCTTGCCAGAAATGAGGCAGATGTGCTAAGAGTAAGGATAATAATACAGCCAGCTGCTATAAATTTTTATATATAGCCAATCTCTTAGCTCACTTATATAGTGGATAACTCTTTACTATAAATATATGGTCCATATGTCTATCTCACAGATTTTCTTGGTTCATGTGTCTAAGCCGGCCGTAAACTTATAGCCCGCTTCTTATCTCTCTCCTCTCATCTCCCATCCACCTCAGTATTCCGCCTTCTTATAGCCGTCTATTATACTTGCTCTAAGAGCAAGTCTAATAGTACAGCCCACTACTAGCTCCAATTCATCTATAGACAATCTAATAGCCAATTAGTACAATAGTTGTTTACTATACTATTAATATATGGTCTCACATGTCATACACACAATGTGTCTTGGAGTCCGTGCTACAACTGGCTATAGATCTATAGCCCGCTGCTCTTCTCTCTTATCGTTTATCTCATTAAAATATATTTACAGCTGGCTAATAGCCTACTATTGTCACTGCTCTAATGAATAATGCCGATGAGGCGACGATGCTAATCGAACTCAATAACGGCGCCGCCACCTGCCTCGCCCGGGAAAGAGGATGGGGAGGAGACGAGGAGGCCCTCGAACTCGGTGACGGCGATGTCTCTTCCCAAAAGAAGACAAGGTTGCCACTGCCTCGGTTCCTCTTCCACCTGTCGCGTCCCCAATAGACATCTCGGTGGTCCGCCCACATCACATGGTCGACGCATCACCACTGTAGATGTCTCATGTGGTCACGGCTTTAACGTTGGCCGTCGCGGCACATGGGGACACACGGCAGCGAATACTCCCTCCATTTCAAAATATAGGGCATAGCTACTTTTTAAAATAGTTTTATAATATAGGGCGTGTATGCATGCATGTAATTAATTAGCACATTCTCTCCCCTAAATTATTATTATTTTAAATCCTATACTCACAATATCTTTAATTCTATTGGTTGCATGTATTGTACTAATTGGGGTGATTCATGACAACAATTAGATATTAATTATTTCTTAGTCTTTGGGTTAAGGGTGATTGTGCCTTATATCTTGTTGTGGAGGGAGTAAGCGAGCACTTGGCAGCGAGGCCAACTGCCGCATTTCCAAGGATGCCCACCGGTTAGCTCAGCAAGAGGGTGGGCCAAAGGAGAGAGGGATAGAGGGGGAACGAGAGATTAAATGTGACAGACACGTGGGGTCATTGTATTTTTTTCCTTTTCTGATAAGATTGCCACGTAATCACCGCATAGACAAATCAACACGCTACCTGGCCACCATGTAGGATGAAACTACAATTCTAACCGTTGAGGGACTTAATTTACACCAGCTTTAATAATTTAAGGATGCTATGTAGCCGATTTTAAATTTAAGAGATATATGAATAAAAATCGAATCAGGAGGACTTAAAGTGGACTTTATCTAAAAAAATAAAAGAGAGAAAAATATGTCTTAGTGGGTGCGATCAACTTAGACATATAAGTACAGCTAGTACATGTACTTTTGTTAAAAGAACAATTTTCACACCACATTTTTTAAGCCATGTAAAAAATGCAACCATGATTACTTTTGCTTGGTTATAGTACTAAACTAACATACCGATGTAAAACTTGTCATGGTTATGGATACCACATACCTAATAGTAGTTGACTAAATCTCGGCATGACCCACCACATACCATGTCCTATACGAAAACAACCTGCGGATATGGAGGGAGTTCCGGATAAGGAAAGACAACCAGAGTTCTACATGGAAACGACAAGGACTACTCGGATTGTATCCATATTGGTCTCCTTAGTTCTACTTGGACAAAGGGACACCTGTGGGTATAAATACAAGCCCCCTAGGAGGACAGTGGGACAGACAGACAGACAGACTCACCATGAGACGATCAACACGATCACCACGATCGGGGCGACCACCTCATCGACGACCACCACGAGACCATGGAAGACACCCACTAGGGAGAACCATGACAATCAACATACACCCACCAGAAGCCACAACATACAAGCCTACATACGCCAAGGCACGCCGCCAGATATCGACTTCAAGGATAGGCATGGCTATTCCCCTACGGTGTCTCCGGATACTGTCAGGAGATACGAAAGCACTATCTCTGATCTCGCCGGGCACGGATTCGAGGAGGAAGACTACCCTGTTGTCGACTACGAGTCAGACCTTCAGACCGACGGGCACGGATTCAAGGAGGAAGACTACCCTGTTGTCGACTACGAGTCAGACCTTCAGACCGACATGTCGACAACAGTTAGATAGGCTGCCCACATATTGTACTGGTGTGATTATGGTGAATAAGAGCAATACCGGCTCCGGCCAACAGGATGTAGGGTTATTACCTGACTACTCAGGGGCCCGAACCTGTATAAAAATCTCTGTCTCCATCTCTTTTACCTCAGTCTCGCGTATATCCTAGCACCAACGATCCCCATACTGTCCAAATACCGTAGTCGCGACATCAAACGTCGACAGTGGCGCGCCAGGTAGGGGGATTTTGGTGCTTCAGTATTTCGACGAGATGGGCTTAAAAGATGGATTTCCCGACAACAAGCTACTCGACGACTTCGGCAGTGGAGATCTAACCTGACCGGAGTACGTGTCCCTAGAAGAGATCGAAGCCATCGTCACAAACAACTTCATCTATCAAGATCAGATTGGTGTGAGGTGCTGACGAGTCCCAGCAGAACACGGAGCCCATCTAACCGACATGGAACCATACATGAATCGGGTAGGTGAACTCCATACTGTGCACGTGTATATTCGTAACGGAAGTCACGTATGACTGCCGTTCAGCATATGCAACTCAGTTAAGGTAATTAGTAGATTAATTTATTTAATTGATCTACTAATTTCGTAGATATATCCGGCATATATCTACACAGGTACGCAATATTTTATCTGCAATTTATCGTACCTATTCAGATCATACAGCATTGTCAGATCTATAATTTATTACGTTTACCTAGAGCATATTTTTTATACAATATATATTGCGCGAGTGCTTCCGATGTTAGGCCAACTACTGTCTAACGCTGGGGGCTCGCTCTGTTCTCTTCTGTATAAATCATGCTTGTTTACGGTTTACATAATACCTCATATTTACATCTGCTTGTTGTATCCTGATAATACTAAAAGATCCATGCAGTTTTTCGAATACATACTCGATATTATCTGCTATATATCTTGCCTTCTAGAAAATATCTTTCAGGAACAATTGAGCACTCGAGTAGGTTATGGTCGAGTACACTCCATTATCGAGAACATTCTCAACAAATGCGGAGTTATCGCACCCAACCTACCAACAAAAACCGACGACCTATCTCATAGCACCGGCCATGGCTGGACTACTCGAGAAAAGGTTGTTAACGGATAATTCCTCGCGCACGTCGTCGGCTTGATCACCCGACATGATTACGAACGGACATTCAGGTATGCTATAAGTTGGGTACGTGAGTCATGCTGGCCACATGAGATACACTTGCAATAAACCAACTCTAGCAACTTCCATTGGTGTTCGAGAGATAATTCCGCTCGCTCACTGGTTCTCGCACCAGTACGCAGCAATCTCTCACACATTAACTTCAGATGGTCAAGGTACGACTACGACAGCGTAGGGTCCTCGTACCACGACTCCAAATGATCGAGGGGCACCTACTCACTGGTTCTCAACCAGTTGATCATAGTGATCTCTCGTACATTTGCTTCAAGTGATCGAGTTACGACTACCGCCTGGTCCTCGACCAGCGATGTAGCGTTTCTCCGGCTACTTCCACTTTCAGTGGTCGAGTTACGACTACTGCCTGGTTCTCGACCAGCGATGTAGCGTTTCTCCGACTTCTTCCACTTTCAGTGGTCGAGTTACGACTACTGTCTGGTCCTCGACCAGCGGTGTAGCGTTCCTCCGACTACTTCCACTTTCAGTGGTCGAGTTACGGCTACTGCCTGGTCCTCGACCAGCGATGTAGCGTTTCTTCGACTACTTCCACTTTCAGTGGTCGAGTTACGACTACTGCCTGGTCCTCGACCAGCAATGTAGCGACTCTCCTACTACCTCTATTTCAACAAAGTTGATAGCAGCTACACAATATCGCCAAGTGTTTTACCCAGAGATCCCTTACCACGATGACCTAGCATTGAAACCTATCCTACTGTCCCTTTACGCCGTCTTGACAAGGCCTCCGAGGAACCTAAGGGATCTTCGGCTGGGGACGCCCAGAGCCGATAAGGCCTTATCGGATCCTTCAGAGACGAAAGACCATGTAAGATCTGGTCGTGTAAGAGTTCTCGCCGTGCGTATTAACCAAGCCGTGTAATCGGAAATTGACTTTTCCAACTTCACGGCTGGGGGCTAGGATCAGTGCTTATTCAACCAAGGCAGGTCAAGGGTCCAAGAGCCTTATCCTCCGAGAACGATTCCCCGACGACAAGGCTGGGGCTAGGGAGAGTGTACAACTCAAACGACTGACCAAAGTCGTGAACTGAGAAGACACTCTTACACAAAACATTGGTCGGTAAATTTGATTCATTTTCAGTTTCCCATACATATTATAACATGTCACCCTTTGAGCGTTCGCTCGGGGGCTATTTCTATTTGATATTCTTTTCTGAGTATTGATTTCAGGAAAATTCTTTTCGACATTATCGAAGACTCCATGTCTCTATGGTTCTACACCAAGATCGACTAAGGCGACTACGACCAATGTTGACAAGGCTCCGTCGCAGACTCTACGCCTTCTCGATCGCTCGAGAACGGTTGCCGGATCTCGACAAGGAGTACGGAATGAAGAGATGGTGTACCCGCCGAGAAAGAATTTCTTGACTTCAATCCAAATTCTCGATTACGGCAAGACGGGAGACTTAGTCATACGCTATGTACTTCCTTGGTTGACATCAGAGATTGACTCAGACAAACCCTTTGGGTGCCCGCACGAGGCTGACAAAGGAAGTCTAACGTTATCTCTAAACTCACCGAGAACGGTCACATGAGCTCGATAACAGTTACTCCAAAGTCCGCTCAGCCACCACCCGGGCCCACAGGCAGCCGCGCTGCACTCCGCCACCGCTCAATTTTAGGTCTTCTACCTTTTTCAATTTTTAAACTTTAACTCTTGTACAATGTGCATTGTGATATTAAATTGTAGTGCTATATTATTGTCATGGTTATGGATACCACATACCTAATAGTAGTTGACTAAATCTCGGCAGGACCCACCACATACCATGTCCTATACGGAAACAACCTGCGGATATGGAGGGAGTTCCGGATAAGGAAAGACAACCAGAGTTCTACATGGAAACGACAAGGACTACTCGGAATTGTATCCATATTGGTTTCCCTAGTTCTACTTGGACAAGGGGACACCTATGGGTATAAATACAAGCCCCCCTAGGAGGACAGGGGGACAGACAGACTCACCATGAGACGATCAACACGATCACCACGATCGGGGCGACCACCTCATCGACGACCACCACGAGACCATAGAAGACACCCACCAGGGAGTACCATGACAATCAACATACACCTACCAGAAGCTACAACATACAAGCCTACATACGCCAAGGCACGCCGCCGGATATCGACTTCAATGATAGGCATGGCTATTCCCCTACGGTGTCTCCGGATGCTGTCAGGAGATACGAAAGCACTATCTCTGATCTCGCCGGGCATGGATTCGAGGAGGAAGACTACCCTGTTGTCGACTACGAGTCAGACCTTCAGACCGACATGTCGACAACAGTTAGATAGGCTGCCCACATATTGTACTGGTGTGATTATGGTGAATAAGAGCAATACCGGCTCCGGCCAATAGGATGTAGGGTTATTACCTAACTACTCAGGGGCCCGAACCTGTATAAAAATCTCTGTCTCCATCTCTTTTACCTCAGTCTCGCGTATATCCTAGCACCAACGATCCCCATACTGTCCAAATACCGTAGTCGCGACATCAAACGTCGACAAAACTGAAAAATATAATGATTGTCAAAATTAAGTGTATACAAACTAACATAATTTTGAAGCCAACAATCTAGCAGTTAAGTTTATAATAACAAATTTGTTGCGTAACTAAAATGCATGTGATTGCTAAGTTTATGTACCGCACTGCTCTTTTTTCAAGATCGCACCCAGTACCACGGTGGCAATTTACATTAAAAAAAGGCAGATATAGATATTTCCCTTCAGGGATTGTAAAACCCAAACCCCTGTTGCAGTGAGAATTAGGGGAGCTTTAAAGAAAACTAGGAAGGCGGCCCGCACGCATGCGCGGGCACTTATGTTATTGAAATATAAGATTATTGTTTGTTTAAAAATTTTATCTCATAGATTAAGGGAAAACTAAAATTCAAATAATGTTATTTTATAACAATTTAAGGGCTCTATTTTTCTTAAGATATCTTAAAAAATCATTCACAAACTTACTTTTGAGTAGGAGATGGATTAAGTACTTACAACTTTCGAATCATGTTTTTTTCCTCGAGTTAATAAGAAACTATTCTTAGTTAATTATCATACAGTCCATCTATATACAAACTGTGTTGTATGGCTACAAATGAAAAATGCGAGAGCAAGATACTCAAAATTCTTGTGATTAAATTGTCTTATGAAGGTGCATGATATAGTAAGAAAGGGAGGGAAGCGTATGCATGTAGAAAAAAAAAAGAAGAAAGGGAAAATGAAAAAAGAGAGGGGAAACGTGAGTGCCTACGTACGTAGGTGCATACCTATGCTGCGCGAGGAGAGATGAGACCCCGTAGTATTTAGTTTGTTCTAAGATTTATTTAATCTAACGGTTTATAATATTGGACGTATTGATTTAAGTGAAAATTAAGTAATAGATATTTTGTTTTTTCTTAGAATTTCTAATATTTGCTCTAATTTATTAGAGCACCACGTGGTAACTTGAGAGCATTTTAAAGAAATTTTAAAGGACCTAACACATGTAATTATAATATTAACCACATAATATATATGTATGGGGCATATGATAATATTTGTTCTAGCTTCATCCATGTTTATATACATGTAGATAGAAATTAATTACTTCCTCCGTTTCAGGTTATAAGACTTTCTAGCATTGTCCATATTCATATAAATGTTAATGAATCTAGGCACACATATATGTCTAGATTCATTAATATATATATGAATATGGGCAATGCTAAAAAGTCTTATAACCTGAAACGGGGGTTGTCGGAGATATGGGCCCGGGGGTATGTGGAGTAGAGGGGAATTACCTTCCCTACGGCAACGTGACTCCGCAGGCTGGCCCCACTCGCGCGCCACGTGAGTCGTAGAAGCGCGGGGGGGCCTCGGGGTATGACGTCACCCCCTCGGGCTCTCCCGCAGCTTCGCCCCGAGGCCCTCACCCGACTGCCGCGTAGCAGAGGGAGAGAGCAAGAGGGGAGCGCAGGCTGAGCAAGCCATAAATGTGCGACGCCCCAACTGTCTCTCGCCGCATTTATTGCGGTCAGGGCAGACGTGCGGCGCGCCTAGCTAACCCCTGTCCATCGGATGTGACCGGTCTGTGACCGGCCCGTCTCCGTCACATCCGATGGATAAAGCAAACCTGTCCCCATGTTGCCCTTTGTCCCCGACGGAGTGGGGGTGGGTATGACCCGTCACATCCGGACGCCGCTCGAGGAAGGACTGTTGCATGCCACCGTTCGTTTATGAGGGAATGACAAGGTTGTCCCCCGTGTCAGGCGGGGGACGGCGCCGGGTTCCGCGCAAGGATCGGTTATTGCTTACCTTCCGGAAGAAGGCACAGTTGGAAGCCAAAAAAGGTGGAGTGGGGGTTTTTTTCCTCCCCCCCCCCCCCC
>CM020181.1:28718222-28730194 GCA_009805545.1 Oryza longistaminata
GGTTAGGAGGCGGCGGGCGGTGGATGCGGATCTGGCGGCGGGGAGCTGCCGGAGACGGGGAAGACGGCGGGGAGGGGCACCTCGCCGTCGCCGCCTTGAGGAGAAAGAGGAGGGAAGGAGGAGAGGGGAGGGGGAGGGGGCTCACCGGGGGGACCTCGCCGGCGCCGTTGACTCCCTTCTGCCAGCCAACGAGGCGGGCGGCGTCTTGTTGGGGCGGTGGCGAGATGGGCACGCGAAGGGAGCGGAGGCGGCGGAATGCGCGAGGGGGAGAGGAATGGGAGGAAAAAGTTAGGGTTAAGGATGTGCACGAATCTTAAAGCATATCTAACGGTCCAAAATTTGAAAGATTGGAGGTGGGATTTTCAGTCCACAGATATATACAGTCCCTAAAAATTAAGATGTATTTAGATATGACATATCATTCAGTAAATATGCAAGTTAAATTTTAACTTTTACATGTCACAACTGAAAAAACAAATTTGACTGAGAATAAAACGCCCGTACGTTTATATGGACGTGAGGGTGTTCGAGGCAATGCTCCGTTACATCTACAAAGATTCGTTGTCGGAGATGAACGATGATGAAGTGGCAGCCATGGCACAGCGAACAGGTATGACCCGGAGAGGCTGAAGCAGATCTGGGAGGACACGCTGTGCAGCCACGTCAACGCCAGCACAGCATCACTGTGATGGCCTCATGGAGGCTTGCTTGGAATTCCTTGAGAGCTGTCCTGTTGATCTGGATTTGATGTGAGATGGCTGCCAATCTTGCTGTTTGATCTGGATTTGGGAGCAGCATATATGAGTTCATTTTTATTTTTCAAGCATTTCAGATGTGTGCATTTGCTAATCCCTGAACAGACATAACTTGTACATAGCATGGTTAGTAGTCTTGTATAAGGCTGACAAGGCATGCCATGCTCAGTTGCTCACTAGTCACTCGCAAGTTAAACTTAGTAAAAAAAGAAGTTACGGCATTCATCTGTATATCAACTCCTTTCAGCTTGATGTCAAAAAAAAAAAAAAAAAACTCCTTTCAGCTTCGATGTTTCAATGATAAGAGCTACAGAGAACAATTCAGCTTTATCCCTGACAAAACAAGAATTTTGTTTCTACTTGTTAAACCGGTAAGCGTTTACCACTGTCCGATAGCAATTCTGATACATGGCGACTTCGATTAATCAATCAGGTACAGCGTTCTACAAAACTTGGTCTATCTCAAAAATGTTCTACAAATTTCGTACACCAAAGTTACACTGTTCAATTTATACAAGATTATGGTTGAGAACTTGAGATTCCCTTGAGGACTATGGCCAAAATTCTCATGTTAAAAAACTGAGCAATAAATTTTTATGCTCTCGTTTCGCTGTAAAATGTGCCATAGCAGACACCATGAACCAGAATGTAGGGCCTTGTTGCCTGATCATAAAAATCTCTAGATATGCATGCCGACTTCGATGAATTCTGGAGCAAACGGGTAAAAAGAAGGTCAGCTCAGAGAGATAAAGGTAGAGCGAGAGGCCTGGATTCTGAAAATAAGTGCAGAAGAAAAATAAGGCTGAGTTACCTCTACTCAGCTGACATTGGATCTATCGGACCAAAATCCTTCAGTGGCCAAACCTATGAAATTGCAATATTGTCAATGCTCTAATGACCTGAAGGCAAAACTCAATGGTAAAATTAGTAATAACATTCTAGGGGGGAATGAAGAATGGCCCCCAATCCCTGTGTTGATGCGGTTCCATTGGGCTGATGCACTATATAAATAGTAGCAAAACATGGTTTCTGAATCTGAAACCTTTGGTTGCTATAATGAACATCAACAAGTAGTAATTTCAAGCAAGACTTCATGGTCCACATCAAATTAGTTATATGAACTTTAAGTAGTAACTTTATGCCTTACCAATCAAATGATGATAGCATGTTGCTAACTTGCTATATGAACTTTGAATGAAGAAACAAATGTTATTTTCAAGGTACACAAATGATTAACAGACAAAATAGCAAGGTCACTGAAATGAATTCTTTTCCCAATTAAAACTAACACCCTTCCTACTTGGCTTTAATTACAAGTACTGTGCTAAGTCATACAGTTGAACAAATCTACAGTACTCCAGAAACCTTGTACGTAATTATATCAGCTATTTCAAAAAAACCTCAGCAAGTACCTTTCAAGTAGAAAACATTTGGTGTATTTAGGCCAAATACCGCCAACAAAATGAACGCGGCCCTGATCGGGGCTCGCTAGTTCAAATTGAGCACAAAACTGAAATCTGACTCCGTTTAGAACTGATAGAATCAGAGTTGTACTCAAAGGTATCCAGAGCTTTTAAAGTTCAGTGGGCAGCATATAGGTGCTTTGCCCAGAGTTGTCCTAGACACGGTGTAAAAATTCATCTGACTCATCACCAATTATTACCATATATGGGCACTTGCCTTGAGGCATTTAAAATGCAGAGTACTTAATTCATAGCAGCTCACCAATTGGACATATAGGAACAATATTCTAAAACTATAATCTAAGAAAAGATGTACAATGTGTTTGCTAAAGATGACAATAAAATTTTAATTTTTGTGAGTTACCCAGATTGTTGTAATTGAGTATAGCAACAAGAAGCAAATGAAGCACTTGAGACTACATGCTGTTTAGTGTTTACCATTACTACACATATTCACATCCTAGAGTAAAGCTTTTATTAACCCTAAAGTTTTTAACAATCATTGGTTGCTTACACGAAATCTCATGATATAAAAAAAATGGCATCTATAGATGCAAAATCGAATCAAGGATGAGATTTCAGTGGCACATAAAGGAACCATAATATAGAGGAAATGAGATTACCCGACAAAAGATCTTCCCTGTAATTAGACCATAAGGGACAGGTCCAAACTGTCTTGAATCTCTAGAAGCATAAATATTGTCACCCTGCACCCAGACATGGCCTTGTGGTACCTATAAGTATACATCATCCAAATTAAGAGCATGACAAGATGGTATGTCTGAAAAGGTAGTCAACTAGTCACTATAAAAAGAATTGAAAATCATATAAAGCATGGAGCTTGCCATGTTCAAAATAATGCACTTATGTTATTGATTGCTATTTCAAACATAACAAATGTATCTTCTGATTGAATAATAGTCTCAGCATCCTGTTGTACATATGTTATTCGATCATATAAGCAGTGAACTAGTGGTTGTCTTTTGGTGTTAGTCCAATGCCAAAAATTGCACACAGCGAAACATGAAGTTACCGGTCAGACCATGGGGACCATAAAACACAGCGTTCCACTCATTTTGGAGACACTCAGTGTGCCTCTCAAGTATCTATTGTTCAAATGAAAAAAAAAATGTCTGACAACTAGGAACTGAGCCAGGATTGTTTGGTTAGAGGCATAGGCCACACACCCTCACCACCGAATTGTGAACCTCTTTTGACTCAATTGATGCTTATTCTCTTCTTAATCATAAAACATAAGTTCATCCCTTTATTTCCACATGTGTACTTCAACTTGAGCAACTCAAGGCATTCTTGATTCTTGGAGTACACTACTACTGATCAATCTCGGAATCTACATTTATTAGCATTGGTACCGACCAAATCTGGTAGTAAGTGGTAAGCAATGACCTAAGGAAGCCTTTCTTTTTTTTTCTCTTTTTAACAAAGGGCAGGAAGCATATCCTGTAGTGTTAGTTTGCATTATAGCAGAGAAGGATAAATTCTACTACTAATTTTTGCAACACAAGAGAGGATCAAACCAAATCTAGATAACTGAAACAGAAACTGAAGAACCTAAACACCAGATTAACCCAAGCTACCCACCACGACGGTCTTGGAGGCGTCGCTGTTGCCGGGGTCGACGAGGAACGTGACGGCGTCGCCCTCCATCCCGACGACGCGCTTGACGACCGCCTTGCGCGGGTCCTCCGGCGAGACGAGGAGCACGGCGTCGCCGCTCGCCACCCGCCCGAGCCGCGCGCTCACCCGGTCCACCGCCACCACGTCCCCCGCCAGGTTCATCGCCGGCAGCATGCTCGGGCCCATCACCTGCGCCGACGCCAAGAGCCCCACAGAACGCGGGGCGGGGGATCAAGCCAGAGCAGAGCAGAGAGAGAGAGAGAGGAAGAGGAGACGCGGGCGAAGTACAGTACCAGCGCGAAGGAGCAGACGTGGGCGTTGACGACGTGGACGGCGCAGACGGCCTTCGCGACGAGGAAGACGCGGGAGAAGGCTTCCCCGGCGATCTCCCTCCACGGGATCCCGCCGAGGCGCCGCGCGAACCCGGACATGGCGGCGGCGGCGGCGGCGACGGCGGCGGCGAGGAGAGCTCGGGAGAGGTTTTTTTATATATTTTTTATTTTTGTTTTTTGGGAGAGTTCTGGGAGCGAAGACGAGTAGTAACGCCTTTAGACCTGGGCCATGGAAGCCCACAGCCATGGGCCGGGCTTTAGACCTACTTATTATATGAATAAGTTTACTTTAGGTCTCTATATTTTGATGTCGAGTTTGAATCAAGTTGTTGAACCATAGCACCGGATACGATGTATCCCTCGGCAGTTTCGGCTGACGTAGCTGCTGCGGAAAAGAAAACCACAGTTTGAGCCCTAAGGTATGACCGGTGAAAAGAGGTACAACCGGTGACTTTAACGGTGAAATCGAGTTCTAATCAGGATTTTCGGGAGGATGCTGCGGCGCAAGAGGACGAGGGAGCTCGATGAGGCAGCACCGCCACCATCGCCCGCGCGGCTCAGGAGAGAGGAGTCGGAGCAGCCACTCGAGCTTAGTGACGTCGCATCCCAGCACCTCTCCCGTTGACCTTGCACGCCCTTCTCCTAGTCGGTCCTCGCATGAGAAAGATGGGGAAGAGAGAGGGAGAGAGGAGAAAGAATGACTTATCGCTGAAATGTGAGGATGCATGGGTTCCATCCTAACTCAGTCAGATTAACCACAATCGACTCATCATGTCATCCAAAACCAGGCATAACACTGACCTGGGGCCTCGGGTACTATGGGATTATAATTTGAGGATGTGTTATATCTAGTATTGCGGTTGAAAGATATGATTCAAACTCGATGTCAAAATAAGGGACCTAAAGTGACCTTATTGCCTTATTATACGGTCTGTATTGCATATCAGGCCGTCAAGCCATCTTTATCCCTTCTTTATGGACCGAAATGTAGATGGGCCTAATCATAAGCTGAGTCAGCTAGTACTTAATTGGCTTGAAACAAGAAACAACCGTTCCGGAAACGTTTCAAATCAAAGTTAAAACTTTTTTGATGAGTTCAAGTTGCTTTATAAAGACCAATCAGTATTTAAAACATGTCTGTGAGCAGAGGGAGAGAGATTGGAACACGATTTTACTTTTCTCTTTTAAGGAAAGGTATTATACAGTTTCGGTAGAGTAGACAGTTTCTTGGCATGAAAAGAAAAATATACATACAGATATCGTTAATTGAGAGCAAGGTAAAATTTAAAAAAAAAAATGCGCATACAGCATACAATATGACAACGACATGATACGATGATAGTAACAGAGGGAACCATCCAAATACCAAAGGTCGTTTCCATATCTCTAAAAATGCAGAAAAACATTATATATATGTTCTAGATATATATATATAGCCAGCATCCAGCGAAGAGAAGATTACTAGATTGGCAAATAACAAAGGCAGAAAAGGAGGTTCAGGTAAGGCTTCATCTACTATATGTATAAGGGGGTGGAGGGGTCATCATCATCCTCCTCCTTGGTCATACAGAGGTAGGCAGGCAATGGTGGTGGTCTGCTTCATGGGGGGTCAGGTACTCAGGTCACTCTAGTAGAAGACGGCGTTGGCACTCTGGTAGCCGCCGTCGTAGATGGCCTGGCTGGCTCCGGCGCCCATCCCCATGGCGGCAGCCTGCTTTAGGGCGGCGTGCTGACTCATCAGGGCCGGGTTCGCGGCCATCTTGCTCAGCGCCAGGGTGCGCTCGTAGGCTAGGAGGTCGGTCGCCGACATGCCAGGATTGAATGGTGCTGGTGCCGGCGGGGGTAGGGGCGCGGATGCTGTCCCTGGTGGAGTTGGCTTGCTTCCCCAGGAACACTGCAAGTAGGAACAAGATTAAAGTTTAGCTGAATTGCAAGAACCATAACTAGACTACATCCTCTCCTTACGATGAAAACTCGGTGAAAACATAACTTGCGCGGAGTTAAATGCCAATGAAATTTAGAATGTTCCAATTATTGATGTTTTGCAAGTATTTCTGATATGCTCTCTAATAAGCATGGGGCATGGCAAACCATCCTTACACTGATCTACCCAAAACACTCTTATATTAAATGTATTTATGTTGAAATATTGAAGGTGAACGTACCTTGATCTGCCTACCGCCAATAAGTTGTCCATTACCAGTCTGAATTGCTAGAGCAGCTTCTTCATGGGTGCTGTAACGCACAAAGCCAAAACCTTTATCACGCGTTACACGCACCTCCTCAATTGAACCAACCCCAAGTGAATGGAAAAATCTGTGCACATCATTGCTGTTGACCTAGTAAATATAAGAGGCAGAAACGTTACTGGTATGGAAAAACAACAAAATACAGCACAAAACAAAAAGAAATTTGTTTCAGAAATGGGAGAGGTTACATCATGAGGAAGATTGCCAACATAAACAGTCGTGTACTGTGGGTTGTTTTCAGGACCATCTTCATTTGCATTATCCTTTCCACCTTCTGCATAAAAAAGAACATGGAATACTTTACAGTTCAGTACTTTCTAGCCATTTAACAGAGCTCTTGCTCAGTTGATTGTTACATTACATATTACAATCATGTATTGACTTAAACCAAAACAAGTGGGCCAGGACAAAAGGCATGTATATTCACCTGATGAACCATTTGTCAACTCTATCATACCCTTGGAGTCTGTATTTTGTTTCTCTTCACCAGCATTAGCACCCTTTGTTGCCCAATTGCAACGAACTTGACGGTTGCCGAGCCACTTCCCTGAAGCAATGAAAAGTAAGCAGAAATGATCAGGTAGCTAGAACTAACCTAATGACTAGTGAGGCATGGCAACAAACAAGGAAAAAGACTCACCATTCAGTTCATTTATGGCATTTTGTGCGTCCTGTCAATGAATAACAAAGATGATCAATCAGCACCACACCAAAAAAAAGTACAAATAAATAAAAATTAAACTGTCACAATGACACTACCTGCTGATTCCTGAACGAAACAAAACCAAAACCTCTGGATCGTCCAGTTTTCTGATCCCACATTACCCTAGCATCTCTGGAAAAAAAATACGTATGGGTAAGAAAGAAAATGCATAATCTTGAACAACTGGTAAAATACCCTTCCGATAAAATGTCGCAGCTAGCAGAATGAGAACTGGAAAAAAAATACACACAGATACGTGCAACACTTACGAGCAACTGGTAAATCCAGCGAAAAAAGCAAACAAAGCAGCATCTGTTACTTCCGGGCAAAGATCGCCAACAAAAATATTAAAATGGCCTGCAAGAATGAACAGACATCAGCAAAGCTCAATTTTAATAACTCTGATTCACATGGACTTGTACACAGACAGTACAGAACAATAATTGCAAAAGAACATTTAACAGTTTTTCAGTTCCCAACCTGATGTATCCTCTCTTTGAGTACTTGCATATGCCCAATTGACTTTTATTGGCTGGCCAAACCTGGTTATGTAGGATCATAGGAAAATGTTAAGAGGAAAAGCAAAATATTAGAATTTTTATATATATTATAATATTATAGTATTGAAATACTTACAATTGTCTACCGTTGAGTGATACAATTGCAATTGCAGCAGATCTACGGTCATAATAGTCAACAAAACCAAAGGATGACTGCGAGATTTAATACAAAAAAGGAAATCATATAAGCACATGTATATAAAAAGTGTACGGCTCAGCCAAACCTAAGAAGTTAATTACATTAAATCTGCTGAAAACATTTAGCCACTTAAACAAACTGATGCATCACATTGAAGCTTTCTCAAGAGAGATCAATACTGTAGTTAGTAACATAATAATTGAATGAATTTAGCTGTCTGGCCTATGTGAATAACATAGCAAACATTTTGAAACTTCCTTGTTCAGAATTACGGCATTTGTGCTAGCCTATCGTTACTATGAAATTCAACTGAATAAAATACTCCAAAATAGTCACTCCAGCATCATCACTATAGCTCTAGTGTTAACCATTATGCTGAAAAATAAACTCTTGTATACATTTGAACTATGGTTCACTATAACAGATTTGCATAAGTCATATCATGTACAAGTTGTTTGATGATATCGGTATATCACGCTTATGGTACTGGACAGTGTCATAGTGTCTTATAGTTATTATCAAGTTTTAAAAATACAGTATGCGAATGAAAAATGAGTTCATTCAATCACAGATTTCAGTAACTATCAGTTTAGTTAATTAATTAAGGGATTAGGGGCGGGTCTGCATGTGCTTTTTTCTATGGAGATCGATGAAATACTCAGAACATCCCAAACGATAAAAATGCCTTCAACTAGCAACATTTACAAGGATACAAAAGGATCTAGCGAAAACAGTATAGATAATATTTTTTTTGGTTAGGTTTGTCTCAAAGAGCAAAAATTCCACACCTTTTCCTTCCTGATGAGCTTGCATCCTTCTACTGGACCAATACTTTGGAAGACCTCATGTAGCAGTGAATCCGTCACTTGAAGATGGATATTGCCAACATACCTGTTCAGAACATCAACGGCAACCATAAGAAAGAATGAATGCAGAATATGTAGCCAACAATGCTATGGCTGTGTTTAGTTCCTTCCAAAGTTGGAAGTTTGGGTTGAAATTGGTACGATGTGACTGAAAAGTTATGTGTGTATAACAGTTGATGTGATGGAAAAAGTTGGAAGTTTGGATCAAAACACAGCCTATGTTGCAAATACTGAAGAGAGCTCGATTCAGATCAGTGGATCAAGAGCACTCTGCCCAAAGGCATAGCATTACCCAATTTAACTATTTCGTAATGTTGAGAAATAGAACCAAATCAGTGAAACAACAGTAACAAAGTTCCTTGGGCATAAACAGGGTTAAACAGGTGACAAATACTTACACACTCCGGCATGTACTTGAATCAAATCCAGGAGGCAGGTTGCCACTAACAATGGGCTCTATCTGCCAGAAAATAATATTAGTGTCAAAAACAATGGTGCACTTAAAAATTTTATAATGAAAATAATTCAAGGAGATAGAAGAAGAAATAAAGGAGCAAAAGCATATAAGTCACTGTAACTGCAATAATGTATGCAAATAACATCCAGGTTATAAAAGGAATTTGAGCATAATTATGGTGTGTTCAAATATGTTCCCCATTTACCACTTGCCCCCAAAGAAGTACACCCTGTTAAAAGATCAGATGCAACCTAAACGTAAACCACATCCTTTAATAGCTACTGATCTACCAATCACCAGACTAGTTTCCACTGACCTTCAACGGAACTCATTTATACTAGTTCGCAGTACAATCTGACAAACTCAATAAATATGAAAGCTTAAACACAAGCACAGAGAACTATAATTCGTGTATTATAGGTACTTGTTGGGTCTAATAATACAGAAAGATCTGAAATTTCAACCAAAACAGGTTCCCAAAGACGACAAATTGAACAATAAACCCTATCCCCACAAACCCTACGGGAAAAAAATAATGTTCCCCAATACATGCGACAAGTCAGAGAGACTGGTTGAAAGATATGATTCAAACTCGATGTCAAAATAAGTGACCTAAAGTGACCTTATTGCCTTATTATACGGTCTGTATTGCATATCAGGCCGTCAAGCCATCTTTATCCCTTCTTCATGGACCGAAATGTAGATGGGCCTAATCATAAGCTGAGTCAGCTAGTACTTAATTGGCTTGAAACAAGAAACAACCGTTCCGGAAACGTTTCAAATCAAAGGTAAAACTTTTTCGATTTTGCTATATCTCACTCGAAAGATTTTTTCTTATCTCTCACTCGATTTTCTCACTCAAATTTACAGTGCATTTTCTTGTAAGTTACAGTGTAATTTATGAAACTTACACGGTAACTTTTGTAAGTTACACTGTAATTTTTGAATCTTCGCATGTAAATTTTAAATTTTGTATTGGATTTGGTCTTTTTCTTGAGGATATGGTAATTTAGTGTCCATTATAGTGTTTCTTAATTGCTTTTTGCTTTTTATTATATCTATCGGATTTTAATCCAAAGATTAAAAATCTGTGTGATACGATCATAAAAATCTTTCGAAAGATGTATAGGTATTCCCAAACTTTTTTGATGAGTTCAAGTTGCTTTATAAAGACCAATCAGTATTTAAAACATGTCTATGAGCATAGGGGGTTTTTAACTATTTGCCACTCTTACTAGTGGTGCTTAATGATTTGCCACTAGGCCCACATGTCATAGACACATGAGGGCCCACATGTCATAGACACGGTGTGGCAAATCGTTAATTGCCATGTCACATGAGTGGTAAATAGTTAAATTTCCCGAGGGAGGGAGATTGGAACTCGATTTCACTTTTCTCTTTTAAGGAAAGGTATTATACAGTTTCGGTAGAGTAGACAGTTTCTTGGCATGAAAAGAAAAATATACATACGGATATCGTTAATTGAGAGCAAGGTAAAAAAAATTTTAAAAAAATGCGCATACAGCAATACAATATGACACCGACATGATACGATGATGGTAAGGAACCATCCAAATACCAAAGGTCGTTTCCATATCTCTAAAAATGCAGAAAAACATTATATATATGTTCTAGATATATATATATAGCCAGCATCCAGCGAAGAGAAGATTACTAGATTGGCAAATAACAAAGGCAGAAAAGGAGGTTCAGGTAAGGCTTCATCTACTATATGTATAAGGGGGTGGAGGGGTCATCATCATCCTCCTCCTTGGTCATACAGAGGTAGGCAGGCAATGGTGGTGGTCTGCTTCATGGGGGGTCAGGTACTCAGGTCACTCTAGTAGAAGACGGCGTTGGCACTCTGGTAGCCGCCGTCGTAGATGGCCTGGCTGGCTCCGGCGCCCATCCCCATGGCGGCAGCCTGCTTTAGGGCGGCGTGCTGACTCATCAGGGCCGGGTTCGCGGCCATCTTGCTCAGCGCCAGGGTGCGCTCGTAGGCTAGGAGGTCAGTCGCCGACATGCCAGGATTGAATGGTGCCGGTGCCGGAGGGGGTAGGGGCGCGGATGCTGTCCCTGGTGGAGTTGGCTTGCTTCCCCAGGAACACTGCAAGTAGGAACAAGATTAAAGTTTAGCTGAATTGCAAGAACCATAACTAGACTACATCCTCTCCTTACGATGAAAACTCGGTGAAAACATAACTTGCGCGGAGTTAAATGCCAATGAAATTTAGAATGTTCCAATTATTGATGTTTTGCAAGTATTTCTGATATGCTCTCTAATAAGCATGGGGCATGGCAAACCATCCTTACACTGATCTACCCAAAACACTCTTATATTAAATGTATTTATGGCTGAAATATTGAAGATGAACGTACCTTGATCTGCCTACCGCCAATAAGTTGTCCATTACCAGTCTGAATTGCTAGAGCAGCTTCTTCATGGGTGCTGTAACGCACAAAGCCAAAACCTTTATCACGCGTTACACGCACCTCCTCAATTGAACCAACCCCAAGTGAATGGAAAAATCTGTGCACATCATTGCTGTTGACCTAGTAAATATAAGAGGCAGAAACGTTACTGGTATGGAAAAACAACAAAATACAGCACAAAACAAAAAGAAATTTGTTTCAGAAATGGGAGAGGTTACATCATGAGGAAGATTGCCAACATAAACAGTCGTGTACTGTGGGTTGTTTTCAGGACCATCTTCATTTGCATTATCCTTTCCACCTTCTGCATAAAAAAGAACATGGAATACTTTACAGTTCAGTACTTTCTAGCCATTTAACAGAGCTCTTGCTCAGTT
>CM020181.1:28746013-28756184 GCA_009805545.1 Oryza longistaminata
GCTCTTAGTCGGAGTCGGAGTGGGAGTAGTATGGCTTTTATTCGGCCTGGCCGGCCAATAGTCTGGCGGTTCGCCGGCCTCTTTATGGGCCAGTCGCCCAGTTGAGTACTATATACTTCCTCCGTACTCGTAAAGGACAGCGACACGGTCTACAAAACACAACTTTGACTTCTTATTTCTATAAAAATATTTATTGAAAATTGATATATGTATACTTTTATAAAAGTATTTTTCAAGATAAATCTATTCATATAATTTTTACATTTTCAAACTCAACAACTTAAGAGTTATTCATAATTTATATTACCAAGATTTAACTTAAACATTGTCCTAAACGACTTCTTTTACGAGTATGTAGGGAGCACATGAATATAAAATCAGAAATGCTGTAATCCCTGCCATCTCACCACGATTATATAATTACTCCCTTTGTCCCAAATATAAGATCTACTCTATACCTTTTTTTACACGATCTTCAATACACAAACTTTAACAATTAATTTATTCCATGTTTTACTCTTAACGAATACGAAATTAGCATCACATAGTTTATTCTTATATTTTGCGACGGAGGGAGCATATATCAACCGTCGACCCACCATCGGACGGCCCACGTTGCATCTCATCAGATCTGATTTCTCTCTCTTTCTCTCAAGCTCGTCTACTCCTTCCACTAATCACCAATCATCAGCAATTCAGCAGCTTCCATCTCCTCCCCAAAGCCATCGTCTTCGTCTCCACCCTCCCCGCCCATCCCCCTCCCTCCCGCCATCGCCGCGCGCTCGAAGCTCGCCTCGCCTCGCTACAGGCGCGGTACAGGCGCGCCCAGCTTCCGGCGAGGCGCCGGGGCGGCTCGGATAATCCCCTCAGGTGAGAAGCTCCGGTTGCCACGAAACCGATTTCATTTCCCCCTTTGTATGTATGTATGGGCATGGTTGGGATTGGGGGTGGTTGGCTTGGTGGATTAACGCGGATTGTTTGAGGGTTTGTGATGGGAGGGAGTGGTAAGAGTCTGATGGAGAGGGATGGTTTGTGGGTGAATCTTAGGCGGCGTTCAATGTGGGTTCCGGGGGTTTTTCTTAGCTTTGCTTACTTGTGCGTGATGCTCTCCGTGGAAATTTTTGGGATTAGCAAGCAGTCAATAGGAGGAGAGAGTGTGTTTACTCTTTAGTGATCATGTGTGTACGGATACTGGTCAACCAGCTTGCGTTTTTCTTCCTTTAGTGGGGAAAAGGATGCAGATGGTGGAGAGGCAGGTTGCGTTAGATTTGGAACAGTAACCTTCTTTTGGAGTAAGGTTGTTACCCACTACCTAGATTGTAGACTTAATGATTTCTGTATGTTGAGCTGTGTGTTTTACACTATATTTGGATTTATTATTTTTTTCCGTTGAAAGAGGAGGAGAAATTACAGAAGCATTCTCGGATACATGAACCGACAGGTCGTCTCATGGCCGCAATTAACTGATTAGGAAAACATGTGACAACCAGAAAATTCCTCGTATGACTTCGATTGAGTTCCTTGACCGCTGATTGAATTGCTGATTATAAGTTGTCTCCTTTTGTTTTCTGGTGGGATATTTGACGTGTCGTCTATGGGTGATAACTGGGAAAGGAGACTATTTCTGAACTCTTGATTGGTATATAGATTAGGTATATATACAGTGATCCGAGCTGGTTCAGAGCATTTGCTAAAGGTAATATTGATGGGTCATTTCAAATGTAATTAAGAGTACAGCTTATAAAATGGATTTGGTTGGTGCCGAACTGCTCAGGATAATTAATCAAACATTTTTCCGATCCAATTGATGTAGGGAAGTCATGCCACTTGGTAGGTAGGAAGGTGTTTCATGACAAATAGACAGAAGTTGTCTGGTTCCAAATAGGAAAATATCTCTACTATTCTTGTCTTTTATCAATAAACAGTAACATGCTGTACTTTGGTATTAGATTTCTTCAATGATTTGTGCGATGCTTGTAGCGTTGGTTCACATCTTTCTGATTCTAATTGTCATCCTAGGAAATAAGCTTTTCCTTTCTTCTTTATAAACAAAAGTATTTGCAGAAAACACAAAAGCCAAGCGCATTATGGATCATGGATCGACTTTGTGCCTGTGTGCTTGTGGTTACATGGAGTCTTGGAGCTAAAAAAAATGACCAATTAATCATGTGAAAAATCATTCTGAGGAAATAATAGTTTCAAGAAAGAACTTAATGTGAATCTACTACCTCTAGAAAACTGAAAAGTATCCACTTTCACTTATTTTTTACAGTTGAACCAGCAAGTGACAGACCTAATGGACATGGAAGGTGTGAAGTTCCTGTTTTTGTTGGCCTGCAACTGCTGGGGCTTTGAGCAATTGGAGTAATAATGTTGGGTATGACTCTTTTCTTGAACCTCTTCAATTAGTTATATGGTTATGATTTGTTCAGTACTGACTGTATTTTACTGAACAAATCTAAAACTAGAAAGTTTGTAACTATTTTCTTTATATCACGCCATATTCTGATTGTAATACTTTTATTATATATGATCTCTTTTGTTCTGCCTGTAGTGGTGGGATCACATATGGGTAGTATTGTTGAATTGTAAAATGAATGTTAATACTTAATGGGTAGCATTCTTGATGCTGATGTAAATTTTACTGGTATTTTTAAAATTTTGTGTGCCATTATTATCACAAAGAGTTTTCTTAACTTATTCGCATGACAATCAGAATGATCCAGGCTACCAGGGATAAATACGTGAGTGGTAACCGGCTAGTACCATAGCTACGAGTACTGATATGCTATGTTGTTTCTTGTACAGTTACCCATTCGTATATGTTATTTGGAGTTAGAAGTTCAGGGAACCTCAAAGAAGATTGAGAGAAGATTTTACATTTGCATTGTTGAATAGTGATTTTGACTTTTGAGCGTAGTCAAACTGGATAGTAATTAGCGAACAAAATTATTTGATGACTATGCCCATACAGTAATAAAACTTGTTACCGCTAGTAACTGGCCGTGAAATGTTGACTGCCAGGGTCAGTGGCGAAGCTGTCGGGGGTGCCGGAGGGGGCCAACACCCCCCTATCCGACACTCCCCCTCCCCTGGTGCTTTACGTAACAAGGCTAAGCAAGCAGCAAACGTGAGCCCATTAGCATGTTAATTACCCATTATCAATAAACATGGTCTAGAAAATTAATTAACGAGAAAGAGATTAGAGAGACAACACAGATTAAGGTCTTGTCTTCATCGCTTCAGCTTTGCATGATGTGCGCACCTCTCCGTCCTCCCACGTACCGATGGCTGTGGCCTACTGGGGAGTTATTTCTCTGATCTCTCTCCCAATACAACAATACCTAAATATTTGACCTGTCAGTTCGTTTTCTATCCCTAACCTAGAGATTGTAGTCTAACTTAGTACTCAATTTGTGAAGATGAAAAATCACAATGATTGTATGGCAAAACATATAATACGTTGTTTTATTGTCGACATTGGTTATTTAGTCTTATGGCTTGTCTCATCCCCACCACACCCCCCTAACCTTAAATCCTAGCTTCGCCACTGGCCAGGGTACTGTATTTTTTCCTCAATTGATTTTGAATAGTTGGATTGGACCACTTTGTCATGCATGAAGGTTACTGTTCATTCATTATTGTTACAAGTTGTGCCAGCAAACTAATGTTTGGTGGCTTGCTCCTTTCAATTGCCCCACCATCTTTCCATGTTTTGACAGGTGCAACATTTTTTAGATTATGAGCTGGATGTAATTTACCTCTTAGTAAATAAAATATTAAATTGCACAAGAATATCTGAAACAGAATAACAGATAATGCATTAGTCACATATGATTTCTATAGTGAACAAGAGGTTCATATGTTGCAATATATCTGTAATTGTAACCCATTGAATTAAGACCCCAAACATCAAACTGTGCATCTAAAATGATTGTTTCAGGAAGCAGACCTTGTTGGTTACCCTAAAGTATTTTATGTGATTTTATTTTTAAGTAAATATTTCTCACATGTATTCATATATTTCAGGTCCTCAAATTATTTGGAAAGGGCTATAGTACTTGATGAAATGATGAAGTCAACGGTATTTTCTGCGGTTGCTGTTTCTATTGGTTATACATTACTTGGATGGGATTTTACAACCGTTTTGGGTAATCCTTCTGCTGGTATCTCAGTTAGATATTTTTAGTTTCGTAGATTATTAGTACCATGTTGTACGTCAAAAGAAGATAAACAAGTCTCTTCATTCTTAAGAGATATGGCAAAGGTAAACAGTTGTACTAAAGTCGCTTTTGATTATCTGACAGAGGCTAATATCCACATGAAGAAGGAATTTGGTTTGAACAACGGACCTTCTATTGATGGAATAATTTTAGCAGTTTCAGTTTTCGGGTCTATCGCAATCACAGTATTCTCTGGATCGCTATTAGATTGGCTTGGCAGACGTGCTGCACTGATTTACTCTTCTCTGCTATTGATTTCCGGTGGCCTTTTAATGGTGTGGTCTCCTAACATATACATTCTACTTCTAGCTAGGCTTATTGTTGGATCAGGAAGTGGTCTGGTTTTCACCTGTGTTCCGATTTATATATCTGAAACATCTCCTCCAAATATGAGGGGATCGAAATATCCCAGATTAAGGACTTTGTACAATGTACATTTATGCAGGGTTCTTCTCCTGGTCAGTATCCCCTTCCTAACATTATCAGTCGGTGCCATATCTTTGTCCAACATCGTGAAGATGGGATCTTTGCCACATGAAATCCTCTTCCAGCTCTCATTAACCATTTGCTTCTGCTCATATGTCATCGGTCTGGGGCCAATACCCAATATTCTCTGCTCCGAGATGTTCCCAACAAGGGCCCGTGCAACATGTGCAAGTTTTTGCTCACTTGCCTTCTGGTTTGGCAGACTACTTTCAATTTACTGCTTCCCGGTGATGCTAAGTACCATTGGGCTCAGTGGGGCATGTGCGATTTATGCTTTCGTGTGCTGCTTGGTTCTCGTTTTCGTCTACTTAAGAGTTCCAGAGACGAAGGGTCTTCCCTTGGAGCTCATAGCTGAGATTTTCAAGTTTTCAAGACAAGAATGTCTATAGCAGATATGTGCACTATGTTCAGTATTCAAGGTGACCCAGGCTGAGTGTTGAATGATTGCTTGCTAGTCCGTGTACATAGACAAATGTAGGTTTGAATGTTGCAAATTTTGTCCTAGTTAGGAGATTGGCCATAGTGTTTGTACTTTGTAGTTGTTCATTGTCTTTCTGTGCTTTGGAGATACATAAAAAAGGAAAATCATACATGGCTTCTTTTGCAGTACAAAAAAAGTAATGATGCTGTATACAGACAAAGATTACCTGTAGTTAAGTAGGAGTAATACTCTTCAATGTAACATGGTGATTCAGCACTTCTGGTGAAGTTGTGACATTTCTGACTCTATTTCCAGTCTCAAGCAGTGTGACACATCTCATATTCAGAACACCCTGCTTTTGATCGCCCTCATGGTTTGCACTCCAGAAACAAGGAGCAGGAAGCTGTTTCCGTTTACTAATTTTAATCTTTGCCTAATTTGCTACCCTGACTATTTTTAGTGTGTATTTACAGGACAACTGCCACATCACCTCCCTCATTTTTTTTTCCCAGTGAGAGAGAAACAGGCAGTAAGCAAATCCTGTTAATCCAGCCTAATCCATTGCATATTTTGCATTTGCACCATTTGCACGTCTGTTGTGAAGAATCTGTCATTGCATTACCTGTAGCTGCATTGCATTGCATTGCATCATCTCCATTGATCACCTTGCTGTCTCAGCTGCATTATCCTATTTTTAGCTCCCAAATCTGCCTGCCTAACCACTGGAGCAGAAGAAGCCATTGACAAAAGGCACAAGGAGGCAAAGCCCCCAAAGAAAGGCAGGAAAACATTAGAGAAGCTGGAAGAAAGGTAGAGGAAAGGCTGTGACCTTCCACCAATTTGGTCATGGTCACCCTCCTCCTCGCCTTCCGCCTCTCCACTCTCTTCCTCCTCCTCCTCCTCCTCGCCGCCGGCGCCATCGCCGTCGATCCCGATGGCGCCGCTGCGCCCGATACCGCCGCCGCGCCCGATACCGAGGCGGCGGCGCTCCTCCGGCTCAAGGCGTCGCTGATCGACCCGACGAACGCGCTAGAGGCGTGGTCGCCGTCGTCGCCGTCGGCGCCGTGCGATGAAACACACCGGTGGCCAAGGGTGCAGTGCTACAATGGCGTCCTCATCGGCCTCCGCCTCGCCCGCCTCAACCTCTCCGGCGACTTCGACTTCGCGGCGCTGTCGCGGCTACCCGGGTTGCACTCCATCAACCTCATCCGCAACAACTTCTCCGGCCCGCTGCCGGCGAGCCTCGCCGCCGTGCGCAGCCTCCGCGCGCTGTACCTGTCCCGGAACGCGTTCTCCGGCCCGGTCCCCGGCGACGTGTTCGCCGCCATGAGCTGGCTCAAGAAGCTCTACCTCGACAGGAACGACTTCTCCGGCGAGCTCCCGGCCGGCGCCATCGCCGGCGCGCCGCGCCTCCAGGAGCTCCACCTCGACCACAACCGGATCGAGGGGCGCGTCCCGTCCAAGCTCCCGGCCACGCTCCGGCTGTTCAACGTGTCGCACAACCGCCTCACCGGCGTGCTCCCGGAGGCCGTCGCCGCGCGGTTCAACGAGTTCGCGATTCGCCTCGAGAACCCGGCTGTGGGCGCGCCGGGAGCTGCCCGGCGCGTGCGCCGCGCGCGCGCCGGGCCCCGCGCACACGCGATGCCGCCGATGTCGCCGCCGACTACTTCGCCGTCCAGGAGGAGACCAGCGTGTTCGTGGTCATGGGCATCATATGCTCGTCGTCCTCCTCGTCCCGGCGCCATGGTGCTCATGCTCCGGCAGGACGAGGACCAGCACCGCGTCGTCGGGGTACGAGCACCCCGCCATCGCGCCCCTCTGGCAATCTGTCCGTTCTTCACGCCGCCGGCGCCGCCGCGTCGGCGCAGCTGGTGACCATGGAGCAGGGCGGCTCCCCGCCCGGCGGCCCTGTCGGCGGCGCACGGAAACAGGTGCGGAGTTCGTCCTGATGAGCAACGCCGCGGCGAGTTCGGGCTGCCGGAGCTGATGAAGGCGAGCGCCGAGGTGCTCGGGAACGGCACGCTGGGTCGGCGTACAAGGCCGCCATGCGCAACGGCGTGACGGTGGCGTGAAGCGGATGCGCGACATGAACCGCGTCAGCCGCGCCGAGTTCGAGGAGCACATCCGGATGCTCGGCGAGCTCCGCCACCCAACGTCCTCTCCCCCGTCGGCTACCATTACCGCAAGGAAGAAAAGCTCATCGTCTCCGAGTTCATGCCACGTGGCAGCCTCCTCTACGTCCTCCACGGTAATAATAGAATAGATTAATAATCACAATTCACCCCCACTAATCACAGCAATTACTACTCCCTCCGTTTCAGGTACAAGTGTTTGATTCTTAATCAAAATCAAACTACTCTAAATTTGTACTAGGTTTATAAAAAACAATACTTCCTTTATTTGAGTTATAAAACATTTTGATTTGATTAAAGTCAACTACTTTAGTTTAAGTTTTCAACCAAGACAAATTTATTAGTAATATATTTAATTATTGATTTGATGAAAACTAGTTTAGTGTTATAATATAATTATTTATATTTATCTATAAACTAGTCAAATTTAAAACAGTTTGACTTTACCAAAGTTAAAACGTCTTATAACCTAAAACAGAGAGAATGACTAATATTTTTAACTGATGATAAATTTATTATGAAAATATATTCAACTATAGATTATAATTGAACTAATTTGTTGTTAAATATTATTATATTTATTTATAAAAAATAGTTAAATTTAAAGTAATTTGATCTTACCAAAGTCAAAACGATTTATAATTAAAAATGCAGGGTGTAGTTCTCAGTCAACTAATCTCGTATTATAGTTTGCTAATACGATTGTGTTTGTTTGGTTCAGGTGACCAGAGCCCGGAGAGGTGGTGCTGGATTGGCCGGCGAGGATGAGGATCGCCGTCGGCGTGGTGCGCGCTTGTCGTACTCCACGAGAAGCTGGGCATCCCGGCGATGAGGCTGGTGAGCATGACGCGCCGACTTCGACGCGCCGCCCCGCCGCCCCGCACGGCAACCTCAAGTCCGGCAACATCCTGCTCGACGCCCACCTGGAGCCCCATCGTGGACTACGGCTTCTTCCCGCTCTCAACACGTCGCAGGCGCCGCACGCCATGTTCGCGTTCCGGTCGCCGAGGCCGCCTCTCGCCGCCGCCCCGGCGCCGGCCGCCGCCCAGCGCGCCGCCCTGTCGGCGAGTCCGACGTGTACTGCTCGGCATCGTGCTCCTCGAGCTCTGTCACGGGGAAGTTCCCGCGCAGTACCTCCTCACGGCGCGCGCGGCACCGACGTCGTGCAGGGGCGGCGTCGCGGTGCGGCGGCACCGCAGCGAGGGTCGTCGACCCGTCGTCGCCCCGGCGCCGCCCGCCGCCGTGCGGCTGCTGCGGGTCGGGTGCGGTGCACCATCCCGGAGCCGGATATGCCGGCCGAGCATGGCGGACGTCGCGAGGATGGTCGAGCAGGTCGCCGGCGGCGGCGGCGGCGGCGCGTCGTGACCGCGCGGACGAACGGACGAACACGGTGCAATGGTGGAGAGGAGCGATGATCCGTGACGCACGGTCGCCGCCGATGCATGTGGAGCTCAAACGTGGACGAATCCTGGCCGTCGATGCTGAGGAGGGATGACGTGGACGAATCCTGGTCGTTGCATGCATGTGAAGGGTGGGTGGAAGTGATGGGGAATGTGGTTGGGCTGCGTGTAAATTCAAGGGTCTGAATTTGTAAAAAGGAATATGTGACAGAGAGAGATAAAAGAAAATGGAGAAAAAAAACAAAGGAAAGACCTGAGGACAAACATGTAATTCCATAATGTCATAGGAACTTTTGAGTAAAGGTTTCTTCTAGCCGGAGGAAGGGAATTTAGCGACCTTTTGTGTGAAATTTCAAGAGGAGAAACAAATATCTGTCCCTACTGTATAAATATTGGACATGACTACATAATTAGTGGTAGCCAGCTACCACTCCATCTATGAGAGGCTATCCATCTATACTTCAAATACAATTTTCTCATAAACTACTCATCCGATCTACAATCCGATTACACCTATATTTTGATGAAAAATAATAAATTACTTTTATAATATACCTTCGTTTTGTTCTAAGTTACTTTTATAATATATGTAAATTACTTTTAGACTTTATTGAATTTATATGTTTAAGAAGTAACTTAGTGAAATCTAAAAGTAATTTGGACATATCATAAAAGTAATTTATGATTTTTCATCAAAATATAATCATGTGAGATCTTGTTGTAAAGATTTAATTGTTATGAATACAACGGTGTAATCGGATTGTAACTCGGATGAGTAATTTAAGAGAAAATTTTATTTGAAGCGTAAATGATATGAATATTTTCCATACTTACTTAATGGACTAGTACTATACATGGTAAAGTAAGATTCTTCAAATTAACACATATCTAGATAATGCCGATGGGGTCACTTGTTATGACTAAATCGAGAGTACTCTCTATTTAGATTTTGCGATAATATTCATAGAGTTTGTTTCCTTTGTAGATAACACTGGTATTTATTAGAAGAAAACTGGGGTTTAAGATAATTCAACAATTGTGTGTACTTTGCATCGGAATGAACTGGGACAAAATCCAGGTCATTGGAGTTTTAAGACCTCTGCTTTCAATGCTATAACAACTCTTGCAGAGCCGAAGACTGAACATCATGTTAAGATAAGAGTTGTTATCTCATGTATACTCATCTGTAGTTTGTTAAGATAGATAGATAAGGTTGGTTTGTTGTAAACTCACGGGATAAACTTCCGTGATTCAATCTCTTGTAACAGCCACGGTAGAGGCTCTTTCTACCTATATAAATACATGCGAACCCGAGACAAAGGGTATCGCTTCTCCCATTCGTTTTACATGGTATCAGAGCTTTCTCCCTCCACCAAACTCATCCCAATTTGATCTAGATTAGATGGCGTCTTCTTCCACTGCTGCGGCACCTGCTATCCTAGGGCAGGTGGTCACCGAGAAGCTGACGAAGACAAACTTCGTCCTCTGGAAAGCTCAAGTCCTTGCGGC